>JAVJGG010000029.1:14601379-14623533 GCA_035590195.1 Aviceda cuculoides | reverse complement strand
AGCAGATCCACCCTGCCTCCCAACTTGGTGTCATCTGCAAACTTACTGAGGGTGCACTCAATCCCCTCATCCAAATCATTGATAAAGATATTAAACAGAACTGGCCCCAACACTGAGCCCTGGTGAACACCATTTGTGGCCGGCCACCAACTGGATTTAACTCCATTCACCACAACCCTCTGGGCTCATCCATCCATCCATTTTTTTCCCAGCAAAGAGTACACTTGCCTAAGCCATGAGCCACCAGCTTCTCAAGGATTATGCCATGAGAGACAGTGTCAAAGGCCTTGCTGAAGTCCAGGTAGATAACATACACAGCCTTTCCCTCATCCAATAGGCGGGTCACCTGGTCATAGAAGAAGATCAGGTTGGTCAAGCAGGACCTGCCTTTCCTGAACCCCTGCTGACTGGGCCTGATCCCCTGGTTCTCCTGCACATGCCATGTGAGCACACTCAAGATGAACCGTTCCATAATCTTCCCCGGTACCGAGGTCAAGCTGTCAGGCCTGTAGTTCCCCGGATCCTTCCTCTGACCTTTCTTGTAAATGGATGTCACATTAGCAAGTCTCCAGTTCTCTGGGACCTCTCCCGTTGACAAGGATTGTTGATAAATGATGGAGCATGGCTTGGCAAGCACCTCTGCCAGCTCCCTCAGTACTCTTGGATGGATCCCATCTGGTCCCATAGATTTGTGAGTGTCCAGATGGTGTAGCATGTCACTAACTATTTCCTCCTGGATTAAGGGGGGTATATTCTGCTCTCCATCCTTGCCTTCCAGCTCAGGGGGCAGAGTACACTGAGGATAACTGGTCTCACTATGAAAGACTGAGGCAAAGAAGGCATTAAGTACCTCAGCCTGTTCTTCATCTCTGGTGGCAATGTTCCTATCTGTATCCAATAAAGGATAGATACTCTCCTTGGTTGTCTTTTCATTGTTAACATATTTGTAAAAACATTTTTTGTTGTCTCTTACAATAGTGGCCAGATTGAGTTCTAGCTGAGCTTTTGTCTTTCTAATTTCCTCTCTGCATGTCCTAACAAGATCACTGTACTCTTCCTGAGTTGCCTGCCCTTCCTTCCTGAGGTGATAAACTCCTTTTTTTCTTGACTGTTAGCAAAAGCTCCCTGTTCAGCCAGGCTGGTCATTTTCCTCAGCAGTTTGTCTTGTGGCACACGGGAATTAGGTCGTGACATAAATACTTTCAAATAATTAACATGCTTCAGGATGGATTTAAGTAATTATTTTTAGGTTCCCAAGTTTGACAGTTCTGGCTAAGATCTCTCACTTTTTCCACAAACATATGCTTACAGCCTAAATATTTTTTTCTAGAGAACTTCCTTGCCAAATTAGAAACCATTTCAAGTCTTTTAATTGATGATCTGAAACCTGATACTGAATTGTGCTCTATGAGTGCACCAAGCAGGCTGCCCAATAGGGTCTTGAGAAAAAGTGTGGAGGAGGAGGGGATGTAGGAAAGAAAATAAAAATAAAGAAGTAAGAGTACTGCTGTCCTGCATGCTTAGTTCTCCAAAGGTGAATAAATAGAGATTCAAAACTGTTCAAATCATCATAGAGACATTCCTTTATTTTAAAAGCAACAAAAAGCATTATTCCCCCTTTTAAATAGCTGGTCTGTTGTTAGGTCTTCTGTCACCATGGAGACTACCACTTCTGTTGCTGCTGATGATGATGATTTTCTCTAACCGGTCAGAACATGTTTGTATCATCATTTAATATCAACCTGAGTCACCAGTAGAGAAGTTTATATTTATTCTCAATGAATGTCAGTCTAGTAAAAGAAATGCATTTTGGTTTGTTTTGTTGATTTTTATATTGCTGCCTATTTTGTATCATATACAAATTTTTATGAATTTACTTTCCTTATTCTCACTCCAACAGAAATTCCAGGGCTGATACAAATACCATTAAGGAACTGCTCTCTAACTGCAGGGCTTCCCACATGCTTTTATTCTTATCTTTCACTTATTAAATAGGATAGAAGAAATTACAGTGACTTAGTGCAATCAGCTGAGAACATGATGTCTGAACCCCTTCCCCAAAGTAATACTGACCAGACACTAAATCTCACTGAACCTGCATTCAGTTTCTTCCTGATAAGAGTGGAGAATGATACTAAGTATAGTATATGATGTTGTCCAACAACTACTCTCCAATATATTTACAGATGTATTTAAAAATCAGAAATATCTATTTAATTTCAGGTATTCAATCATATATAAAATTTTAAGCATTATTTACACAGTTATTTATAATTTACTAACATAATTTCAGAAGTAGGTTTCCAACACCAGCACCATGAGAGTTTCTGCTTTTCTTTTGTAACAACCTCAATGTAGACAACAATGGCTTTATTCAAATTCTGTGGAGTATTTTAGATACTACATTCAGAAACATCAAATAACTTGGGGAGCACTGTCTTCATTTTCGTACTGGTTTCTTTGCAAGAGGAATAAAAGTACAGAACTCTTCTGAAGTGATAATGAGAGCGTAAAGGATTTGAAAGCAGAAAAAGAAAAGTTCTAAAATTTCCTTGCTCAGACTGCAACAAATGAGACTGCTATGGTCATGAAAAAGAGAAGACACAATACAGTCTCTTTTGGTTACCCTTTCAGATACTGAGCCCTTTATTTATTCAATCCTGGTTTCTTGCCTGAAACCAACTTCCGCTATAGCAGCAAATAATGTTTTTCATCTTTCCTAGAAACACAAGTTTTGCCACTGTAACATGGATGACTATTGACATGACTCATGTTGCTCACACTTTCATCATATCTTGGCTGGACCATAGTAATGGGATGCAGATGGACATGCAGCCCTTAATACTTAAGAATTGCCAACTAGTAAAGATCACTACAACACATCTCCTCTGCAGAATATGTTACTATGAGCTAATCAAACCCTTTTCTTGTTGACTGTTACTGATTTCCATGAAATTTCACATCAGGTACAAGACCTTGTTCCTTCAAGTTCAAGAACTGGTAACACTGCAAGATGACAATTGTGTTTAATGACAGTATCTGCTGTGGCACAACAGAAGGTTGAGGAGACAAAACTCATCTAGATTGGGAATGTGACTGGAAATTTGGGGATGAACTTTCTGAATAGTTATGAAAAGTCACAGGTCTTACTACTTTCTCTTCCTGGAACAGAAGATACTGCTTCAACATCTGGCACATATGTAATGTGTACCTATTAAGGAACTTAAATAAAAATAAGAAATTTAGCAAGTTTCAATCACCACAGACACCACAGACTGAAAGATACTGCTGATCCCTTGCTTCATGGGGTGAAGATAAAGAAACCGCTGAGGAAATATATGACAAACATTAGCCATGTTGGCTACTGAAGAGAGCTCAGGTGTTGGTGATGAGTAAAAGTTACACTGAGTCCTGACCACTCAGCCAAACTCAAAGAAAAATGCTTAGTTTCCTCACTAAGAAAGCACAGAACAAAACATTTTAACTAACACAATGGAACAGTGGCAAAAAATATGTTCTTGCTTAACCAGGGCTTTGAATAAGGAACTGCCTTTTACTACCTCTAGAATATAAAAACTTTTTCATGAACAGCAGCCCAGGGTATCAGCCATTAGACTCTACAATTAATGATCTAACCCTGCAGCTTCTTAGGCCAGCAAAAATCTGTAGCGTAGACCAAAAGAAATTGCGCTGATCAAGGCTACAAAAACATCGTCTCTCTCTCCATGCTATTTCTGCTTTCAGCCTCAGTACATGCATACTCTGGGTCTACAATCTCCCTCCTCCCATGCACGCATCACTAATTCATTTCAGATCCAGTGACACATTACTTGCTGCACAGTTATGCAGCTTAAACAGAAGAAAGGCATTCCTCAGTCTTCCTCCTGTATCCCTTCAAAAGACCATTACCAGAAGGGCAATCATCTGTCTAAATAACACACTAGAACCTGCACTGGTTACTCATCTCAAGTGTGACTGAAACCTCTTCAGCCTGCTAGCATCTGTATCTCACACATATTTCTACCTTGGACGCTTCACCCAGCACTGCTTGATCAAAACCAGGAACGGAAACCTGATGAATGAATAACATAAACAGAACTTTACTGTTCTTTTACAAAACTTGGGTGTTGATATCCAGGTGTAAGATACACTGAACACCTACTTATCATCTAAGTTTTTGTTAGTAAAATTCCTCAGGCGGCTAAAGCTGTGTTCTGGGATAAATGTGCCCCAGTATTTTGTTAGTGTTGAACAGCTTGGCATGACCTGTACATAAAGGTTCTTCCTTACATATAACCCCACTGTAGTCCTGCTCAAAATAATGCAGTTCCTTAATGCACATAGTGCTTTACCCACACCTTCTAGAGACCCTTCATTGGGTCCTGCTCTCAGAAATATACCGGTGGACATGATTTGACTCAAAACAGTATCCAGAAGAGAAAAAGCTGTTTAATTTACAAGCAGGTCAGCTCCTCTTCTGCCCACAGGGCTTCAGACAGACTGTTTGCCCAAGAGTACTCTAACCAGCAGGCTAGAAACTGTGCCACAGTGAAACGGTAATAGCCCCTTATATGTAAAAGTGATATTTGGTATCAAGAACAAGCTGAACAACCCAGGTCAAGTCAATAATTAAATGAGCATCCCTAACTAGATAAATTTGTTGATTTTGCTCTAGATACTGTCTCTTACAGATTGATTTGGCAACTGTAGTTAAACTACAGTTTTGAAATCACTAACTTATTCTGTTAACCAGTATTTCCGCTACATTAAGTTTAAGCACTCTAAAACAAAGACTAACGCCTTAAAAATGCATGGATCTCTCAGAGGAATAATGTCAGCTATTTCTCACATTCAGTGTTTACTCTTGCATTCACCATTCTTACCTTGATGCTTTCCATTGGGCCCTTTAGCTGGGGAAGAAGGACGCATATCTATTTATTATGTCAATATTTTATCAAAGCATCAATAAACTTCTCAGAACTTTCTAAGTTCAGCTGAAGATGTACCCTAGATTAAAAACTAAATATGTTGCATTTTGATAATGACTTAGATTCGGAAAACTACTGAGCTGATGTAGCAACTCAGCCAATAAAAATCTCAGCTCAAAGAATATTTCTGGCAGTTAGTCTGCATTATAAGTGATTTCAAAAGAGTAATTTTCCATTATATGTAAGTAAACTATGCAGACAAAAGCTGCACTCAGAAGAGAAGAAATTCTTTATGTACAACTACAGATGAACTGTATACATCTTAGTTCTGTAATCTGTGACAGCCCAGGTCTGATTGTAATTCCAGGCCTTTGAAGTAAGATTCAGTCAGTTCATGAAACATAGTCAGGTTATCAAGAAATATTCACTTATGTTTTGGCAAGGTCGAGCTTTTCCTTTTGTGGAGCTGGAGTCTTCAACAATACAAGAAACAAAATCATCAACACAGTGAAGGAAATATAGTTTTCTTATCACGGTCATCAGTGGAATAATCTTTCAGCCTAGAGTAATTAGTCTTAAATCTATGCTTCTAACTGAAACAGTTAACAGTTCCAATTTTCTCAAGTGTTGATGTCTCTAGACTAAGGGCAAACACTATGTTGGTTTATGGTTGTGGACAAACACACTGTGTAGATACCAGTCTTCTAGACCTAAGACATGTAATTGAGACCTTATCACACTGTTCACTATATCAATAAACATTTAAATAAGAAGAGATTTTTATAAATCAATGAGGACAGACACTGAAAATCTTTAGACATGGTAAAATAACTGTTTGAGGATATCAGCTACTGCAGCATTAGGCTAATGACTGAGAGTCTTTCAACTCAGCTTCCTTTTACACAAGTATTGCATAAAAATAATTGCAGAGGTGGTAACCTATGCCAAGCATTTTTTTAGATTTACATATTGGATAAAGCCCTGTTTTCTACACTCTTCACCACAATCAATAATGTCATAAGTACTTGAACTTCCTCCCCAAAATTTAAATTATATTAAAGATTAGTATCACATTCTCCTCAACATCCCAAATCAAGCAAATAACCCATAGCAGCTAGCTTATAATCATATTAAAAAGTCTTCTTCCCCGCATTAATCTCATTCTGAAATATTAAACCTGATTTTTTAAAATCTAATTTACTTCTCACAGCATACTACATGTTTACTTTTTACACTTTGCTGGCTGAATCAGGATTTGTGCAGTACTTTTATAGAGTTGTTAAGGTATTTATGTGGGTGAGCTGACTGTTATGATTTTTTTTTTTTCTCCTTTGCATCACTCCTGGCCCTTTTTCTAATTTGGGAAGACAGAAAAATCAACATTGTAATGAGAAATTATCATCACAATCAGCACACACATTTGTGACTATCTTGCTACAGTTATGCGTGCATAACTAATCAATACACTAAGCTAGAAGAGACCCCTGGAACTGGTTTCTCTACAGATATTTCTGAACGTAGCAAGACAATTTACTGAGTACGGGAAGACATTTGCAACCCAGAGGTCAGGAATAAAAGAAGTCCTACCTAACAGGTCTTCACAGACCATGTTGCTGGCAAACTTAAATCCTTCCATCAAAGCTGATCACTGAAAAGACAATGAAGGATTCATTTTAAAAAACAACAGAGAACCATCAGAATAAAGGTGGGAATGACAGCAACAGAGGATCTCCCTAACAACTGTATCAGAAGTTTAAAGTCCATCTGGTTCCAGTCTGAAACAGGCAAATCCAACTGGCTGAGTGCAGACCCCATCCCAACCATCTTTCACCCACTTCATTTCCAGTCACCATTAGCACTCTCTGGAGTTCCATGATGGGTCCCAGAGACACCAGGAATCCTTTACCCACTGCTGGTGCCCACTTCACTAGTTACAATGTTGGCACAGAAAACTGAGGTGTGTCTTCTCTCAGGAGTACATATGCAGGTTAGACGAAATTCAGTGCTAATGTCACCTTGGAAGTGGAAGCCTGATGCTATTCACACACAGTGCATAAGTAACTATATATGTCTTATTCCTCTCAGGAATCAGTGTCACAACCTACTCATGGAGCAAGGAGATTTACAAAATCTGGGTTTATGGTACAGCAGCACATCAGCTCCATTCGCTTGAGGACTGGATCCCAGAGCAACAGTCCCACCATAGCTGGCATTTTGGAGAGTGAGGCCAACGTATCCTCCGTGACAGAACAGAGTTCTTATTAAAGGTCTGATCTTAAAACAACAGAGAGACTCCCATTGACTTCAGTGCATTTTCCATCACGCTTTTCATAATCCCACTGGCTGTGCAAGACAGTTTTGAGCAATACATGAAGAAAATATGTATTACATTTAATATCTTTGAAAAGAAATAACCTCTTTCTTTTTTAAAATAGTTCAGACGGCTTCTAGGACAGTCTGCCCCCAGCTCTCAGCTGAGCACTTTGAGGATGTGTCTGCAGTCCAGTGCTGGCCCTCTCAAAACTGTAGTATTTGAAATTTCCACTTTCCTGGGCACAGGGAGTTAATTAAAACACTTATGCAGGCAATGGTAAGTGACAGTTCAGTGACAGCTACACACGACAATCAGGCTGAGAAAATCTAAACACGAAATCCGAACATGGAAAAAAAAGCTGAACACAGATGCATAATTTCAATAGGCTAATTCTACATTTTGCTTCACATTCCTGATATCTTATACATGCAATGTGTCACTCAGATGAAGGGAATTAGGGAAAAACTAATAACTCATTCAGACAAAAAACATAGAGGGGGCTGCGAGGAGTACAAGAAAGAAGCCTGTCATGTCTTTCGTTCACAGGTCTTTACTATTTCACCTTCTCTGTTAGATTTGCTAGCACTGAAAATCTTTGTATCACTCTTTCGCTTTTCTCTTTGCATATTGTATATCATTACATCAAAGGGACCTGGGAAAAAAACTGGGCCAAATTTCATATTCAGGACAAACATATCATTACAAGACTAGCAAGGTTGAATAGGAATTAAATTGAGCCGTCCTTACTAATAACAATGTATTTCATATAAAAAGCAACACTGCACAGTAAAATTCATTTGAAATATTATTTTATTAATTGTTGGCTTAAAATATCGCAGCGTGGATTCAGCCCATTTTATATTGTAATTGTAGTTGAGATGAAGAGTGATTGGATTAGATTCAATCTATGTGTAATTGAAATTAATGAATTTGGCTAATGAAATATTTATAGGTGACCTTTCCCCAAATTGATTAAAAAAACCTGTTTTGTTTAAAATATCTTTGATATTTACAGTCTGAGGTTAGATTTAAATTATTCCTTTACACAAGAAAGCTAAATAGACAAATGTTACCCCTGTAGACTGACAAAAAGATCAGCCATATTGCAGTTTTCTCCTGCCAGCCATATTTAGTGCTTCTTGTCAGGTATACAAGTGCCATTCCCAAAAGTTAAAAGTCTTACAGAAAATCATTAATGCACTTGTTTGTATGTGAATAATTTATTCTCATCTTGGTCCACCCGCCAATTCTACTGACGTTTAAATGTGATCTAGTCTCAGGCATGTTGTCATTAATATTAAAGCAATGTGAAACTAGGACACAGGCCCGAGCTGCATTAATGAAATTCTTATCAAATTGAAGTATGTTAGCATTGTCACAATTAGCAATGCAGAGATGCTAATACAATTCTCCATGGATTACAGTTGCATATTCCACTTTGTTAGAGCTCTGGTGTTATGATTACTATTATGAAACCCTGGCTGCAAAATACTGACCTAGCAACTTTGTAAACTCTGAAATAACCAGCATACTTATCTCTACTTAGTCAGATCTGAAACTATATTAAATTAAAATCAGATAGAAAAATGCATTAAAATTCCCTTGATGTATTTTAAAATGTTGAGATGACATAAAATGATAGCATTTATTGAAGTCAGAATCCTCTGTGTCTTACTCATGTGATTAGCCCAACGCTGTCTGATGGACCATTCGTTTAAGAAAGGTGAAAGACATTTGGCCTTTGAAAACTCCTCTTTCCCTTCTCCCGCTGCCAACAGTTTCACACTACCTGGAATGCATAAAAGAGGAACAGCATCAGTGAGAGACACAAAGTTAATAGATCTTCTGCTCACCTGTGCATGGGTAGAATGCACTCTGCAGCATTGCACAGTTTTGAGCTTGATATTTCAGGAAAGATGTGGACCTACCAAAAGGTATTAAGAAGCAAACAGCAAGAATGATCAGATCTAGAAAACTTGATCAAAAGATCAAGAAAAATCAGGACTCAGCTTAAATTAAGGGGAGGCAAGATAACAGTCTTCAAATATATAAAGGGCAGTTGTAAAAAGAAAGGCAATGTTTTACTCTCCCTATCCACTCTGAGAATGGAAAGAGAAGTAATGGCTTATAAAGCAGCAGGGGACAAGCAGAAAAAGAATTGAGGCGAAAATACAACTTTCTAGTGGCAAGGACAGTCAGGCAATGAGGCAGACTGCATGAAAGCATTGTTGAATTACCACCCCTGGATGTTTCCAGAGCGCACTAGGTAAATACCTATCAAGAACAGAGTAAGCCTATTTGGTCCTGTATCATACCCAAGAGACAGAGTGGATGAAGCCCTGCAATCCCTTCTTGTCCTATTTATGATTCCATAAACTCATGTGGTGTTCTTTTCAAAATCCAAGTATCTATAGCAGCCATTTCAAAGACCAACAGTTTGCTTTCCCACAAAGCAGATGAGACTAACAGTGATGGTATCTCCAACACACACACTTCCCAGTTCACAGGACACACATTATATCTAGGATTAGGGCATTTGATTATATTTTATACTCCAAGGTTTCACTGAAAAAAAATCCTGTACCATTAGCTTTGTATCAGTTAAATTTCAGAGAATGTATGAAAGACAGAAAGGCAAATAGAGAAGTGATAGCTTTGTCCACAGAAGCAAAAAGAAACAAAAAAGTCTTTGCCCTACAAATGTGCTTTCTAAGGACTTAATGTTTACTAGTTTAGGAAGCTTGGTCAGATGGTTAGATGGATTTAACTCTTGGCAAAACATTCTGTGACAAACATTTTGTCAGCTGTAAGTTATAAAGTGCTAAGAAATATGAATATGAAAGCAAGAAGGACCATTTGAAAGCCTTTAAGTATCCATGTATATACCTCCTGCAGTGTTTATCTCTTAATTTTCCTCTTTTATGACTTTAATATGTAGATAATCACTGGTCCAAATATCTCTAAATACAGTGCACTTTAAACTGGCACATTATAATAGGGGATTTCAGATGAACAATTCTTGGATGGTCTCTAGAGATGTAAAGAGAGCTCACTATAAAAGACTGAAATCTAAAGGAGCAGAAGCAAAACAACAAAGAAAACATTATGGCCACCATTTAGATTTACAGGAACAAAAGTAACACATTGCAGATTGCCAAGCTTAGCCTTCAATGAATAAATATAATAAGGGAAATGTCAGCACATGGTCTGGAGTGGCAGTTTTTCCTTACACTTTACAGCTGGGGCTTGCACTTGTTCTTCAGCACAGGGCAATTCCAAATCTGAAGCTAGCAAATGAAATTTTCAACCCTACTTGTCCATTTCCTGGTTTTATTTCTTTTCAGAGTTGCGTTTCACTGCGACATGGGAATTTCCCCCTTACAAAGATGAAGCTATTGCTCTCCTTGTTTCCTCTCCCCTCTCCCTTCCCCTCAGAGCAGACAGTGCAGAAGGCAAAAGAAAGAAATCTTGCTTAGAGGAAAATGGGAGATCTGCATGCAGAATCGTGACACAATCTATTCTGACACAAAACAGAAACTAGACTGCCTGAAACTCCTCAGAGAAGGAGAAAAAAATACCATTTATTCTAATCAAACCACAGTATTTAAATAGCTGGGAAGACCACCAGATTTTGCAGCACCCTGGATCAACAAGTGGGAACCCAGCAGGTCTGGGAACTATGACCCCAGGCAGGATTCAGGATTACTGAGGCTCCTCAAGTCCTCCAGTTCCAGAGCTGCACCATCAGTAACGTGGGAGACTGAGACCCCTGTCAGGGAGGGAGTTTGGAGCTTCCTGCTCCAAAGCCTGAGCTGAATCTACAAAAGCCCTCCCTGGAGCTCCGTCTCTCCCAGATCCCTACATCCCCCCCTCCCAGCCCGCAGGAAGGAGGCTGGAAGTCTTAAAATCGCTGACTGGGAGGCAACGCATCTCGCACAGCTTCCTGGAAAATAGAAAATTCAGAAGGTTCTCATGCTTGCATTTTGCTGATAGTTTATAAAAAAAAGCATGTAAATATTTGGTCTTCAATGAACTGGTGCCTTTGAAGACCAAGACTCTGTCAAAAATTTCCTGCCCATCTCTAAGCGTGGTTAGTCTTCACAGCAGGAATTAAGTGGCCACTTGAAGACTTGGCCACTTGCTCAGTAATCAAAATACAAATGAAACCAAAACCATAACACTTTTCCAACATTAGCTTCTTTAGCTGCACAGCCACACTGCAGCAGTCACAGGACAGACAGAATAGCAGCTACAAAGAAAATTAGGATATGGCAGAGTTACATACCCACTGCTTTGACTTTACTTCTAGCTTTCAGCTGCTAATCAAAAGGTTTTAGTGCATCATTATTATGCTGAGACAATACAATAATAACTTTATTAGGAAGCATTCTATCTGTATTCCCTGTGTTTGAACAGATACTGACAGTCTGCACAATGCCTAAGAGTCTTCTTTTTCTCTCTCCTTTGTAAACCCATTGCTTGGAAATTCTGCATCCATCAGTGTTGCCATGGTGACAGTCCTATGAGACCATCTATGACCTCCCAAGACACTTGTCACCTACCCATAATTCTTCACAATCCACATCAAAGAGAACTAAAACCAATTACCATATGGATTTGTAATTATTTAGTAATTAAATATATATTGGAACATACACATGGTCTAAGGGATTGAACATAGACAAGAGGGTGAAGAGATCTAATTCTGTTCTTGGGTTGGCTAAGTACTTGGACAAGTCTGAGTTTCAGAGGTGCTGAGCACTTACAGCTCACCAAGACTTCAAGTGGGTCTCTAAATCCTCCACGCTTCTAAAATGCGGGTCTTTAACATCTTTGTCCCTAATTTTCCATTTTGCAAAACACAGTCACTTTTTCAAATAATTTGGTGGTTTCTATTCAAAATGAACTACACAATTGCACAGTATTATTTTTACCCTTAATAAAGCACAGCTTGTATAGCAATATAATCCACATGTTTGTTATTTTTTGAAGAAGCATAATGTTCCCATTCAGAAAATTATTTTATTTCTTCAGCAATTCTGAATCTGTAAAAAAAACCCGAGAAAGCCTGGAAACTTCCTTTGCAAGTCACAGATAATTCTCTTCCTAATTACCTTACCTCTTACTAATGAACCCTTACTTCATTAAGTCTGTTCTGGGGCTAATGCATACCTGAAAGGACCAGCCCTGGTAGATTTTTGTGCCCATGTATAGTACATTGGATCTCAGCTGAGCTAAATTGATAAAAGTGACAGTATTGTACCTTCCTAGATGATTTATAAAGACAGGATTTACAAAGGTGGGGAAGAAAGCAGAAATGGAAGATAAGTGAAAACCTGTCCAAAAATAAACAGCACAATCATTCAGACAGGTTGTAGGTAAGCTGTGGGTAAGCCTTTTCTGAGTTCCTTAACATTTATTAAGGAACATTAACATAAGCATCCTTAACATAAGGATTGTATGTATATAAACATATATACATATATATACGCATGCATGAAGCAGCTGGATAATGAAGATTAAATATCGATGAAGGGCCACATTCTCCTTTACCAATGTCCATGCCAAGTGCTTTAATAAAAGTAGCTTTATTGCTTTGCCTACAAAATCATCCTGTCAAGATTACCTAAGCTAAGGCAGCTCAACAGCCACACTGAGATCTTCCTGTTTCCTCAGAAGTGAAATACTCCAATCAACGAAAGGGGTGAATTTCCTGAAACAAATTCTTCCTTCTCCTGCATGGCTGCAGGGTTTTGCAATGGGCCAGCATCAAGACGGCACACCATGCCATGCAAAGTTCAGACCAGGTACAGCTCTGCACCTCAAAGTATCACACAGCCTTTCCTCTTGTATGCTAGAAGACCATTTCTGCAGTTACAAAATCCCTCTAGGGCAAAGACAAGACTTTAGGACTTGTGCCTCAAGAGAGGCTTATCCACCTCCTACTAGCAGTGCAATGTGGCATCTCAGGTTCAAAGATGAATTTCAATGAATTCCTAAGTATTACAGTGGAAAATGCACAGCAGAAGCAAAATACCATTTTACAGGATCTGAATGCAATTACTTTCTTTATTAAAGACAGACTTGTGAGCTATTTCTACCACTGACTGTTGTTTAACTTCATGGAGTTAATTAGGTCAAACCAATAATCAATGCATCACCATCTACCCTGTTAACACCAACAGTCTGTGGTTTGTTATGGAAGGCAATATACATGATTTAAAATGAAGGCAGTCCACTGCACCAGGAAGGAATATTGTGGTGATTCAAAAGGAGACAAGGTGTACTACTGCAGGTGTGTTCAGAGAAGGCTTAACATGAGTTAAGTTAGTACTACCCACATCTGTAACTTGCCTGGCATCCTTGCCTAGTTTCCAGATAGTATTTCTGCTGTCACTCAAATGGTTCATGCACTTGGCATGAGACGTCCAGACTTAAGAACTGGTATAGCAAAAGACTCAGGTAAATTACTTTTACATTTAAGTGAGAGGTGAAAGGATTTAAGTTCAAAATCCATATTAAATTCTCCATTACACTAGTGTAAGGCCACAATAACACTCTCAGGAAAGTTATTTCAGACTCATACCTGCTTAACTGTGATGAGAATCCAGTCTTGTCATTTGAATTCAGTTAAACTGAGACATGGAGCTGTGTGCCTTTTTTAGTTACTAAAGGATTAAACTATGTCAGGCTTTTTACAATTTAGTGCCTGTTTCAGATTGCTGACTTAGAACATGATATAAAAATATTCGGTGTCTATCCAGTGCTCTTTCATTTTAATTCAAAATAGATGTATTATTCATACCAAAAATTTAATTGAAGTCCCTGGAATGCAGAAGAGATATACAGAGTTACTGACATCACATATGTAAGGCTTAGCCACAACAAGGTATAATAGAAATAGGAAAGCTGTCTACTGTCATAAATGAGAAAGGTAAATGAGCTAGGACTCCAAAATACTCACTAATAAGGATTAGAACCTGCAGCAAAGTATAATCGTTTCACTGCGGGCCCAGCCTGCACCCTGCTGTGCTGCAGATGTTCCATTAGCGTTTCACTGAAAGCGGTGGCCACTACAATTCAGTAGCACAGTGTGGAGCCATCTAATAGACGTATCTGTCATTTATTCAGTAGCAAATGGGTTAAAAAATCTTCATACCCAGGAGCTCCATCATTCTTCTCAAAAAAATTTATAAATGAAGTAAACAGCAACCCACCACATCTTCCTGCCTGACATTATGTATTTCTCATTTGCCAAAGCATCGGTCTATTCAGATAGCATCAGGAACTGCGATCACACTATTTCATTTTGTTCATTTCTACCGAGTGCAGCACACATATAGCTGTTTCACTTTCTTCTTCTGTATGTTTCCTTTAGCTCTACAATCTCTTCTACAGCTTTCAAGCTATCGAACCTACAGCAAACATCTGTGTAGGTCTTTAATGCAAACGTAACTTACCTATTATGCCTTACCTATTAGTTCAAGAAACTAATACCACTGAATAGGCAATCAAGTTTTTTTGGAAGTTAACTAGCAATATATTCCATGGCATATTGTTACAAAGAATAGTTATACATTTCCCATTTAATTCTAATCTAATCCTTTAAAGATGATAAGTGCACATGAATTATAAGAAAGCCCAAATTGGAAGAGTATTATAAAAAAATTGGGCTACACCATTCACCTTGAAAAACAGATGCAGCATTTTGACAGCTAGTCACCCTGGGCTTTTTACTCTGCATCTACCCAAGTTTCATGCTGACCTATTAATTTTAATCACTTGCTGGACTCCCATTTAATGGTTCAATGAATATAATACACTGGTGCTTTTCCTTGCATAATCAAGAGGTTCAGTAAGCAAAATAACTTTTTTAACTTAATATACCAAAAGGTTTCTGTAAATGTTATAAACATTTCAACGTTTTTCTTTATTAATAAAACTTTCTCTAAATTATTTTTAAACTAAGCTTTATGCCTTTCAACAGACCTATGAATATATTACCTGCTCCCAACCATGCCATATCGCAATTCACATTCACTCTTCAAGATGCATGTCCTTAACAAGAAAAAGGAGCCTAATCCTGTGAGATACTGAGGGTTTTTTTAAGAGAAGATGAAGCCATTCTTTTTCAACCTCTTACCAGCATACTCGAATTGCACTCTCTCTTTTCAGAAGCCATTCATTCTTTTCAAGGATCAGGTTCTGTTTCCTAAAAGTCTGATGGTTTTAGGACTATCATTAATCCTACAGTACTTCAAGCATTAAAATCTACATCGCTTCGTAACTCCCACTGCAAAGAAAAAAATCATTTGCTTCAGCCAACCAATTTTGTGGCCTTCTAGAAAAAAATGTGTTTATAATGCATATTCTTAATTAATACTTTCTGTATCCAGACAGCTGACACATTTTTCTTCCACCTGAACTACTATGATTCCTCTACACATCCTCTCTTAGCTGAAAGTCAGAGAGAAATTAAAAAGCAAGAAGCAGAAACTAAACTATTACTGCACTTATAAGAGCTAAGGCAGAGTAAAATTAAGTGAACTGAATTTTAACATCAAAACCAAGATAAAAAAGGCCATTCCTTGGCCATTTAACAACTATTTCAGAAGCTGACGAATAGGCCATTACAGTAAAGCTGCTCAAAAGTTAAAATTCCCTTTTCATAGGGAATTCCGACATTTCAAAGAATAATTAATTCTTGTTAAGCTCAAAGGGGAAATTTCAATTTTTCCTCTACCAGAATAAGGATCCAGATCCTCAGGTTCTCATCACGAAAACTACAAATCCAGAAATTTTAACTCATCTAATTGATCAAGCCCTTCCTCCTTGTTAAAGTCACCAAGCCTCTTTGAAAGCTCCCTAGGTTTCCATGCTCTTGAATTCATGGTAGGCAACCTGGAAATACTAAAAACATCAATTTAAGTAGAGCTTCTTTATGCCTCCAGCCTCCCTATTGTGAAGCTTTGATTCAACTGGAATTTTGCTAAGAGCCAGGAGCCAAGATCCATCCGACACATGAATACCCAGCTTTGCCTTGGAAGCCTCAAATCCTGATCTCACAGTAGCAGCTCCCAGGGAAGGGACTGAACACTGAAGATGTCCCGGTGGCAGCTCCAGGAGGCAGTCCATAGGATCCTAGACAGCAAACAAAACCTCCAGAGCTGTATGACTTTTAACTGAGCTATGATCCCTAATAATTAAAAGGTAAAAGTTAAGTTTTTCCTGATTTGCAAAAAATGTTTATTAGGTATCATTCAGTCCATAGAAGTTTCTTGACTGGTAGCCTTGAAGAACAAAGAGCTCCTCTCAGGCACAGAGTGGACACAGGACAGAAATGGGGAGTCAGTGCATGTGACATCACTGACTTATTTCCACATGTCACAGCCAGGCTCTGAATTTGGTAGAAACTGGATGAAGAGTCCTTTGAGCCTAGCTGATGTGGGCCTTCATACACCGGCGGAGGACTTGGACTGCCTCGCCTACTGAGCAGCCATGAGATGATAACATGTTTTAATCACTTTTACAGCAGCTGGAGGCGAGCCAGCAATCTACAGATAAAGGGCTACAAGTGACTTAACGTACCCATTAAATATGTCTTATTGTTAGCAGTACGAAAGATTAATGAGTAAAATGAAAGTGAAAAGATAACACTGGTAGGTGACAGTTTTACTTAATCAAAGAGCCTCTGGGGCCTGTAGAAGTACATCAGGGTCACAGGGATTTATTTTCTTCCTCGTTTATTTAGACGGATCTGTTTTGCAATGCTGGCATAGAGACTCCTTATATTTACACTACACAAAAGCTGCATTAGAAGACAAGGGCAAAGGTCTCATACCAATAGCTCTAGCTCATGGCTGGCTGTCAGTCTCTGCTCCTCACAATCTTCCTTGCTGGTTTTAGATTACTTGCTGAGGCAATTCAGGTACTAAGCTTAGCTAAATTTAAGGGAAGAAGATAAGTCTCCCTCTGCAATCAATGGCAATAAGTAAGTACATAACATTACCTTTAATTTGCATTTAGGCACCTCGCACCTTAAATGTAATAAATTGTGCTATACAGAGGTCTCTAATTATCCATTGACTGAAGAATAAGATTAGGCTTTTCTTGCTGAAGCACTTCAGCTAGGCGCTTGAAGTCAGACTGGATGAAATTTAGGATATGGCTCAGTGGAGTACCAAGCAGAGCTGGGAGATCAGATCCCAGAGCAATATAAATCCATTAGCTGAGAGGCTGATACTTCACAGTCTGTGAAATGGGAGTAACTGTGCTTCCTTATTTCACAGTGCTATTAAACTAGAGATATTGAAAATTATTCAAATACTCAGTCTGTGAACATAAAGAGCTTCAAATCACTAAGTCTTATGAAAGAATGTTACAGCAAATATTCAGTAGTTTAAAAGTACCTGAATTAAAGGATATTCTTGGAAGTAACTTGATCTAAATTTTTCAAGGTAACCATTTATTCTTCCACTTCCGGTGTTTGGTATTCAGGTAAGAGACTCCCAGGATCTATTTTTTTTAAACAATAAGAAATTTCCAATGGAAAGAAATATCTACCCTGGGGAAAAAAAACCTAGAATATTGAGTTACTTGAAAAATAACTCCTACTAAAGTTTCATGAGAAGAAATTAGTTAATATTTGTGAGGTGCTGATTATGCAGATAAGTGCTCTTGAGTATTTCCATGAGGAAATTAATAGCCAAATATTCAAAAGAACTGAGTACTACTTGCATAAGGGCTTTATTAGCATGCTGCCCTCCATTACAAAGTTGTTGACTATCTGCACATCTAGTGGATCCTTTGTCTCTTAGCTAAATTTAATCAGACATGAAGGACATGAGCCCATACTATGGGTCACTGCCTGAAATCCCCCAAGCAACAGAGTGAAGAAAACTATTGAAAGTCAGTGGCAGTAGGTGTTACTTCCTGCTACAGGAATGATGAGACACTACAGAAATAGGGATCGAGATGTGAGTTTTAGCAAAAAAATTCACAGGGAACTCAAAAATCCCTTACAAAGGGAACTCAAAAATTCCTTACAAAGGGAACTCAAAAATTCCTTACAAAGGAAACATTTTTTCCTCAGAATTCAAGCATACATAATTTGGTTTAACTAACAATCCAGAATAGTTCCTTTGGCAGGATTATTCTATACACTATGGTAGATTAAAAGCACTTATGTTGATTCCAGAAACTCTAAGTAGATTGCTCAAATTGCTATGACAAAAATTGCAATGATTATTCAAATTTACAAGTAAGAGTTTAGCAAGTGCCCCTTTTTCCCTTTCTCTTAATAAGATAGCACAGGAAAAAAGGTATTTTCAGGTGTTTTCCAATAGGCACCTAGTATTTAAAGTATCTGCTTTTTGTGGAAAATAAAGCATTCACAGAAAATTGAGAATATGCACTTACTAATTTGGAAAAATTATACTCTAGCTTTAGCTCTATATTCTGAAGGCATTTTTAAGTCATTCTAGGAAGTAGTAGTTGAATAGCACAGAATGAAGCTTCATAACTAGAGCATGTTACACCTGGGAAAAGTTCCTTGATGAGCAAAGCTAGCTGTTAAATTGGGAAAAAAAATCACATTGATTATGGTCATGAGTCCAAGACAAGCTTAATTAAAATTAATGGAGAACTTTCAAGTGAAAGAAAAAAAAAAAGAGAGCAGCAAAGTGTTATCTCTTAATTATGTTATGGAAATTTTCTCTAATTGATACTTGTCTCATGTCCTATAACTAAAGCAACCTACAGATCTCATCCAATAAATATTATTTCACATTATCAACCCTGGAGCTTAAGTAAGAGATGGTCCTTTCTCCTTTCTCTACTCCCTCCACAAACTTTTACCAGGACTGACAGCCCTGTTCAGCTTTCCTTTGGTGGCTTTTCTTCTTTTCCTGAAAACTATGGGTGGTTTTCTAAGACAGAAGGGAAAGCAGGGGCAGCAATTCTACCCACTGACTTACATATCTGCCTGGGCATGTCACTTCTCTCCTTAATTCCCAGTATTTAAGTGTGTATGATTATTCTTTAAATGTTCAAGACACTGCTCAGAGAGAGTGCCAAACACTATAGCTGGTCCAAATCTAGATACTTTTACTTAAATTATATCCATCTAGTTTCAACTGCAGTTAAAGAAGTAGTAAAGTCTTACACTTTGTATTTAATCTCTGTTTTTTTGCCAACAAGCTGCAAGGACTCTCAAATGTTGAGCAAGCCAGTGTGAATGGAAAGCTATCTAGCAGTTCTTGGAGAATGGCAAAGTACCAAAAGCAAATGCCAAAGTCGTAAAAGAGAACAGGACTACCACACAGATACTGCTTCTTAGTGCTTATGTATTATGAGTGACTTGATTACTTTCATGACTTACTCTTTCAATATAAGATTTCTTTGGCATTGATATCTACATACAGCTACCATCTTCCCCAAAGATGACCCACAGTCACAACTGCTGCTACTGAAATCCATCTACCACTTCTTTGAGACATTTCTGCTCAACATTTTCTGCTCTATACCCTCTCTGCTCTTCCCACTACCCCCACCCCCCAATTTTTCTCTGAATTCTGTTCAAAAGACACAGGTAGAACCTAACTCTGATGTCTCAGGTCAGATGTAAAAATGCACCTGCATAAAGTTCAGTAAAAACTAGTGACAAGGATTCAAAGCCTGTTGGGATTCCTTATCCAGGGTCTAGCACAATCTGGATGCTTAAGAAGAACATAGTCTAAATTTTTACTTGGACTTTTAATAAGGTAGCACAGCTGAAATAAATTTAAAAACAATAAATAACCTTCCCTTGGTCATCCTATTCTCAAAAGAAGAACTGGCTATTAGACATCAATGAAACAACCCCTGTGATTCTACTGAACAACAAAATTAAACCCTACTATTCTTATGACAGCTTCCCTGTCTTTACTTTCTGAAAACAAATTACTGCTCACACATGCTAGCCGTGAAGCCATGGTCAGGCTGGTGCCAGTAAGTTGGTACGGTACTGTTCATCAGAGGGTGCTCTTTAACAGATTCCCACTGGTTTTAGAAAAAGCTCTAAATGGCAATAAAGGTGGTGCTTCATCCTGTTAAGAAGAGTTCGCTTGAAGTTTCAGACACATCTGAGTCTGTGGTACCTACAGCTATGGAAAGGAACAGAGGCAATTTGCATCTGCTAATGTCTTCTTTTCCTGGTTTGTTTTCTTGTAGAAAACTGCACATAATAAAAACAACAGCTAATGAAGAAAGTTTGGAAGTTCTCTCCTAAATACCAGGGAATGTGACCAAACCATATGCTTCCTGTTAGAGTATTAGAAAAAAGGATTTGCCAGCTAACTTAACACCACTGCTGTACTTTAATTAACCACTGCTCCAATTAATTATTAATTTTTTAAAATTAAAAAGGCCCAAATCTTAAGCTGATTTCAGAGAAATGTTCAGCCCAATGTACACGATAATAGCTATGTTAGGACTCTTTCCATCTAGGCTCATTACATGTATTGTAATAGGCCGCTAATTAAAACAGCAAGTCATGCATAGCTACATTTATTACACTGTCACATTCATGACAGAGGGGTGAAATTCCTACATAGCCTTTTCTTCTCTTCCCCCATCAGGCTTTCTAAACTTGACTACCCCAAGAATTGAATGGAATAAAGGTCAGATAAGTGTTAAGACATTTTGATAATCTTATTGGAAATAGCAAAAGTAGCAATACTTTTAAGGGCAGAGCTACCTGAAAGCTTGTAGTAGCTTTCATACTAAAACGTCTCTGGCTGAACCTGATGAAGGGCTGGGGATATGCAGGTGAATTACAGTTCAGAAGAAGGTAAGGGAAGGCCTTGTAATCATTCCTCTGAGTAAACCCTTTCTGTCCCGTTCTCGTGCCGAAGCAAGAAGGCAGGGAGTGAAGCATCCCCAGCTCCCCCCGGGAAGGGTCTCTGGTGGGGCAATAGAGGCCAAAGAGGAGAAAAGGGTAAATCGACAATGTTACATGAATATTTAAGCAACTTCCATTCCATATTACAAATACATATAGCAGCCAACATTAGAGAAGCAAGCAGAGAAACATTGAAAAATAGTCTGTAAGCATTGAAAGGGCAAGAAAGTTCTGGAAGAATCCAGTCACTGACATTTTGTAGAGCATGACACTTCATTTGAGTTGAAACCCTTAAACCATCATGGCAAGTAACAAAAAAAGCTACATTTCCAAGAAATAGTCATAAATTTGTGCTACTCAAAGCCAAAGCCAAAGCAAGTCTCAATGGGATTTTACAAAGTCAATTATAAAACCCCATTTGGGATTGAATATCTCTTAGTATGAAAATCAGTTCTCAGTTAGCACTTTATAGATGCTGTGTTGTTTTGACATGTAATACAATAGAGTTTCTACTTTACATAGTGAATTATGTCTGAATATACCCACAGTGATTTCTTTTATATCATTAGTTTTTCTTAAAAACTGTTGAGTCAAGTGAGTAGACTTGTCATGGTTTAACCCCAGCCAACAACTAAGCACCACGCAGCTGCTCACTCACTCTCCCCCCACCCAGGGGGATGGGGGAGAGAATTGGAAAAAAAAAGTAAAATTCATGGGTTGAGATAAGAACAGTTTAATAGAACAGAAAGGAAGAACCTAATAATAATAACAATAATGACAACAATAATAAAAGGATTGGAATATACAAGTGATATACAATGCAATTGCTCACCACCCACCAAACAAAGCCCGGTTAGTTCCCAAGCGGCAGTTCTCCCCATCCCCAGTCCCCCCAGTTTAGATACTGGGCATGACATCACATGGTATGGAATACCCCTTTGGCCAGTTTGAGTCAGCTGCCCTGGCTGTGTCCTGTGCCAGCTTCTTGTGCCCCTCCAGCCTTCTTGCTGGCTGGGCATGAAAAGCTGAAAAA
>JAVJGG010000029.1:14563614-14596644 GCA_035590195.1 Aviceda cuculoides | reverse complement strand
CTTCTTTTCTGTTCTATTAAACTGTTCTTATCTCAACCCATGAGTTTTACTTCTTTTCCTGATTTTCTCCCCCATCCTACTGGCGGGGGGGGAAGTGAGTGAGCGGCTGCATGGTGCTTAGTTGCTGGCTGGGGTTAAACCACGACATCCTGTCACTACAGGTCTTGGCAAAAACCCTCTCCTGCCTGCCCTACAGAAACTGTTCTGGCCAAAGGAAATGGCCCTGTATCATCTCTGTGTTTTTACTCCCCTGTTCATGACCCACCCTCTACTGTACTTTAGAGTGCAAGTCTCTTTATTGCTTGGCTTTTGTACTTTATGAAGCAATTTTAAATATTGAGGGTATTAGATTCTTCTGGAGCTATTCTGTTCTCATTTATTAAAAAAAAAAAGGTGACAAAAATGTCAGCAATTTTCACCATTGAAAAACCTTCAACCACATAACCACCTCTGAAATAGTTCCCCTCAGAACTACATAGCACCTTCCTGAATGAGACTGTTCCATGATTCTAGACATATTCTAGTTCATTTTTTCTTCTGCTTTTTTCCTGTTCTGGGCTATAACCACTCACAAAGTGCAGAAAGAGAAAAATGCCTATAAAAATGAATTCTCTTCAGACCTCAGTACAGAAGCAAATGTCAAAGTAAAAACGTACTTGTGCTTTAGGACTTGTGTGATGGCTGTGATTAATCATACCACACGAACTCTGAATGCCTTGGTATTCAGGTATTTGTATATATACACATGCACAACACAGTGGAGAACATGTGCATATCTTTCAGGAGCTCACTATAAGTAATTCTTTAACTTGTAATTTTGCACCATTCTCTCATTCTTTCTTGCTGGCATTGCAGGGCTGTTTGCACCTTATGTGACTTACACCTCTCAACTTTTTCTTTTCACAGTATTTTCAGAGGTCACTAATCTTTGTGCTAAGAATCAAGAGCCTTTGAGAAAGACACAATTCTATTATGTGGACTATAACCACAATCTGTGATAGTGAATATTGGCATGTGCTGTTCAGATACTTCCGGGGGTTGACAGGTGCCACCATCATCAAGAGGAAACCAATGCAGGATCCCGAAAAGGCTTTTCTAATCTAGGTTGGGCTTAGGGTTTGAGCTGTTTTTCTTTAAAAAAAAAAAAAAGAACAAACAAACTGAAAAAGTCACAGGCTGCCTGAAGGATCAACTTTGAAATTTTAACTTTTATGATCTCTATGTATATATATATATATATACAGTGCGATACACCTCTAATATCTCTATATATCTAAAAGTATTTATTTAGAGTGTTAAACCAGGCAAATTCATTTGAAATTGATGTCCTGATTCTACAAAACATTAACTGTTGAAGTTCTGAATCCTTCACTCTTAACTACTTCCCTTCAATCTGAAAGGAATTTTCTTTCCCACATGTTTTAGTAAGTTTAAAGACCTTCCTGTCACTCTGATGACATCCTCTCCTAGAACCCACAACACACCACATAGGCTGCCCCCTCATTCTTCTAGGAACTTCTAGTAACTTCTACATCAGTTCTTGCCTGTTCCAGCCCATGTTCAGAGTCCTGGCTGAAAAAGCATTTTAACCTGCAACTTGGTATTAGCAGGTGCACCAACTGAGTGTTTAGTACTTGCAGGTGAAATTTCTTCCCATACAGTCAGCACTAGGCCAGCTCTGAAGGCAGCATGCACTAATTAAACTACAATGGGTAGGCAGGAGCTATTAATTTAAGCTGATAGAAGCATCTTTTTGAAGCCACTTAGCAAGATTCTGGCCGCAACGGTGTCCTGATTCCCACAACATTGCTTATTAGCTGCATAAGGGCAGCAATCATGTTAAATCTGCAGCAGAATATATCTAAGACTGTATCCCTTTACAACTTGCCTATAACCCTCATTTTATGGGTCAAAGTGCAAGAGGGCATTAGGAACTTTCATAAAGCTGCAAGTTCTGCCCATTTTTTCCTTTGACAGCAGAGATATTCTTGGGGTTTGACCCTTGAGACTCCTCCAGAGGCGTAGAATAATGTAGCAGCTGTGTGGAGCCTGAGCGTGCCTTTCACTTCAGCTGTCAGTTCAGTAAGATGGGAGCAGTGCTACATAGCTAATTAATTTGATTCAGTCTTTTGGAAGGCTCTCACCTTGTATATAAAACTGTATTAGAGGTGATTTTCAGGGATGATATTTGCCTTAAAAGGGTTCATCTTACAGCACCACTTCTGCAAAAGCTGATAACCGATACACTATTAAACAAAGGCTGTATTTTCAAAATTTAAGGAAGGGATTCAGCCTTCAGGGCAATATTGACAATGCATACCTTAGCACTGCACTGAAAATACACATTGTAAGAAAACCCTTCATGATACCAAGGATGAGAGCATGGTTACTGATTTGAGTACAGATTAGAATTCCACCCTGCATACAATGGGGGAATCTGTATGTTCTGCAGCACTGTTGTCATTGCTATTTAGAGGATATCACTGTTTTGTTTTGTTACAAAACATGCTGTGTGATCTAAATAAATATCTGTGCATGCTTAGTCTGTTAATGATGCAGAAGAAATGGAGTCAATTGGATTTTCTCCCATGAATACTATGTTGGTGTTTTGTGGATTATTTGAGAAGAGGTTATACATAATAGTCTGGTGAGTGGGCTAGACAAACCATTTCTAGCATGTGGTTTTCTTACAAACTCACACATTATAGCTGTTGTGCCACATCATTGATCAGCTAAACTGCATGGACTGGAGAGAAAGTGTTATTTAAAGGATCAATAAGGAAAAAAAATCTTGTCTCAATGTCTTCTAGGAGCGGAGAGGACAAACTCAACATGCTCCTCATTTTTCAGAGTAGAGATCAACAGGACAGAAAATAAGAGGCCATCTATGAAGGAAACAAAATTTCAGAGGCGCTGTCAAGAAAAAGGGAAGCAATCTTCAATATGTAGATAGTTTAAAGGTCTTTTTAAAACAATCGAAGTGGCTAGGCAGACTAAGGAAGAGAGAGGATGCTCCAATTCAAAAAGGCTAAAAGAAAGTACAATACATTTGTTTTTTTCAAAGCCTAACAGCCAGGAGTAAACAAATGTTTCTGGGACAAAAGTTTCTCTTTCTCCTATTTGTGTAGCATTGCAGACAACTTCTAGAGGAGATGCAGGAGTATTAGAAGCATCCAATCTTGCTATCATCTGCTTTTGATTACAGGACATCTCCAGCCCCAACTCAGGATTTCCCAAGCCAAACCTATCATATGGCAGAGTAAGACAAAGGCAATTATCTAACTCTTGCCACAATTACCCATATCTACTTCTCTAAATTCTGTTTTCAAATAAATAACTCCAGTGAGTAAAGAGAAAGTAAAATGATAGTGAAAAATAACTAATTCTAATTCTGCAAATGAGAAAAAAATTGAAAAAGGAGAAAACTAAATGTAAAAAGGGCAAATAAATCCCTTTTTTCTTTCTAAAACTCTTACTTGGTCACAGGGCTCTGTTAGAGGAGGCTGGGGATGAGGACGGGGGAGAAGAGGGAACAAATTCTGCAAAGTACTAAAGCAACTGGGAAGATTGATGAAAGGATAGGTAAGAAAAGTCATAAGGAGGCCCAGCTAGAAGAGTGAAGGAAGGACAAATTAGTACAAGAGAAATAGCACGTATCTTTCCAAAGCCCATTGCAAGGAATGATCACCAACAAAGCCTCTCCATTCACGGTACTTTAGTGGGTACCTGACGGTCCTTAGAAGCACCATCTATTTATACCCAGCAGAAGCCAGAAAGCTACAGAAGAAAAGAGGAGGGAATCAGTAAAAGTTTACGCTAGGGTCAGAGGCAAGGGATGCCAATGAAAACTGATGGTGTAAGAAGCTACATTATTCTCCGATATCCTCCAGATGTTATGCAACCAGAAGAAATCAAAAATGAGGTATTAGCTGTGCTCAGGTACCTGCCTTAAACTTCACTCAAAAGCAATTCCACAGGGAAGGCTTAATCAAATGCTCCACTGCCCCCATGACTTAGGCATGACTCAAGTGATCCACAGGAGAGAAATCTGTGACTTGGCTGTTCTGGGCCCACTCCCAGGCCTCGCTGCGTTCCTGCCTCTCCAACAATCATTCTGCTGCACAAACTTTTTTGGAAGCCTTTTCCTTCTAGGGGAGAATCCTTAAGGAACCCTCCTTCTTCACTTCAGGTGCCTGAGTGGCTGGGCCAAGGGACCAGGGCAATTCCTCTGCACGCTCCTGCCAGCCTCCCTACGCAGGCAGCAGCACGGGCTACCAACAGACCTCCCCCTCACACAGCATCCCTGGGCTGCAGCTTTAAAGTTGAGGTCCCATTTATCACGATGCAGTTTCACAAACAACAGCTGCCTGGGGACAATGACCTGGTCAATAGAGATGAGCTCTAAATGTGGCCCATGATTTCATTCACCAGAGCTGAAAAGCAAAGGGGAGATGCTGAGTGGCTTTATAGCAAAACAAACCATTTTGCTTTCGGGTCACTGGAGTGCACTGCCACAAGATAGTAAAAGCCCAGTGTAACTCCTACATGGTAGCTGTTTGATGATCTGATACTGATGTAATGATGTTTGCTTTATTCCTGATAATGAATGAAAATCTAACTCACACCTGGCAGCCCTGCTGGAAATCCCATTGGAGAGGGCAGAAATTAAATGGATGTAGAAGGTCAAAACTGTATTTTCCCTTGTAAAGATGATCTTTCTGCAATCAGCACTGGGAAGTAAGGAGTGCAGGGAAAGCATATATGCACTGAGAAAAACAGTGCAGATCCTCTTATGTAGCATCAAAAATTCAGGCTTGATTATTCTGATTCCTTTTATGATCAGCAGAACTATATAAACAGAAAAAACCCTATGTTTACACCAGAAACTTCAGCTGGCATAAACTGGCTTGGCTGTGTTTAAAGGAAAAGGATTTTGCCCGCTTACATTAGCTAGCTGTCTACATTTTATCAACACGCTCTAAGAACATCTTTGTTTTTCTCTCACTCACATAAGATACTTTCAACACACTTAAGACACATTCAACTTTCTCTTTCTCAAGAAAGCCATTCAGAAATAAAAGCAAAAGGCCTGTCTGATGGGCTAAAATCTGCCCAAATCGTTCTTACTAATTACATCTACAGCTTCAGTGGCCTACAGTTATAAACACGATTAAGACCACAATGGGAGGAGACTGGGAGAATGTAAATAATAGTTCTAGAGAGAATTAGGGCATGATACATATGTGTGAGAAACTGGTAAAAAGATGGAGTTAAATGAAAAGTCTTACCCCATTAAAATCTGATCAAAAATTGCATCTATTTAAGGAGAAAGACTTTTCAAAAATTTCCATGAAATTGGGGGGGGGGGGGGGGGAGATTTATTCCACCAACCCCTTTTTAATCCTTCCATAAGGACAATAAATAGTTCTGTCTTCAGGGCACTTGCCCAAGATGGAGAAGACCAAAGTACAACCTTCCATTCTGATTAATTCTAATCAGGGCTTTGACAGGATCTCCCACATCCCAACTGAACACCTTATCACCTGAGTAATTTTGTGTATACAGTCAAATCAGCCTTTCACTTGCAAGAGAAACTGCAGCTTGTGTTTGCTGGAAACCCATAGTTTCAGCAACGCAATCTTCTTCTCATTCCAAAATATCCATATTGTAAAATTCCTAACCAGCTTTACTTATTTACCCAAAGTAACAAAAATTAAAGAAAAGCTGCATACAAACTGTATTAAGGTCTTTTGGATTAGGTCCAAGTGAGGGTGGATTCTTCCAGTCAAAGAGTGACCCTGGCCTAAACAATGACTAAGGCAGCAAAGACTTCGTGCATCATGAGTAGAATTCCTCCTAATGATAAATAATAATTTTAGATCTAAGGCCATAAAGTGATTAATAGCAGAAGCCAGAACTATGTTCTTCTAGTTGAGTACTTGTTGATCTTAAAAACCCATCATCAAAATTACCTATAGTACATAAAACACCAAATAAGCTGCAGCTCTTCTATGCTGCACTTCAGTTCTACAGCAAGTCCATGAAGTGCAGAAAGTTAATTCTAGGTTACCCAGGCCTAGATCCTCTTTGCAAAACTATTTCAGATGCTAATGTCAAAGAACAAGTAAGGATCAGAAGGGTCAACTGCAGACACAGAAAGAAGTTTCATACTCCTCAGATGGTTTGCAAATTGTTTCTCTTCCCAATTCTGGGCCAAAACTCACAGGCTTCCTTTACGGTTAGCAAGCCTTAAAATGACCTGTTGCTCAGGACTGCAAATGGGCCCATTTTATGCATCAGATTCTGATTCAGATGCAATAAAGGAATTATACAATTTTCGGCACTGTTCTGCACTTCAGTCCTTCACAGTACGTACTGATAATGTAATAACATATAAAGGCCATTTAGTGATAGCCTTGCCAGATACGGTTTGATCTTTTTCATATAAGCTAACATGGTAGAGCTACCTGCTGCTTCTACTCGTAGTCAGTTCAGATATTGTGGTTTTTACAGTGGAAAGGAATGAAATTGCCAGGTGCCTTGCAATATTCCTACTGTTCACAGAGCAGTTTTCTTAAGACTTCAGCCATATCACTCTGTACAGATATACAAGACCAAAGGCTGCATAGCTGATAACTATCAAAGATATCCTCCTCTTTCTCTGTCTCTTTCCCTTCCATTTTCTCATACTTCAAGCCATGTGGTTTGTGATGCGATTTTGTATAACCCTGCCTTCATAGTTTAGCTAAAGTTAGAGTGGAAGGAAATTCAAGCTACAGCACTTACTGAATGCAATTCAATCTGATTTATCAGACAGGAGTGTTGAAACACGTCTTGGAAGACAGCAGCTCTTGGCTCAGTCCTCACGTATTTTACAGGAATATCAGTATAACAAATTGACTTAGTGAGTTTCCTGATATGACAACTCATTCAATCAAATCCTTCAGACAAGACATCTGCAAAGAGAAGCATACTACATCAAATTGTGCATTCCATAAACCATGTACAATAACATCTGCAAATAGGTTTACGAGTGCGTACCTCTACAGCTTGATGCTGCCAGAGTGGGGGAGATGTAAAAAAATACCAGATATTAAATAAATAAATATGCACATCTAGTGCTTTGCAGTCCAAATCTTTCTCCTAGTCAGGCAGATTCTGTTGATTTCCTGTACAGGTCGAAGAGGTATAGCAACTATACATTACTGGCTGCAAGTCTTATGATCAGGAAGCACTTTGCTTGTCAATCTAGGTAATACATTTTTAATTTGCAACCTCATTTACAAAGGAAAGGCAACATGCCAGATATTATAAAAATTATTATCACTAGATTATCAAAAGAAATCTATCAGTTTTATAAAAGACTCTGTGCAGTTATCCCTTTAAACGCGCACACACATTTGCTACCACTATACCTTAGCTTTCTCCCTTCACTGGAGCTTGGACAGAAGCAGTGTCAGTAAGCGCCTCTCATTTTTAAGTCATTTTAAGTTTGAAGTAAGTTTAAGAGACAAATGGCTCATCTTTTGCACATGATCTATTTAGGTTTTAAGCTTCTTCAAGAAGAGAATGTTTCTTTATCTTTCTGTACAATTTCATGCATATTTTGGAGTTGTGCTTGCAATAGACAGTAATGCTGAATGGACAAGATATTAGCAAAGGTTTTGGCTAATTCATTTCTCTGTGCATGCATTACACAGTAAATATTTGCTAAAATTATTAGGTACAAGGGAAAGAAGTTACTGTTTTTAAGTTAAGTGCACTCTTAATCAGGCAGGAAGCCTTCAGAACTTGAATTTATTCCTAAAGAACAAAATCTTCACCGAACACCAGAAGCCTGCATTAGAACAGCAACAACACAGAAGTTTGAATAAAAACTTGTGTGCATGCTGGTATAAAGAACACATGTGGGAACAAAGGACTTTATATATACACAAGAACAAAGCACCACAGAACAAAGCCCTTTTCTTTACAGACCCTCAAATGCATTTTAAGAAACATGCTGTGATTTAGAAAACCTACTGGACTTAGAAAAAGGAATTGAATCATGGAAATCCTGTGGCTTCTGTATGAAGGACATTTTGTGGCTAAGACATCACAACAGCATTAAAAACTCTGAGTCTTTGGGAAAACAAATAGTCAACTCCATTGAAAAACACACTACTGACTCAGGAACAGTTTCTACTGAGATCATATTAACTACCACAGGAGTCGAGATAAAATGAGAATAATGAATTCTCTACCTAGTCTTTTCCCTAAGTGGATTTCTGGTAAATAGTGTCATAAGTCAGGCAGAGTCACAGCCATCCAGCTGTGGTGAGGGATGACCACACAACAGAGGCAGAGCCTGAGCCTGAACCCCGGACCACGTTTGTAAATGCATCCAAGCAATGCGTCGCCTCCCTTTTTCAAAGGTAACAATGCTCACACACAGAGTTAAGAATACAAGATCATAAATTTTAAGGTCACATTTTGGAAGGTATTAAGCTGCCTTGGTATTTCAGAAAACAGACATTATACCCATCCAAAAGATAGTTTAAATCATACCAGTGTATTCTGTGTGCATGCTTGGTGCATTGTATACATTGTTTAGACATAAACTGCCGGATTGTTCAGATTAGATTTAATTCAAGCTCTCAGGCAGCGTTTTTCTTTGGAACTATGGTACGAGTTGTATTTAAAATAAAACCGCCAACACATAAATAAGAAAGGCACCGCTAGGGTCATGACTTCAGGTTTGCTAGGAGGATTGCCAGACCTTTGGCACCTTACATACACTCAGCAGGGAGTGATGGCGAGTGCCTGCGCCTCCCTCCCTGTCAGACACTGAAGGTACGAGGCTGACGGTCATGGTTCCTGGGCAAACTGGCACCTTATCGCCCGAGCTGCCCGTGTCTCTGGATTTGGAGTCCTCAGTCTCATTCTGGAGTCAGAAATGTCTTTGACCTTAGCACAAGATAAGGAAAAGGAGGTCACTTCTAGTGCCCAAAGATGAGAGGTAAGTTTTGCACCCAGTGATGGTGCGCTCTTCTGGGTCTGCCCTCCTGGAGCCACCTTCCCTGCATAAGCTTTATCAGGTCTAGTGAGGATGGGCACCCAATTAAGCCTTGATAAAGCAGTAAAGAAAGAAGAGATCTTGAAGGCATCTGTAATAAAACGTAATTGTCACGGTTGTTTGTCTATATACTCTGACAATGATTTAAGGACCAGGAAGGATTTTTTTTTCCCGTTTTCTTTTTTTACTGAAAGCTTTCACATTTCACCTTTAAGGCATTATTCAAATTTTATCTTGTTAATTTACTGCTCAATGTGGTAATAATTTTACACCATATTAAGTAATGTTCTAATTTGTTTTAATGCCCTCTCTTAATGGGAATAAAATACAGCATATATAGAAATTATTAACTTATTTACATATTCAGTATACATTCTTGTCATCCAGTTTTAGGTATGAAGGGTGTGTATACATGACAGAGAAATATAGGAGGAATATATGTGCAGGAGAGAATGAGAAAGGCAACATAATAAACTGTCAAACTGAGAAGAATGGTGACACACCAATCCAGCAGGCATCAATTCCATATTGTTATGTACATCACTGAATGCTTTCTGCTGCTTCAGTTGCGCTCAAAAACAGCAAGATAGAAGTAAGAACCTGATTAAACACATGACTGAATATACCAGGGGTGACAGATGCAATGAACGTGTTTCTTTCTACTTAGACAGGGGAAGCATCTTTAGTTTGTGTGTGAGTAGTAAAGAATTAGGAATGGTGGAAAAGAAACTGTTAGAACTGCATCCCTGTGCTGCTCGGTGACTCCCTCTGGGGCCCCAAGTCACCTGCGAAATCCACACAGCACCGAAGCAGAGGGTATTCTCTCCCTGACACATTTCTTCTGCTTTTATAGGGATCTGACTCCATGCTTATCTCAATTATAGTTCATCTAATAGTAAGCTAAGAATAAAAAAGCAGTAAAGCAGCCACATCATGAATATTCAAACTTCCCTGCAAAACCTCAGACTTGGAACTTTTTTGTATGCATTTTCAAAAAACCATCAGCTCAGGCCTTTATATATAATATTTCCCTATAAACACCATAATAACAAGAATATTTGTCCTTAAATGTCCTACTCTTGTACACTAAAGCATATTAATGACTGGAAATTGAATGGCATAAATTGAACTCCCAGCTGTTTGCATTCTTGTTGGTGGCTCTCAATATTCCCAGAGCTACCATTTGGAAACTATTACTTTTCCATCACTCGCTACTCTCCTCCAGAAAGTCTAATGAATTGCATAGGTCAACTTTCTGTCTTTCTCTTAGAAAGAAGAGCTAACTTCTTTTCATGACCTGGTCTGACTTTTATTGGTGCACCAACATAATTATACACTTCATTATATTAGATTTTGAGAGAATTGTGTACATCACTGAGGACACAGAAATACTGTGGAAGCACTGAGATAAGCTATAGAGATAAAAAAGCTGAATAAGGTTTATTATTTTTTCTAAATCTGCAGATTTAAACGTGTAGATATCTTAGGACAATTAAAAACTTTGCAAACAATAGTACTAATAGCACTAATATATTCCTACCATTTTTTCCCCATTAATCCAACACTAAGATTACAATACAGTGATCTCCTTTGTTATCTTTACGCAAAGATCATTGCATGACTGTGATCTTAAAACCTTTACACCAGACAACTAACACAAAATTCCCGTAGTTATTTTAAACCAAATACATTGTATAGACTGGCCAAAATTCAAAAGACTTGTGGGTACTGCCAACTTCTGTTGGGCTCTCTGTATGCGAGACTTACTGCCAGCATAACTGGACATGTCAAATGCTGTATCAGCCCTTATTCACCTATAACAAATAGAACCTGTATTTTTGATTTAAAATTTTGCAGTCAAAATGGCAATACTTATTGACAGATATAAACATAGATATGTGAATACGTATATACAAATTCATAAGCACTGTCAAATTTTTGCAATGTTTACACAAGCTATTTCCACACTAGCCAGTGACCTTCAGCTGCTCCTAAAAGTTATTCGACAAATAATTTCAACAACAAATATCTCAATGAAAATATTTTTTAAAAATCACAGATAAGGAATTTATTTTTTCCCTATGGATTGTAAATTACTCAATGCAAATCTAAGCATGATGGTCTAGGATGACCAGTGAGTCAACCAAAAAAATTTGCTTCACCAAAAGATAGATAAATAAATAAATGTATGAATGAAAGAAATTTAAAAAGCTAAGAAACATCAGAAAAAAATTAAGAGGGGTAAAGAGAAGAAAGAAAAATGTTACAACATCCAGAACAGCTCTGTGGTCTTTCCTTTCACTGCAGATACAAACAGGGGGATAAAGTTGAATGTTTTAAGCATTTCTTCATTTAAAAAAAAAAACAAACAGAAGTCTTCCATTTCACGAGAAAAAAAAAAAATCTACTTACAAATGCTCTTCCGAATTTTTGTCTTTAATAGTAGTTGTTCTGACAGGTGTAAGACAGCAGAACTGAAATCTGGAGTCTGTCCTTGTATGGCATTGACCTGGCACTCCTTGTTGGTTTTACATATGACATCAACCTCTCAAACCATACTAACTTTCAGCTCCTGAAGATGAGCCCTTTCTGCTCCCATTTTTGCAGAGCACAGAGTTTTCCTCTTTCCCCCAGCTATGGATAACTACATGGATCCCACATTCTGTTCCACCATCAATATTTTTTAATACCTCCAGACATTTCTCCCCACTACCTCAATAGTTACTGGCCATCGCATTCCCACTGATAGGTTGGTCTCTGCTACCATCATAAAGGTTAGTATCCACACAACAAAAACTGATCAGGCTCGTTGAAAGAAGGGTTTGTATCAGCTGCAATTCACCGACTTCCCCTCAAGACATATCTCTCGACTGTTCCCCAATTACAAATCCTTTCTTTATTCAACCGTGACGCATATGCAGCCCTAGTCACAATGTACTAATGCAAAGAATGCCATCATGTAAAGGGCTAGAAAACACTATTTAGACTCCATTTGTTTCTATTTTCATGGTCATTCTGGGACCATACATTCTCATTTGCCCTATGCAGAGAAAGAGAGGAACAACTTGTTTCTTGCATGAAGCTTTCAATGATACAAGTGAGATTTTTTTTTTACTGCACTCACAGTTAGATAAAACTGGTTAAAGAAGTTAACAGTTAATCATCTCAGCATCCCTAAAGCATTGTGCCAACTAATACACACCTGTAGGAGGATAAAAGATAGCACAGTCTAGAAACTTGACCCTGAATATACAAATCATGTAAGTCTTATACTGTAGGTCCAAATAACACTTAACTTTTCTGTTAAATATCCTCTACAGGTGTAAAAGATACTCAAACCAAGACCAGAATTTTTTCATTCCCTTTGTCTCATACTTGCCACTAGGCTGTGAGAGCTTCTCCTCATTACACGCACCAAAAAGGCCCCTGGAGTAACGTATTCTGTTCAAAGACAGTCTGCACATGACCTATTTCCCTAGCGAGTGGAAGTTCCCGTGCAGCAATTTAAATTAAAAACCTACCCAAAGGGGACCTGCTTCTAAATACCGTACAACTTGACATTGGAAACAATTCTTCTTCTCCTCCGTATCATGACATCCCTAGGGCTGGAGGAGTCTGTCTCCTCAGAAGCTGCTGTTTTCAGAACAGGCCAGCATCAGTTTTCATTCCTCCTTGAAAAAAGCAAAAACACCACTGCAACAAATGAGAACTTGTTATCCTTTCCTCTTCCTATAGTGACTTGCAACATAGCCCTTCAGAAAACTATGTAAGTTCTAAGCACTGGAGACATGCTGATACTAAGGAAAATTTACTAGAAACAATTGGCAGGTGGAATAGTTGGAGGTGCTGGAAGGAAATATCTTTTCTTGACATTTTCCAAAATGCCAGGTTATTCTTACCGCTTTCACTCCTAAAGTTTTCATTATTTGAGATACTGAAACGGTTTGATTTGCAGGGGATGAGTGCCCAAAACTTCAAAAACTCAAGTCTGGAACAGACAGCACACAAATTGTTCTGAAATTTTTATTCTATATTTTAAAATTTCTGAAACTTTGTTGCTATTGTTACTGCATAGCATGTCCATCCTATAGCTTATATTTGACAGAAGATTGCATGAAAGCTGTTCTTGACACAGACCTCAGGCAGAGCTGAATACCTTTTGGCAGCAGATGAAGATGGAACTGAAAGCAGGCAGCAGAAGAAAAAGGCAGCTCAACTTAAGCCCTTGAAAATTAAGAAACTGGGCTTTCTGCAAAGCTATTCCATATGGTGCAGTGTTAAAAATCACCTGTCATTTTCACACTAGCACAAAGTACAAAATGACAACTCATTCCCAAAAAGCCTAACACACCTAGTCATGAGGAGATGCCACTGTGAGCAATAGTCAGTTACTTGTTGTAGCATCATATGAAGAGTTTCAGTTTCTTTGACCGAATTAGAAAAATGTAAATCTATTTATGCCTACAGATTTAATGTATAATGGAAAAGAACCTCTCTGTCTGGCTTACAAAGCACTTTGCACCTTATCAGCTACCATTAAAATGCATTAAATAGCTCAAATAATCGTGCACACTTGACCTGCATGGTACCTCAGCATTTCTAATCATCTTCAATTTGTGTCTAAATACAAAACTCAGTCTAATTATCAAACTACTAACTTCATGTCTTTGGAGTATTAAAAAAAGCAGCATATTAATTAGTTCCAACACTACGCTTTATGAACTTCAGAAAGTTCAGCATGATATTAACATTAGAGGATGTGTAATGGTTTGTCTAAGCTTGAAAGTTATCTTGCACTGCAATCTTCCATTTAGACTAATTGGGAATGGCTATTCTACAAATTGTGCATCCACACAGTTTTGCTATAGCTGCTTCATGCATTTCTCTTCAGTTGCACCCACACAAATATCTAATTTTCCAAAGTAAATATAATCTGTTTTGGCAGCAATGCTAACAGCAAACCTCAGCACAACAACGGCAAGTTATGGAATTTCTATTATTATTGTGGTAGGTTTTGGTGTATCTTCCCTCAGCCTCTGGAATTTGGATCAGATTCCCATAATCCCACTCCTGTTATGCCTTTACCCACAAGAAGTGAGTGGCACCATCATTTTTAACCTGCTGTTGAGCAGTATGGTCTAAGCACTGAATGCCTTCCTCCTGATGGACTTTAATACGAGTAAGACAACTCAGCAGTGACAGAGCCCGGTGGCTCTCGGTGCTTCCCAAGGCAGCAATAGCAGTGCCATGTAGGAACCGCAGGGCGGACGCTGCAGCCTGTGAGGGCGGTTCCACTACTGTCCCCAGCATTTTCACAACTCTCCTCAAACTCCTTCCCTTTCTTGTAGACCAGAGCCATGCCAAAAGCATCAAAAAGGTAACCTCATGTGATGTGATAACCGTTCACCTATTTTGGCATCCCATTGACTGCCTACAGCTGGAACAAAAGACAGCAAGAAAGTCCTAGACTTCAGCATAAGACAAGCTAAAACAAGGGCTATTTTGCAACCTTTATGCGATGAAGTCATGCACGTGGATTTTGCACAAGCTAGAATCACAAAAAAGGTACCATACAGAAGATGTGAAACCAGATGAGCAAGCCCAGATCTGAAGAACAGCAGTTAATAAAAGAAATGCTAATATCACCAAAAGCGAGACAGCAGTTTTGAAATGGGGATGTATCTACACCTACCTTACAGAACAATTCCTTCCAAATTTGAACATTTATTTCAAAAAATGTAAAATAAAAATGTAAATAAAAGAAGAAAGTGTAAACAAAAGATTCATGTTCATCTGCCCTGCACCTTTCAGTTATTCTCCCTAGTTACTTGGTAACTTAACCTGCCTTGCTCTAAAGTGTTTATTCCTCAGGCAAGCCCTTATGAAAAATATTCCCATGACCACTTTCAATTTGACAAATTAGGTGAATTTTATACTGGCCATAAGGGTGGAAGAGAATATCCCTTTCTAACATAAACTAGTGAAGCTTACATGAAGACATCTCCTATTATTTTAGAACACCTTCCAGGTTGCCCTTGGCTTTGGGAGAATAGCACTGCAGAATAAAGATGAAAAATTAGTCGTATGAATTCTCTTATAATTGTAAACCATGTCTATCCTAAACTGACTGGCCCATCTGAGTTTGGAAGTGATGGTGATAAAAAGGTGGAAAGAGTTGACAAAATCATTAGCTTTCTCAAATAAAACATCTAAATACCACTTCAACATGAGGGCAGAAAGGAAAACAAGGTATACTGCAGAAAGGGTTACATTTATAGCAGAAAGAGTCTCATTTGGGAGTGTGAATTACATTTGCTACTTCTTGAATGCAATGGGCTGGTTCATGATTAGGGTGAGTGAGTAAGGGTGGCAGTGTAAGGATGCAAATTCAGTCAATTTCATAGGTAGACACATAAATATCACCTTACTGAACACTCAGCAGTTCTCTCATCTGCACTCAAACCTTTGGGGGAGACATAGATAAGCAAATGGGACAAATAAAAATAAGTGATCGCATGGACAGCACCATTCAGTTTAATTACTAAATTTATCAGATATGCCAATCAGGGAATACACAAGAGCTACCTGAAAAGTCCTGGGAAAAGCCCTGGTGCTCAGGCAGTTAATCAAATGAAGTGAAATGACCATACTCACCATTCACAAATGGCACTATATATGCAAATACAAACATAAATACTTTGTCCTTATATGAGAGAAGAATGCTGACTATAGCATCTACCCAACAGCCATTAAATGTCATATATCTCATTCTCCCTCATGGCCAAAGAGGCATTTTAAATCTAGGGTTACGGGAATAGTTAAGTCCCGAAAGGTATCAAGCATCTCCTCGTGCTGAGTATCTTGAACATTAGCTGATTTCACCAAAAATCAATGACTGTTGATAATGAGGTCCGTAAAAATTAAGTCTCCTCAGCACAGCTGAGATGACACTCACAAACTGTAGGATCAATGCTATCTTCTGCAAAAAGATCATCAACGCTCCAAGTCTGTTCTTTATTGCTCTAAGGAAATGGAGGACTTCTTATTTTTCTTAAAAACTGGGAAGGCAAACCACACCAGCTGCTCTACAGCAACTGGAATAAATGCACTGTCATCAAAGGCAGAAGTCTATACTTTTATATTTGTATTATATTTACTTTTATGGGAAGTAAATATAACAGATAAGCTGTGCTTCATCTGCCGGTGAACTGTTCTTTAGAAAGAAAAACTCTACATAAAACTGCCTTTAACAAATATCTCAGCCCTCTCCTGGATTAATATATTTTTGATTCCTATCACCAAGGTTGCAGTGAAATAATTTGGGTCAAACTCCTGCCAAGTTCCTGGTATTGAAACTATTTTCTAATTCAGCTAACATAGATTTACAGTGATTGCTAGACATTTTGTCACCCTTTTTTAAAAAAGTCACCTTGAATGTCACAGATAAGCCATTCTGATTTTCTTGACACCAATAGTTGCCAGTGGCATTAACAGTATAGAAATTAAAGTTGGAAATAATATTGGATACCAAGAGTTGCAAGAATTCAAAGTGGAAAACAAGAAGCCACTAAGAGGATCCTCATCCTTTTTAAATCTGTTCTGTCATTTCACTAGGCCGAGACAGCTATTTAATGTCTGATGTATCTTCTGATCTTGGATGTCCTCCAGTACCGGACTGCATTGAAATTCTGTGCAAATTCCAGAGGGACTTTCTTACTTACATAAAAATCAGAATGATTCAGAGAAAACCACATCTAAATATTCCTAACATTAAACAACACTGCTCTTGACAGACTACTGAAAAGATATGTGCTCTTACAACCTCATTTGTTGATATTTCAACTAAAAGTAACAGTGAATGAATCTGGAGTGCAAACTCAAAACGTATCCACATAGATCATATTTAGGTCTCCTTTAGAGGAAAAAAAGTACTTTTATACATACAAATTAGCATAGGTGATTTTGGGAAAGTTAATTACATTATTAATACCCTGCCAAGCTGCCAGTAATGCTAATTTGAGATAAGTTACTCAAAGACTGGCTTTCTCTATACTTGTAAGGAATGACTGTACATTTCCTTTGGTCATTTCTAAGTCCCATAGGAGTAAATTCCTTAAAAGGCCCAGGATAGTCCATGCTATGACCTCAGATATTAAAGGGCTTGTCAAATGCCTTCATGGGAATTATTACTGGGACAGCAGACGTGATATTTCGGTAAAATGTGTGCGACAGTAAAGGAAACAATTGCAGAAATGAAAGTAACAGATTTTGGAAAAGATGAAATACCCTTGGGCAGGTGCATCCTATTTCACAATGGCACGTGATCCATGGGGTACATCTATTTGATTTTCAGAAAGGCGCAGATCAAGCTCTGTCATCTCATTCAGCTCATTGCTGAATCCTAAGCAAGGTCTCCCGTCTGTTTTCCAACACTGCTTGTGGCTTCTCCTGACGCCTCTGCAGAACACTCCTCGTGAATAAAGCTGGGGGGATGGGGGGAAGGTGACTCTCCAGCCTCAACTCTCTCTGAACAGGCTGCTGTAGGGATGACTGACAACCCAAGACAGCTGTTGACTCCAGTAATATATTCTTTTCAGGCTCTGTGACAAAGGATTTGGGCAGGCAGCACCACGTAGGCTGTGGCTGTTGCGATAACCCCTCTTTCATCCAGCTCATCAACGAAAGAGGAGCTGACTAACTCTGTTCCCCTGGATCATGAAAACGAAAAGCTCTCGAGTTCCTTTGTCCAGAAGCCTCCCTGCTCCAGCACCAGCGAGGAGCCATGAGCCTGCCCCCGTGTGAGGGACGGGCATTCAAACCGCTTCCATGAATGTGCAGTACGAGAGAATGAAAAACTCTGTTACAAAGGAAGAGAGTCAGGACCGCGTGGATCCCTCGCACTCAAGAGAGGTTTTGTCACCTCTGCAACGGATGTTACTAACTGCATAGTACGTCGGGCCTCAGCAGCAGAGCCTGACTGCATGGCTGCCTCCGTCAGACCAGCAAGAACGAAGCTAATACTGCTAATACTATATTTACAAGTGAATGTCCTCATATTCTCAAAGAGATTTGTTTTCTTGTTGATGGTACCACAAATAAGGTGGGCCATCATCTCTTCCTATAGCTAAAAAGCCAAACCTAACTGTTTCATTGCTCATATGCCCAGCAAACATGAAGGGAGTTACTCAACTACAGAGGAACTAGTTTTCCTCATCTCCTGCCTACTGGCAGCTTTTGCTTGCTTGTTCACTGGACAAAATGAGGTTGGTCATTCTGCATATGTTTATCTACAGGACAATGACTGCCAAGGCATGAATATTGCCTTGCACCCTCCAGGAGGCAAAGTATTCTCTAATGTGACTGCCAGCTGAATTTCATAAGAAGAAAAGAGGAATGATCTGAATTGGAAAAGATTTGGTGGGCTGGTGTTTGTTTAACCTTCTTCAAACTTACACAAAGTCCTTGCCAAAGGTAATCATCAGCGACTTAAGTCATGAATATATGAGATCAAACGTTTCTATTTACTTTACTTAGACATTAAAGCATTTGTTCTTGCTTCTCAGCAAAGACATGCGAAGGTCCCTCTGGGGTGGGGTTTTTCCTACCTCTCCGAAATGATGTAACTTTCAATCCACAGACAGGATTCTTTTTTTAACCACATAATTCTACAGAAATTAGGTGAGTCATCCTCATTTATACTACTATCGTTTTGTGTTTCTAGAAGGATTTTTCCAACTAATTTTATTCTGATTTATTCAGAAACAGGGGCAGTGTACTGCTGCTTCCTCTGATGCCTGAAAGGAAAACTACCTCCACTGTCCAGAACAATTTTGCTGCTTGCTTGTTTTGTTTATGACTGTTTTAAACATTTAAGCTTCTTTATAAAAAAAAGAAAACAATGTCTGAAACCACAGGTTCATTAAACAAACAAATCAGAAATGTACACAGCTCAGAAGATATTAAACTATCCCACCTGTCATTGGGTTTGAGAATACCATGGAAGATAACATTGAGCTTAGTGAGATGTAATTCAAAAAACTCCATTAGTATAATAATAGGTTTGTCTACTGGCTCTGTTTCCCAGCTACAGTGCATTAAATGTCATTTAACTGTTCCAATAAATTCAGGCTCATGGGTGCAATTCGTAAGCAGGAGAATGGAATAAACTAGTATAATAGATGGATCAATAGACAATACAAAGATGTAATAAGCAGTTAATGTGTTGAGGATGGAACCAATAAGAAAAATCATTATTAAGTTAATTGTTTTGAAATTTTAGCATTCAAAAAATGATCCTCTGAATTAATAGTTAATTTATTGTATGCTGCTACAAGTCTCCTGTTAAATTTCAAATGACTTACTGCTAGAACTTATTTAGCAAGAGGAATAAAACATTTGCAAAAACAGGCAAAGTTGCTCCTGTGTCAGATGTAAACTTGTTACAAGATCATTAGTGCTGTGCTTTAAAGACAAACTGAGTATTTCATGGGATTTTCTGGTTCCCATGAAAGAACACAGCACAGCAAGAAATTGCCTTGTGTACCATCAACGTTGATACAGCAGGGAGAGTTTATCAAGAGATTTATATTTTCACAGCTCGCTTGCCTACAAATAAATATTTCCAAATGAAATGTTTTCTGTGGTGTAGTCCAATTCGTTTTCTGAATAGCTAAGCCTGTTAAAAGAAGAATTACCTTCAGTTACGGTGCCTGTAGGCAAACTCAACACAAAAACACTGGCCCACACACCTCTGGCCGCAGCCATCAGAGCTCCTTTGCCGACTGGTACGGCCAGCAGCAGCCTGTGGCATGACACCTTTGCCAGCAGGGTATCGTCACACATCACACTGTTCATCTTCAAAGCTTCTGCCGCTGAGCGAACAGGCACTACACCATGGTTTTAAACCTGCTCTGCTACACTGCTGCCTCGTCTGGGATTTCAAGCCTCCTTACAGACTTCCATGGCATAGTAAGAATTACCTGCCGTTCTTTAGATGAGGGCAAAATCAAACCTTAGAGAAATTTATTAAAAGTCAAATAAAACATCCAGCTGGCTCATCAGAACAGGGAACAGAACTCTTGACTGCAGAGACACTGCTCTTGAGAAAGATGCTCTTACTCAAAAAATCAAACCACACGCCCCACTAAAGACAGATATCAAATGGTCACATGGACATGCTGAGAACCCAGTCCGTTTATTTCTACTTTATTTCTGAAAGACAGTACAGCAAGAAAGACAAGAATGATAAGAAGTGGGAAGTGAACAACAGTACCCAAGTACCAAGGACCGGAGAAGAACACCTGATCGAGCAGCAGTGCCTTTTTTCTACGGCTGATGGAAGGTGTTGGTGTTACATCTCCCACAACGGGACAACAGCTATGTATTCTGAAAATCTTTGCACAAGGGGTTTCTTATGTCGTACAGTGACAACATAAAGCCAAGGTTCTGCCCATTTCCCACCTTTTTTTCAGCTCTCGCTCGCCTATGCAGAGTGGGAATGCAACCACGCTGCAGAGGCTGCTCTGCTTTCTCCCCCGCAGATGGACAGGCTTGGCCATGAACTGGCCCACAACTTGCCCAGCTACGGGGCTATGCTCATGTTACTTTTTCTGATCACTGCAGCCTTCACTGTTGGTGAAGGAATCACTAAGGCCATGAAAAAACCTTTCCACGTACCTTTAGCCCCTCACAAGCCACAGTTGTTATATTGTGCTATAAATTTGCAAGAGAGAACTGAACTTTGCATCCCAAAAAATCTGCAAAAACAATGGAAAATTTGCATACTTCAAAATTAGGGAAAACAATCTAGACAAAGCACCACAACTTTAATCCTCTTTTTTTTTTTTTGTTTTTTTTTTGTTTTCAGAGAGATCTCAGCTGCTCATTAATTTGCTGGACCCCTCATCTCATTATTTATGATGTAAACCCTGCAAACGAAGAGCCAATCTCTTCACTATTTGCATACAAAATGCTTAGCAAAGTGGTAACCTGATTTATACAAGCTCCTAAATATTGCTACAAAAATAAAAATAATAACGATAGTAATAATACATCTTCTCAGTGACATCAGCTTTTGTGCTTAACTCTTCCCTTTGTGGAATCTACGCTAGGAAAATCATAAGAAAAGTGGTCTGGCATCTCCATTATGGCTAAGTACTTTTCTCAGTCAGAACCATAATCTGTGAACTAGGTAATTATTTCAGGAAGGTCTTTTTTCCACACATTTGTTCAGTGAGTGAACAATGTTGAAATAAGTAGGTTTGAGATTAATTATTTTTCTCAGGAGCCCCAGCAGGATTCAGTGGGAGGTCTGTTGCAGAGATTTTATTAACTGCTTTGAGGATTTGTGATCTGAATTTACTATTCAGGGTTACCAAAACTGTGCAATATAGGTGACTGGTTTTAAACAAAAGAAATGGACTGTGTGCAAATTTGGCACAAAAGAAGGGAATGACATGCAACTGAGTAGAATTGCTTCCCTGGATTTTTCTTTTGTTGAGGCAGAGGGAAATGAAGTGCCCCCTCTCTGACATTCACACAGTCACTACCTGCATTGAGAGTTTTTTCTGAGTGTTTCTCTCTATACTTCCAATGCAGGCAGAGGAAGTTGAACATGGAAAAAGCACGGAAACAGCAGGCACGAATGGATGGCTTCACTCCTACTATCCAATGCAAGCATGTCAGCAGCTACAGCTTCTCATTTCTACTGGTGGGCACATACACTGCCTGTGTTGCCCTTCGCATAAAAGTTAGCATATGAAACACCTAATGATTTTCAAAATATAACCAGATGCACTGAGTGGCCTAACCTTGCAGCCAAACTTGATTGCCATTTCTTCCAGTATGGTTGGTCTAGCTCTGTGATACCAGGTCTGAATCCTGCTTCTGCTCCAATTTTTCCATGAGCCTTTCTGAAAACTGCCTTCTGTCTTAAGAAAAATTACGAAAAGCAGCAAAGCAGCAGCTGCCAGTATTCATGTAAATTAATTCAGTATTGTGATTGCAATTTCCTCAACCTCTTCTATCTGACTGGAATATACTCTCCGCTTAATGATCCACAGTGATCCATTACCCCTCTCCTGAAGCATCATCCCTGCACTTTAACACATTGCTCAACCTCTCCATTCTTCTAGCAGAAGGATGAAAATGAACAACAGAAAAATCAATTGACAACCGATAAAGCAAGTCTCCTGCTTGTAAATACCAGCTAAAGCACAGGACGCTACTCAACCCACATGAGAGTCATGCTAGAAATGCATCTGAGAGCATGAGCAAAGAGACAATGAATGACAATAAAATAAGGTGGAATTCCATGAGAAAGAGCCTAATTTAGCATAAAGAGAATGTACAAAGTTTCATAGTTTAACACCAGGCATTGGGCATCCTCTGTAAAACACAAGTTCATCTTTGTTGTTGAATTCTGCCAGGCATTAACATTTATCTTAGCATATGCACACTTTTGCATTACTGAGGGCCAACAATGCATCAGAAGCCTTTTTACATAAATCACACGAAGCAGACTTGCCTTAATTCTTCATTCAGAAACAGCATATAAAATTCAGGTTCCACCACGACGCACTTTTCTACACTATCTTAAAAGCTAAGACCTAGAAACCTAGTTTTTTTGCAGGTCTGAAGCTACCAAATGATTTTGTACTTTCTCAAAACATAGTCAAATGCATTCACAGAGGCCAAAGCTTTTGACAAAGATGACTGGACAAGAAGACTGTATTTCACATACCCTTGTAGAAAGTCTGTTAGGAGCTGTTGGCTTTTTATTTGAAGGAATATAAGAGAAAGCATCTCCTTTTTTAGTGACTACAGCTTTTCCTATCTACGAGATTCCCACTGGTGAGACTGAATTTTTCACCCTTGAGCTGTTAATAATTAATAAGATTTCTCATGAAATTTCTGATATACGTGCCCTTGGGCACTTACTTTCCTAAGTAGAAAGAAACTCTTGTCTTACAACACAATTATGAATAAACCTACCACAATACTACTTAAGTGTCTTTTGTGTTTCAACAACAGTATAGTTGAACAGTTAATTTTTTTCTGAACTTTTCCATATGAGGCATGTAACACTCAGTATTAAATACAAATTATTCTCTATTTATAAATCTCCAATTTGACTTCAATAAAGTGACTTATCCAGCGTGATTTACTATATCACTCACACAATCTAAAACTTTGTTCAGAAAGAAAAAGTTGACTAATGACTTATTTTACAAAGAAAATTTCTCACCAGCATCCTATACAGACACTGGTAGACCTCAGGATACTTGTTTATGTTTCTACTGAAGGGTTGAGCTACTCTAGATTCAGAATAAATACATGCAGTAGATATTTTCCATTAGTTGTAGCACTTGGTCATGGAAAAAGTTCCTCAATATTTTCTGATGGAATAACCCATGCTCTCAAAGAACATGGTGAATCTAATTCAAGGGATCTTTTTAAAACAATAAAAGTTGTATAAGCTTCTCTGAGTAGTGAAACAGAACTTGAATTGCCATTCAGTGGGCTGGACCAAGGGCAGAATTTCTTGATATATATAGTTTATCTTCTACATATGCTTGATTGCTATTTAAAGCACATTAAAAGCAAAACAGTTTACGTTTCCTAGGCAAATTACAAATTCCACCACATGACAGCAGAAAGTATATGCTTATGTGCCAGGTTTTTCATGACAAGAATGTGTGAAGAAAAACTGTTACGAAGTAAGACAGAAGTAGAGGATTCTACTTTATTAAATACCAACAGTTTCAAGAGAGCTGCAAATTGCTTAAAACTGACAATACAAAGATGACCATCGTGTAATTTCACAGATACTGCAGAATGTTCTGCTCCCTATTTAAAGCAAACAGATGTACAACTGCATCCTTTAAAGTGTATAATGCCAAAATAACCCTTTGATAATGATAAAAATACCTCATTTCCAAAGCATATCACAACAGACTGAATGGTAAACATGTCAGAAGTATAACTGGTTTTTCTACACCACATTGAAAAATAATGTTTTATAGGTGATTAAGAAAAAAGGGTTATATGGTATACATTAAAGACAAAATTATACCAGCCACCAGGTTCTCACAAGGATCTCACTTCAAATCGGCAGTGAAAGTGAAAATGCATCTGTATCTACCGATGGATCTGTGGGAGTTACTCCCAGATATACACAAAATTCAAACAGAAGAACAAGCACTCTAGAGCTGCAATGCCTTTTTGGGGTGTGGGGGGGTGTTCATTCATCCTTGCTATTCGCCTGATACAAAAGGCTTCAGAACCTTGTCCCACCTGAATCTGCAGTAAGTTTGTTTTCAGTAGAAGTTCTTGTTATGGTATGCAGGTAGATGACCAGTCCTTGACCTGATGTTTAGCTAAGTGAAGAGAACACAAGGAACTCTGGAGATAACACGAGAAATTGCTGGACAGTAACAAACACCAGAGTGAGAAGCTGACAGAAGGTACAGATAGTGCCATGAAGGATGGTTGGATTGCATGGTTAGTTAAGGGGAAGCTATGTGAGCAATGGCCAAACTTCTCTGAGAAGCAGAGAGGAGTACTGGGGACCTCTGAGGATAAGAGTTTTGCAAGTACGCAGGTGGCCACATTAGTCGTACCATATAAGGCTGAGAAGACCTACGTAATGCTGTCAGTAATATCAGATTTGGGTATGGATGTAGTGCAACTGGGATTAGCAAGGGAAAAATAATTAGGGACAGGTTTTTTATTTTGGAAGAAGGCAAGGGCAGAAACCAAGAGAGATAAAAGTGGGCGGGGGGAACAAGCATGGAAAAATGGATAGGAGATGAAGGGCCCAGCCAAGCGTAAGCAAGCTGCTGGTCAGTACAGTTGTCTGGTCAAGCTCAACACCAGATCACCAGTCTACCCTGTCTTATTAAACTCTACACCTAACTGTTTTCTCTGTAACTATACCTAAATGTGTTTTCTGTTCTGTGTATGAGTGCATGTGCGAGGTGTTAGCAAACGTTGTGCTGGACTAGCCAATGAGTAGGGTAAGAGGTCTGGGAGCCAGCTACCAGAAAAAGCATGGTCTGGAGAGCCTGAGAGTGGGCTGTTCTCAGGAACCACAGGCCTGGAGGCATCCGTGTGTGTGTGTCTTTACGTATGGATGCATGAGCGTGAGATGTACTAGCATGCTTGGAGCCTTACTAGCCAGATGCAAAGAACAGGATCAGCACATTTGTATCGTTCCTGTCATATGAGCATACACCTACACATGAGGCACCAGACCCAGCACTGTCCCCCCGTGTGTGTTAATTTGCTGGTGGCTAGCTGCGTGTGTGCATCGGGAATACGCACTCGGCCTTTCTACTGCTGGGACCAAGAAACATGGGATCGCAGCAACCTGGATCTGCTGGACTGAACTGGAAAAATCCTACAATTCCCAAAGTCCATCAGATTGAGCTTCCCTCAACAGCTCTAAGTGACAGCAGAAAAATTATTTCAAGGATTATTCTACAGTGAATTATCACAGGGTATCTTACCAGAAACAACAGATAAATAAATTGTGCTTGAATATTTCTCATGCTATGTTTACTTTTAGCCAAGAATAGGATGGGAGGTATTTTGTGATATGTGGCTAAACAGCAGAGGAGTGTTATATCTTTTGCTCCCTGATACTTAACAAAGAAAACTATATACAATAGCCAAAGATAAGATATATTTTTCTTTAAGGACTAAACATGGGAGGAAGCAGTGGTTCGTAGGACTGCCTTCTTCAACACATCCCAGCTTACCACGATTCTTTTTTTATTTTCCTCCCACCTCTCTACCCTCAGCTTTAAAAACACCAGAAATGCCTCAGCCAAATACATATCTTATTCTGTGAGACAAGAAGATGTATCTCCCATTTTTAGCCTCTCCACCTCCGAACCTAAAAAAGCTGTATTGTTTTCAAAAACATATTCCTGCAATGTAAAACTTCTTGCTGACCTTCTCCTCTGACAGCTCTGATCTCACGCTCACCCACCCCCTCTTCTCGTGGTGCTCCACTCGCCCCTTTTGGTGTCCCTCATCCCTCCCCAGCTGGGAAGGTCATGCTTTTGCTTTCTCTACCTCCTTTGTCTGTAATTTAATCCTGTCTTCCCTTCTCAGCCACAAAGGCAATTTATCTCCTTAAATCACACCTTAAAGGCTTATTTTGTCTCTGTTGTTTAGAAGTCACTTCCTTCTGAATCATTTTGTGATACTCTGTATGAATGCCACTATATGATATAAATTATCTTGTGTTTCATTTGCTGGAGCTCCAAAATAAGTTAAGAGTTCCAAGTAATCACACAAACATGTATCATTAAACAATTCACTTTAAAAAAAAAAAAATCATTTCATTAGAATAGTCTCTTCCTTAGAATTGCAGTATTCAATGCACAATTGTAACTGAGACAGAATGCAAAATTAAAGTGTTTCAATCAATACAGAAACATAGACACTAAGCTCCAGGCAATAGGGTAGCCTATCACATTCCATCTATTATTCCAAAGTTGGATGCTTTTTTCTTTTTTATGTAACTTTCCCTGAAGCTTGATGTCTCTCAATTACAAGCTGCAGAGTCTTCTCCGAAGCAGCCATAAAGTTGTATGTGCATTTTCTAGCATGCAAGTGTATGAAGGGAAAAAAAAATCAATCATTTGAATATTATCACCTGATAATTCTCCATTTAGAAACACTGAATTAAACGAGAAGAAATAAAGAATGAATTATAAGTGCCAATATTCCGTCACGCACTACATGCTAGTTTATTCAAAATACTGCTTGTAAAACTATATACATTATATTAAAGACATCAGGTATTCAGCAAATGTTTCTGTATTCACTTTTGTTTTCAAACAGTATGAGCATTTGTTAAATCAGCAGTTGATACAGGAACATTGAAAGGGACTTTATAGGTCATCATAACGAGCCTGTTGCTAGTGCACTTTTTTCCTAACTGCTTATAGACATTTTTTAGCAAATGATAAAATAATGTCTTTCTCTTCCTCAGCTCTTTGCAACAAAGTAGCTCTATGTTAAGAGCAGTAAATCCCAATACAGGTACCTAAATACAAGGTCTCGCATTTTGCGCTGTTGCATTTCAACCCATTTCTCTCCATTCAGCCATCCTGCCTTTGATTTGACAATGCCTCCTGCCTTCATCCATCACCAAATTTCACAAGTGCTACTCCTTGTGCAAGGCCATTACTGCAAATGATAAAACTGGCTCCAAAACCACTCTTCAAGGCACCGGACCGGTATTCTTGCTCTAGATCAACAATTCCACACTCAAAAAAAGCTGCCACCCCCTCTTTTGTTAGTACCTACTAAACTCATAGTACTTAGGCTAATCGCCATGATCTACAATTTTAAAAAATAATTTCCTATGCAGAAACTTTGGGGTTTTAATTGCAGTATGATTTCCTTATGCTTTAAAAGAGTAGCCCTCTGGTAATACCACCCCCCCCCCCCCCGCCCAAACCCACAGCCTACATTATATGCTTTTTTATTAATTTTTGTTTATTCTATCTGGTGAATAGCTAAACCTGAAGCAGCATAATGTACATATGCAGATTATATCCACATAATCTGAAGTAAAGTTCAGGCTTGAAAACTGGATATAAAGTTTATACTTCATTACTTTTTCAAACTAAAAAATAATCCAATCAGAACTCAATTAAAATTACACTATCAACATTCTTTTCAGATACTATTCTTCATCTTTCTTGTAAACAGAGGTTATTATCATTATAAGGCATAATGATATTTATTTTAATGAAGAAGCACTTAAAAAACCAGGGTTTCCTCACTGAAGGCATTACCAAAACAATCAGCAGTGACATAGTACCTGCTCCAAGAAATTTACTAAAACAATGTACAACATGTGTGTATATATATATATATATATAAAAAAAAAAGTAACAGGTGGGAAATGGAAGGTATAAGAAGAAAAAATGAAGTGTTCAGCTCAGCCACAAGTCAGAGAAAACATTGTAGATTTTAAATCACCTGCCTTTACCATGTATATGGAATATGTGGAACGGCAAAACAGCATTGCATTTGTTTAGTTCCCCTCCAAAGTAGAGAAAATTAGTAACACATGAGAGCAGAAGGTCAGACACCTGCAGCCATCTGTTTGCTTTTACTCAGTTAGGGACCCGTCCCTGTCGAACATGTTAAACTACGAATCCTGAAAAAGAGCCACAGTTTTGCAGCAATGTTATCTGCAATTAAATAGCATGATCCCTGTAGGAAAAGGCTCACTTGGGTATTTTGAAATATAGTGAGTTCCTTCCAAATACCTAATTTATTTTTTGTACAAAAACATATTAAAAAACCCCCATGAAGTAGGGGTTGAGTTGGCTGGAAATTAGACCTGCACAAATAGGCTATATTTCAAGACTCTTGTGATAACCTTAGAAAATTAGAAGGGAAAAGATCTACTCACACTAGCAAGTATGTCCAGTTTTATTGTACTGAGACGGAGATAATTCAGCACTTCTACACATTTCATTTTAATTGTCACAGGATTAGTCACCAAAGACTACAGCTGCTTTCAAAAGAAATGTTAAATCAACAACCGGAAAAAATGTATTTGGATACATTTTCCCAACAAATAGCAATTCATTTTTATTCTGAAGCTTTAGCCTGTGGCAACCTTAAAATGCATCAAATCTATGACTACGCAGAAATTAATCCACTTCAAGTCCCAATTTCCTGTTTACAACCTCGCTGAAAGGGTTTCCTATATGATACTTGTGTCTTTCCCTTCATCTGTCCCTGAAAGACTCATCAGCAGTTGATTGATCCTGTCCTCATAGCACAATGTTGTCCTAGTAGCACAACCAAGACCACCAGCCCAGGGCTATTGCTTTTCTAGTGACTCTAACTCATTGAAAATTGGAGGAGGGAAAATTTCAAGAAGGAAGTATGAGCCTGCTACAGAAAAGCAGGCTTGGACTGCAACCACGAGCCAGTGAGGGGAGCATGGTCTGCGGAAGACACTGAGCAGCCCCAAACAGGCTGTCAGGAAGCCAAATGAGGAAGATTTTGTGGGTAGACATCTATCATTTTTCAGTGTCTCTTGTATTGTGTGCATGATAGAGTGTATATGGCTTACACTGTCGTAAGACCCTTACAAGGTGAAATAGTAATGCAGCACATCCATGAGCACAGAGCTCTGGAGGGGTATTTGTATCCTCTATAAAGAGGAACTGACTTCTCACCATTGATCTTTGGTTGTGCAGCAGCCAGTCTCAGAGCTCCACACCACAGGGAAGTGCAGTATCCCATAGTCCAGGCATAAGGACAGTTTCTGAATATTCCTCAGATTCAGTGATCTTAAAAGTCATGGGCCCAATACAACAGCCTGGTTAGCACCCACAAGTAGAAAACAAGCAGGGACATGATGGTAACAAATATTTTAAAATGGCCTTCTGTAAATAACCTGATTTCAAATTTTTCATATTTCCTTACAGTTCTCTGAGAAAGTAAAATGCGGCATTAAGATTGACAGATTGCAATGCACTCTTAAAGAGTGAAGTACTACAGAGCACCAGAGTGGAAACTACAACTACAAGTAAGACTACAACGCAGAACAAACACACAGAAGAACAAAAGCAGCTTGGCGTATCCGTTAGCCTTTTACTTTATAGGTTCCTGTCCTGACAGAGACTGAGTATGCTGTCCCTCTGAATTGAGTCCATAAATACTGCCATAATCTCTGACCTTGTTCATGTACACATGAAAAGCTCCAATAACTTGAAAAACCCCCAAAGAGTAAAGTGAAATCATCTATGCTTCCTTGTTGAATGGCACCACCCCAGGACCAGCAAATCACAGAAAACTCAGATCAAGGAGTAAATTACTAAATCCGCTTCCTCAGTTTGTGCTTGCACACATACGTAAATACTGGAAGCTTTCAAACTCCTGCAGGTAGCTGTCTTTTGTGCAACAGGGCAGGCACGGAAGGTGGCAGTGAAATGCTATGGTCATGCCATGAGCGCTCTTGTGTCATTCTCCTGGCACACTCTGTGGGACACGTGGCTGGAACTGAAACTGCGATACAGAAATCAGATGCACGATCAAAACCTCTTCAATAACACTGGCATCCATATGGACAATGCTAAGTTCCAAAACATCAGACTTAGGCAAGCAAAGGGAAAAAATATATAATGAGGTAAGCATAAACTGCAAATGCATGATGCTCCAGTTCAAGTTCATCAGTTGACCCATATGTCCTCATTAAAATGAAGTTTTATTATTTTTCCTGGTTTCTAAAAGCTCCTAGTCCTTATGAAAAGACTGCAACTGAAAATTTGAAATAAACTTTAAAAAAAATAGTGTCTCAGTTATTCTGCAGCATTTTCCCCCGCTTTTAGAAGCAGACAAAATTTCTATCAGAAAATGTGTCTGTTTTCTTAACTATTGCATTTGGTGACAGGTACATTTGTAGGGACAGAAAAAGAACTTCAACCAACAGTGAAGTTCCAGCAGATTTGACATAAACTTAAAGGAAAATAATTTACTTTCTTATTTAACCCACAATGGCACACACATTTCAGGGAAATAGCCGTGCTGGAGTACAAAATCATTATTACTGTTAATTTCAAAAAAAATATGCCACAGTGATAGTGTAACTAGTAAACACAGTCACAGTGTAAGTAGCGAACAGAGGAAAGAACCACAGGTCTGTACACCCAGCATGCTTGTTAAACTTCTCCTAAACAATATTTCCTCTGACCCCCCAACCTAGCAAAACCATATGTCTTTCCTGCCCTCCCAGACTCTGCCACATCTTCTTACAAAGATTTCATCTGATAGGAATATAAAGGTAAATACAGCAATAGCCTAATTGTGGAGCTATTGCAAAATCATGCAATTTATTGTTCTGCTTTTTATAATGACTGATTATACTTCAGAAACTACCATCTCCCTCCGGTTTTCCACACGATCTTTGCCAGTATTGGAATCAAGAGCACATTTGCAGTAGTTATTCCTGCTGTGAGTGACTTAGGAGACTTCTAGGTATGCAAGAGAGACAGAAATCTGTCTAATGTTCTTCAGTGTTCAGGAGGTGAAGAACTAAGAGTAAGAACAGGTGACTACAAGGTTGACTAGCTGATGAAAGCAACACTTCTCAGGGGAGAGTGAAGATCTGATGGACTGGGTGGATGGATGGATGGAAAGGAACAATTTAGGACTTTCTCCAAAGGGAAAAATTGAAACAAAGATTTTAAGATGCCATTGGCAAACTAAGTCATTAAGAAAAAGCCTTAAGTTGGAGACTTTAAGTAGGAAAGTGTAGAAGTTATTCAGATTACTGCATGTACCTTTGTTGTGTACTCTCATTACTAAATGAAAGCCCAGAAGGGATATTTTATGCAATGCTGTACATGTGATCTGTGGATTTGTGTTCATTCAAGACTACACAGCAGAGAGAAACTATGGTTTATCACCAGCAGACAGCACAAGACGAGCTGACTTCTCAGCCTGAGGCTTACGAACACTATTCTGCTACTTGTTCATTTGAAATTTTTTCAGAGTACTAAAAGAGGACATTTTTGCAACTCTTTTTTTTTTCCTCCAGTATAATAGGAACTCTGTCTAAACCAGACTCTTTCTGCAAAGAGGTGTTTTTTGGGGGGTGGGACCGGAAAAACTATTTTTCATCAGAAATATTTTCCCAGTAAATGTCTCAAGATCCCTAACTATAGTACCACATTAAATTTGGGTACAGTCTCACAAATAGCAAACAGGGAGAGTGCCTTATTAGGAACTATGCCTCAGAGTGCTGCCATCCCTCCTTGGTTTACCCCCTCCATGTATAGGATGGGAAAACCAACCCATACCATCTTAGACACAGAGGATGCATTGTGCTTCCTTTCTTTCTGTACCAACAGGGTACCGGATCCCTCCGGATACGCTAAAAAGAGTCACATCTCTTTTTTGCAATGTACAAACAAAAGATGTCTAGATTTCTTTGCACCCAGTGGACATGCCTAAAGATCAGTTGCAATCAAATGAGACAGTACTGTATCTCACATTGCAAAGCTCACAGTTGTAAATTTCCACTTCATTTGTTTCAGACAGCATACCCAAGCACACTTGTGATTTGTCTAGCTGTGCTTCTGTTAACATTAATATCATTTAGCCCATACAAGCCCATGCTTTAGTTATTACATACATTATAATGATGCAGTATTAAAGATACAAAGGTAGAACTGAAGTTTAAATATTGCTTCATGAGAAACGAATACAGGGATTTCTAAAATAAAATCTATAGTAAATCTGTAATAGATTAGTCCACACTTCACAAATTATAATTTTCTCATGAACAAACCCATACAGGAATGATGAGCGTTTTCCTTGCTAGAGCATGCTGAGGTAACCTACTGTAAGAAAAACTGCTTTTAGCTGGCATGATACTGAATCGGTGGCTCTGTCAGATAGTATATGAGATTTCAGTTCTGAGTACACTGCCTCTGGGTCTTTCAGAAAAAATATCCCTACACAGCAAAACTTTATTTTGGATAGGAGCTGGTTACGAAGTTAGAATATATCTGGTTAGTTTTGGACAGGAATATCAAAGAAAAAGCCAGCACCACAATCTTAGCTTTTTTTATTATTTTTTTTTTAATTTAAAATAATTCCTGGGATTTCCTTGATGACAGAGGACTGAGGAGGAGGAAAGAAGCAACTCAATGCAGGGTTGTAAAACTCTGTATGCAGAATTTTAACAGAGTGCTTCAGGTCATCAGCCCTGAACTGCTTTCCAGTAGTACAAAATTGACTGATGAAGGTAAACTAACTGATTTTTTTATCATAGAATGGTTTGGGTTGGAACGGACCTTTCAAGGTCATCTAGTCCATCCCCCTGAAGTCAGCAGGGACATCTTCAACTAAAGCAGGTTGCTCAGAGCCCCGTCCAACATGACTCTGAATATTTCCAGGGATGGGGCATCTACCACCTCTTTGGGCAA
>JAVJGG010000029.1:14526004-14563529 GCA_035590195.1 Aviceda cuculoides | reverse complement strand
AAACCATTACTCCTTGCCCTATCACTTCAGGCCCTTCTAAAAAGTCTGTCCCCACCTTTCTTATAAGCCCCCTTGAAATATTGAATGGCCACAATAAGGTCTCCCCAGAGTCTCCCCCAGGCTGAACAACCCCAAACGTCTCCGCCTTTCTTCATTGCAAATGTGTTCCATTCCTCTGATCATTTTTGTGGCCCTCCTCTGGTCCCACTCCAAAATGTCCATGTCTTTCTTGTATTTTTACCGTGGTTTTGATTTATTGTTGTCTAAACTAAAAACCAGAAACTTTAATAACAGCTAGGTAAACAAACCTTGCTTACATCAAAATACATGGCTGTGCCAATTAGTGACTGAGTAAACAGCAGCATGAAAAATGGTAACCCTTAATTACAGCCTCAAATGTAACGCTGGGCATTTTGTATTTTCTGTTTATCCAAAACGAACAGTAAGTAGCTTGCCACATGTTCCTCAGGTCTCCAAGGACTAATTAAAACTGGCCATCCCTGTTCCTGACCACCTGAGTACCAATTAGATCTCCCTGGGTAAACATTGCTTCCAGCCTTCATCCACAGATGCCTTCTCTGTGACCCTTTGCTTTTGTGTAGTAGCTCACTATTAAATTTTGCCTGTTAATTCAGCTGAACAGTACTGAACTGCAGCCATCCCGCTATTTTAGTAAAGCAGTAGCTTACCTATATAACTGAGCTACTAATGTTAAGATAACGAGTCCTGTTGACAATTGCTCCTATGTTGCCGGTAGCTGGCTCAGCGTGCCCTCACCTTTGGCCACTGCTGCTGAGTGCACGCTTGGTGTACTGCGCAAGAACCACAGGCTCCAAAACGTTTCCTGAAGGGCCATGCTTCCAATTTGAGCTCCCAAACAAGCCTGCTGATGAAGCGTCTCCTTTGAGAGATGCTGGTGTTAGAGAAGCTACCTTATTAGTAAGAAATCACAAGGGTACTAGTCTAGTACCCTTAGTAATTACTGCTAAGTACCAAGAGAGTACTAGTTTTAGAAAGCAAAGTGACACAAAGTCTGCTTGAGATTAATTAAAAACAAACAAAAAAAAAAAAAACAAACGCAAACAACAAGCCAGGCTGTTAGAACTATCTCATTGTGTGGACACAAGGAATTTGGATCCAAGGCATCTCAAATTATTCCTTCCAGTGTGCTTTGCTTTGCATGTATTTATAATGAATCTCTCAGGCTTTCATGACACTGAGTTCCATTCATTCTTTCCGAAGCCTGAATTAAGAAGCCTAAATGATTTGTCATCTACAAATGTGCTGATGACTGCTAGTCTCTCCCTTCTACCGACCCACTGGCAAACATTTTAGCAGCACCTCATCCAAAGAAGGAACCCCTGTTACCATATGGCTGTATCAAATGTCTTTCAGATGCCACACAGCAATACTTTATATTCTAAATCTTGTAGATTAAGCAAACAGTATTACTAGTAACTATTTCCTCCTAACTGATTTAATGCTATTGCACAGAAAAGAGAACACCTAAAGTATAACATATTTTAATAATCCCAGATGAAGGCAAAAAAATGAAAAAAAACCCTATCAATTTAAATATCTCATAGAAACATATGAGTACCACATGGCAAAGAAAAAAAAAAAGTTATTTTTCATGTGTATATGCTTAATGTCCATGATAAAGACGCAATCAGAATCTGCTAGCATCCTGCAAAGAAGTGGTTTTCTCTGAGGGAGACAAAATCTGGACTGTTGTGATAGTCTAACTCATTCCTTTGTACAACAGAAGACAAGGTCTTACAGGTAGCATTGGAAGGCTTTTCTTCCCTGAGCTAGAATGCAGGATTTTATGCAGCTGATGTGAGTTCCTCCTTCCAAGAAAGTAACCAGTCCACTTAGATCCTCTTGCAGGGTGGTTAGCTCTGGCATGCAAGTGTTCATGGATGCTTTTCCCTTAGACCTTGGTGAGGTAAGTTTAACTGGCATGTTTCAAAACCTAGGAAGATACTTCTCTATGTATAACTCATGGGGAAAAAAAAAACAACAAATGTTTGACCATTGGGGATTCATATAAAGGAAGACCTCCACATCATACCAAGAAACCTGACAACTGGGAGTAGGCACCTTCTTGGAAGGGACCAGCATGAAGCCATGAATAATAAAATAACTGCTGACCTAAAGGGAGGCTTCCCTCTGTTTCAGCAGTGAAAACTTACAGCAACTTGTACCTAAACAGCCTAACATGAAAGCAATACCAATACTTTTTTTTATGAGAATAGAATGGTTGATTAAGGGTCTGCTTAGAAACGAAGCTTCTTCCTCTTCTTTGCAGAAAGGAGATGGGTGGTAGGAGAAGATGAAGCTCAAAAGGCTGAGTTAAGAGACTGGAAGACTGCACTGCAAGACACTTTACTGAGGGTGTCACATAGAAAACAAAAAAAGACAGAATAGGAAAGCAAGAGTTCCTATGTATACAACATACCAATGTCAAGCCCAGGGTAGTTATAATGTGTTAATCTTCTTTGAATAGCATCCTATATATGAGATGATGTGATTTCCTTACTTGATTTGTAACATATATCACTTATAGACTATTGTATTTAAATATGTATAAAAGGTACAAAGACAAAATCATATGAAAAAACATGAGCTTTGGAATTAAGTCACTTCGACACATGATATTGGGTTCCTGTAAAAAGCTGTGAGGTTATTGTTCTTCTGAGTATCATTACAATTAAAGAGCCCACAGTTAATGTACCACAGATTAGCAGTATCAAACAGGTCTCCTGAATAAAAGATGCAGACATATCAAAAGACAGGCAGCAGTATGACTGGGATATTTAAAGTTGCCAGTAGTAAGCAAGATCAGAGAAATACCAATATCTGCCTACAGAGGAAACAAAGTTTTGAGGTCAAGGCAACCTTATTTGTGAGGAGTAATGATCATACAAAGTTCATTTATGTTGAAGTACACTGGAAAGGACAATTATCCAGGGGATTGTTTCCAGATCTGAATTCACGCCTTGAAGACCACTGTATGTTGATGGGATCCCAATTGCTCTCCCTGGGATGCTGACCTGTTTGCATGGTGGCAGAGGACCTCAGTTCCTGTGATGTGGGCCTGTCGCGATCCGGTACAAGGCTCGGGGCTAATCCATCAGGAACCCATTTGCTGTGAAACAGAGTGTTTGACAGCTCCTCAGCCTCCTCACTCCATTGCACTAAAAACCTCTGTTTGACAGAAATACCCAGTCAATTAAGGGAGATGGCTGCTAAGAACTGAAATGTGGGTTTTTTTTCTTCTAACAATTCTCTACTGGGTCTAAATAAAGAAATTTAAAATGCTCCAAAGAAGGCGACAATGCTTGTACAGGGCTTCCCAACAGCCACTTACTAAAGCAATTGCCAACATTTTCGTTTGTAAAAGATAATTGCCCTTCTAGATCATTTAGGAAACAAGCCCAGCTCTCAGCTTCAAAACTCCGGTTTGTGTTTAACTGTACTTAGACATTAAATTCCTTTTCTTGTATACTGCAAAAAAACAACTCGGGGCTACATTAAGATTCATATACAATGGTATTTTATAAAGTATTAAATACAAAATATACTTTGAGTATATTTTGAAAATATAATGTATGTAAAGGTTAAAAATTAATTATTTATTGCTAGACCCACTGAAATTCCATAATATCTTTTGAAATATTAACTAGGGCTATGTGTAATTTAGTTACACATAAATTAAGGGAGGGGAACTTTGAATTTAAGAGAATTCACAGCAAGGGAATTAATAAGAATATGAAATATCCTGAAAATATCTCCTCAGTTTTATACATGAATTCTTCATATGATGCTCTCACCTTCTTCTGTACATTTTCTATAAATATTTGTGAGATCAGGTTTTATTGCCCTGAGTGGTCACATGAAATAAGAATTTCCACTGTTTCCGTAGAAAGTTTTCTAAATTGACCTGACCACATACTAGCAGTACAAATGCTTACTCTCCCCATCCAGTTACATATTATGTAAAATATTCCCTAACTTGTTGAATTAAATATTTACAGCAATAAAAAAAGATAATAATGACCTTGCTTTTATTTTTTTCTTAAAAGCCAAATGAAAATAAAATGAGAAATAAATTTAATCTACTTAAAAGAGTTTAAAATGTAATGTAATGTAATGCTCAAATACATTTGATTTTAGCTGTTGAATGCCCTGAAACATTAGGAAACCTGAGTTTTGTGGTCACCTAAGCATTCTTAACTTGATCCAATTGCATGTAGGCATTATGCTTCAGCCTTGTTGACCTTTTGGGGTTGATTCATAGCTTCATTATTATTTAGATGTTGTACTACAGCGACAGTCTTCACAAATTTGTGACTGGATCTAGGTTTCTAGATTCTTAGCTACCTGTAAACTGTTTGTTTGTCAGAAGTATGGAGCTCCCAACAGCTGACTCAAATTGAGATCAGATCTTGCTCACACTTAGGTGCCTTCACCTGTAATGATCCTCCAAATTGGGACGCTTTTGGTCATACCACCATGTTATATGGACATTCTAAAAACAGGACCAGGATCAGGGACTCTCTTGATTATCAGGAGATTCTGTAAGAAAACAAAACAGGGTTTGGTTTTGGGCTACAAGCCAGCCCAGACTTCTGAAAGTCTCCGTGATCATCTTTTCAGAAGATATTGTCCATATTACTTTTTAATGCTCAGAAAATGGCAGCTGCACCAAAGTGAACACCAAGGATGTGATATTGTTCCAGGTTGGAATTCTTTTGTTTTAAAATATTGCAAAAAACAAATGGCCTGCTTATAAACCTGAAAAACATCTTCCACATCATACAAATCATATGCATTCAGTAACATCAGTTTTGCTTCTGCCCCAGCTCAACTGAAGTTATTTAAGCTATTTGGTTGGAGTTCTTATACCAATATATTAATATATATTCTATATACTTAAAACAATATATAATCTTCTGTATATCTTTTACCTTCAACTTCTGATTTATTTCAACCAGTGTTTGCAATATGGAATAAAAGAATAGTTTCCTTACACTTCAGAAAACTGAAGTGCTGTCTTTTCTAAAGGTTACATGGACATCTGACATATAGAAAACATTCTTCCAACATAAAGCACTAATTCTCTTAATGTATTTTAAACCTGACGCATGTTATTTACTGAAAATTTAAGATCAAATTTCTATTCATAGATAATGTTCAGGACATAAAATGCCTATTTCTGCAAAGCTAGAAAAAAAATGCAAAAAGTTTATTTAACAGTTTCAAAACTGCAAAAACAAAAATGGAAAAAGTCAAACTCTTTTATTTACAGGCTTCTTACATATTCCAAACAATCAGTTCATGCTTGTAACAGGAAGAAGTAAATTTTTGGCAAATTAAGAAATTAAATTGGACTCTTTCTAACCTAATTGTTGTCTCCCAAGGGGATAAACACATTTTGTGACAGGGTTCTTACAATATTACTTAGATTTACTCTCTATGCATTTTAAATCCAGAGATCAAAAGACAGAGAGATGGAAAACAAGCTCTTAATCTGTGCCCCAAAGCTGCAAATGTGTTAATATTCTCATCTTTCATGTTTTCAAGGTAATTACAGTAAAGAGCTCTTTACTGTAGATTTCAAGAAGGAACTTAACCTCTGATAATGGTGGACTTTAAAACAAGAGACAACATTGCCTTTATTGCAGAAGAACTTGTTAGATATTTCCTGGGTTTAAAATCAAAGTCTTTATATCCACTGTGCTTACAAATAATTCTAAAGTGTTTTATCCTCAGAAAACCAAAAAGTACCTGCTATTACTTGACTTTCTTACTTTTACATAATGTAGAAATAAATAATACTAAAGCTTTCAGTAATGTATGCTCTCACCAAAATTAACACAAAACTCTTCTTAATCAAACTTTTATAAATTCGAAATTATAACATAAACTTCATCCTTAATGAATTTACATCTCCCCACACTCCTTTCTCTATTTCTAAAGCAGAAATCATTCTGTTTATACTTCAGAAAGGTGTTGTGATGACAAATGGGCAAAAATCTTTCTTTGCCTTGCTGACAGTTCCAATAAATACATACATCCATTATTATTGCAGATCAATATAAAAATAAATTTGCTCAAGTTTTTTACTGAATTAAAAAAAATGGTTTCTACTTTGGTCATTTTTAACTGTGTTAATAAAAGCAAAGACAATGTGGAAACACAGAGCTGGAATAAGTGGCCTTAGATACCACTCACAGAGGACATCAATTAATAATGTCTCATGTACTACAGCTTAATAATTAGGATACTAAATGAGCCTGCAGAAAACTTGCTTCGAAAAGTTCACTTGGCCAGAGATGGAGCTTTCACACACAAACAGTCTTTTGAGAAGGCTCCCTTCTATATCATTTCTCATTATGTTGCAGTCTTCATGGGCCACTAACATTGATGTACAGTTTTTAAGTCACTGAAAACTTATGTTTTATTTATGAAGTGCTACATAACCTGTTTCAATTCTTGAATTTTTATATTTATTTTTATTTCAGACTAAAATACCCTGTGAATTTGACCGAAGTTATGCATAGCCTATCTATGCTTAAAAATACATATACCCAACTCAGGCTGCAAGAATTAATTCATTAATGTTTATAAACTGCTGCAAAGATTTAAAATGTATCCTAAAATCTAAATAGCATCACTTTTGTAATCCATCTCATTGGGCAAATAAATTGTCATCTAAATTGTTTTAGTACACTCTATCAGACTAGGTTTCAGCAGCCAGTATCAAGTTTTTGGATTCCCGTCTTGGTGAATTCCTCGTATCTCTCTGAGAAAAAAAAAATAATAGTTACAATTTACAAAGCTTGTTTAACTGTGCTGTTTCTGTTAGAACTATTTAACAGGAGATTGTTTCTTCTCCTTTGTATGCTCTGGTTTTGTTTTTGCTTTGGGGTCATTAATAGCTTCTTTAGATTTCCTTCTCTTTTTGCTTTTGCATTTTTAAGTGTATCTTAAATAATTAAAAGCACAGCAAAATGCATTTCAGCTCAATGAAAAGCTGTTTATCAAGAAAGTGCCGTGTCCATGTCACCTCTAATCCTCTCATGGCTCTTCAGAGATCAAACAGATGACAATTCTTCTAAATAGAAGTCAGTTCTCAAAAGGTTACAGGCACCTGTGCTAGAAAGACAGTAATGATTCCCTGAGAGCACCATAATAATCAATAAACCTTTCTCTTGAAAAACATCCATAGTATACTTCAGATAAACCACAGGAATGAAGCCAGACAATAATACACACTGGGATAGCTCAAGTCCATGCACTAGTTATTTAAAAAGCATGGAAAAATATTTAATTACTTTCAGTCTTTCTTAAATGATCTAAAATATATGGATATCCACATGTAAACATGCTAAATCATGTAGCAAGAAGAAGAGAATTTCTTATGCCTAGCCCAGATGTACATTCTTACCTGATGGCATGTATGGGCCACACAGCTGCCACAAATGATGAAGAAGATAGCCCAGTTTTGTGCTGCAGCTCTTGGACTATTTATTTCTGCTTTGATGTAAATCTGCTTTGATTTTTAGGTCTTACTTTATCCAACACATAACTGTTTTAAGCTTACAACAGGAAACACAGCTGGAAATGTGCAAAGAATTCTTGGCCCTGCTCTCCGCGTTCACTCTGGTATGCAAGTATCTTGACATAGAATTTGCTTTTGTATATAAAGCATATAAGTAATTGCATAAATAGTATACCATGGACCTCAGTAAAGCAGTTTACATGGTATTTTAAGGATTAAGAATGAAGCAGTGGGTGCGTTGTACAAGTATGGCTAAGAAAGGAAGGGAAAGACAATCCCTCAGCTCTTTACACCAGGTATACACATCCTGGTGAGTAGGAAGTAAGTTATGGGTTATATTGGGTTTTCTTAAGCCAAGGTGACTTTTTGATGGGATGATGCAAGGATGTTATATGTTATGAAAAAGCACTCCAGAATCCAGAAATTACAGGAGAAGCATGGGGAAAAAGTACAAAGATACCAGTGGGCAGAAGTTCAAAGTACTGGAGAATGTCCCAAGGTCAGTTTGGTCAGACAGAGAAGCAAAACCACCCACAGTTCTTCATTCAGATTCTAAGCTACATTTCCTTTCAGTCAGGCTTGCACTGCCTTTTCATTGCTTCTGCAACATTTCTGTTCTGTTGATAAAGTTTTTTCCCCATGAGCACTGTGGAACTATGTAATGCCAAAATTGATTTCAATAAACTAATTTTATGAACTGAGTGTTAATCCTGATATAGGACCTGTGATCCTATGATTCCCTAAAGATCCGCTGCCTTCAAAAGAAACACCTTAAGAATACAAAACCGGCTAGATCAGCATTTCTAAGAATACAGACTAAAAGTGCTGTGAGGATTTTGATGCCAAACTCTGAACCTGATAAACTCTGTATTGTTGGAAATGTTAATGACTATTCCCTGTGGCAGGTACCCCTGCACTGATGGAGACCAAAATTTCTCAACCGCTGAAAGGAAACAGTTAAAACTAGAAGCCAAGGTTTGGGGTTCGAGGTGCCTGGCCTTCATGGTGACTTTGGTCACTAACACACCTCAGCCACCAGTGACAACCATCTCGGTCAAGGGATAGGAAAGGCAAGGCCCTTCAGTTGACTGACAAGGCCCTTGGACAATGAAACGCCTTGGTCAAGAGAAGTTTCTAGACTGCTGACCATAGATGACCATGAGCCCCGATTCGACTTAGGGTATAAATGGAGCCCACCAGAAGACCTCTTTGAGCCAGTCTTCCTCAGAACAGTGGGTCTGCAGTTGGAGACTCTTCCCTTAGATCGGGACACCACCTAAGGAAACTTCCTGGAACTGAGTGCCTCGCCATATTGCTGAGTGATTGCGCATTTTGAGTCATCATTCTACGTTTAGATTTGGTTATTGTTCATGTAGTGATAGTTCCCAGCTGACATCCTGAACCTGTAAATAAGTTGTGTTCGTCACAGTGTTTATGGCGTAATATTCCTGTCCAATATGGCTGCCATATCTCAACACAACATAACATTCCTGTTCAATTTGACTGTTACATTTTGTTATCATTAAAGAAAATTGACTTTTGAAATATATCACTGTCTGTCTAGTGTTTCTGCAACATGCCAACCTCAGTGTCAGCCACAGCTGCTTCCTTAGGTCTCCCTTGGCACTTTAAAATGTAATTTTCTGCTTTATGCCAAATTTTCTTACAGAGGGAGGAAATGTTTGACATCTAGTTCATGCCTAAATCAGTTTGAATCCAGAAACTAAGGGGATCTGAAATATCCTAATCTGGGTACTTCAGAGTTGGATGTTCACTCTAGAGCTTTCATACTTTCTGGAGTCACTTTTTCAGAGCAGCATCCATCACTAGTTTTTTTTAAATCATCCTTGGGAATTCCCTGCTTTCTCTCCAGAGCAGTGAGAGCACTTGCCTAGGCTATGGGACACAAGCTCAATTCCTTCTTCTTCAGCATTTGAAAAATCAGAACCATGACTCTAAACACTAGGTTGTCACCTAGTCTGGCTCTGACAGTGAGTGTTTGTATGAATGGAGAGAAAAAGAAGGATTAGAAGAGGATAGAAAAACAGGGGTATCTGTGTCATTCAGTTTGCTGGGGACAGAGAAGAACATAAATCCATATTTTGGAGCTTATCAGACCACCTGGAGTTCAGGCTTTTCTCCAAGCTGATGGCTATATTTTGGGCAATTACTGAAATGTAAAAGCAGCCCTGAAAACACATCCAGAACCCTTTCCAGTGTTAACATCGTCATTCACAAGTGACAGGACAATGTACTTCCGTGCAATTCTTGGTATCTCTCCAGCACAGTGAATGCCTCAGTGCAAACTGACCACTTCAGCAGGTACAAGAACAACCTCCCCAAAGACCTGGCAATGCTGTCCTAGCCATGGCCATCCACTGTCTCAGGAAATTGGAAAGGTCAATCAGTGACTGATGGGAAAAGGAAAGGACAATGTTGATCTTATCACACTGCTTCATCACTGTTGCATGCCCAGTAAGGTCTGATCATCCAGTTGGGAAATGGAGATTATCCTGTGTGATTTAGGCAACTGATCATGTAGCTCTGATACCTAGAGCAACCACCACGAGTGCTTTCCAAACAGCCAAGAGCCTGAAATACATCCACATAAACTGTTTAATCACTTATCTTGAATAATGCATAGATATGTAAAAACTGAGATCTCTAAGTGCAGAATTTGCCTCCATCCACTGGAAGAAAATACATCTAATAAGTAATGTCATCAGCTCTACTGCAAACAGCAGGCGTCTTCCATGCTGCTTACATTAAACTCCCAGTGAGTAAGGTAAATGACATAACTTCTGCTTTAAGTTAGCATTCCCCATTACAACAGAAAAAAAGATCAAAACCTTGCCATTAATCACATCTTTGCTCTTAATCAGCACCATACCATTACTTCAAGATAGATTTTCAGTAAGTAATAAAGTACTAACAGGATAACGGTAGTGGAATAGCAAATGAAATCCATTCTTGCTCACATTTGTTCCACTTCTCTGCACTGATAGTAAAAATACATAAAATGGGACACTGAAGATACCCATATGCAGTGCGTTAAAATGAAGAGGAAAAAAAACAACCCTAGTGGATACCATTTTGTCTCATGCATCATCAACTGCTTTCTGCCTAAGTCATACTAAGCTGCTAAGAAGCAATAAAAAGGTGTAATTGGAGAACTACAGAAGATTCAGGGTATGTAAACATACACTAGCCTAAAAAATAGCCGTTCTGAACCATAGAGACATCCCTCTTATCCACCTTCTTTTCCATATTTTGGACATCCTCTTCACTGAGAATCAGTATTTCTGTGGTTTTAGTCAATGATTGGATATTCACCCCAAAACTTTTCTAACTTCAGCAACCTGTAAATCCAGCAAGACTCATACCTGTTCCAGAGCCTAAAGCTTGGCCTGCCAGTCTACAATCCATTAATGTATTGAATTTCCAAATGTTTTCCAGTAGGCCAATGTGAAGGTTGTATATGCCCTATGCCCACCTTGGATCCCCATATCCAAATCCAGGAAGAGATCAGCTCAAGAGAAGTGTCCAGTTCTCCATTAGTACAACAGGATGGCACCAATTGTGGAGAGACTCTTCCATGCAAAAATCTGTGCAGAATAACAGGGGCCTATATTCATGGTAGTTTTACAAATATCTCTATCCAGTGCGCTCGAATCTTCAAATACCCCCCACTTCATGGTGAGGAGGTTAAAATTTAACCCCCTTAAGGAACTATATCCCACCAATACTTGGCACGTGAAAACTATAGTGAGACAGTAAAGCATGCCATACAAGAGAGTAATTGTGATTATCATTAGTTTAGAATATTTGTCTTACTTTCCAAAGATTTTAAAACTTGAAGACTTACCACCACTTCATGGAAAAAAAACCAGGTATGTCTCAGGACAGAAAGCAAGGCAATGTGGCATTTATCGTGCAAATTAAAAAAAAAAAAAAACCCACTCACTTGAAACTTTTTATTGTTTGCTTGTTTTTTTTCTTGAAAGAAGTGCCACTTGGCCCCTGGATCTTTGACCTTGGTAGTCATTGCATCGAATCTCAGTGCCAGAGTTTCAGGGGATGCATACAAGTATAAACAAACAAACAAACAAACACACACACACCACCAAAACCCAACCAACAAAACAACCCAAAAAAGCAACCAAATAATAAAAAAAAAAAAAAACCAAACCAAACCAACTCCAACGAAAAGCTCCAGCATTCACCTAGGCTCTCCAACTAGCATCATCAGTGTTCCTGAAGTCAATAAACATTACTGCAGCTGTTTCTGGGCCTGACCCTATCAGCTTGATCCAGACACAAATATTAATAGCCTTTCAAAATACACCTGCCTGTCAGAAACTGTGACATTTACAAAGGATACATTAGCCTTCTCTATTGCCCACATGTTCCCATACAGTTTAGCACTACTACAAACTAACAAGAACAAAAGAACAGGAAATTCTGGCCGTGCTAGTTAACACCTATGTGACAGACAGCAAGTAATGGTATGAGCCAGAAAGTAAATAAACATGCACGCATACATGTGTATGTGTATTTATATGTGTATATTTGGCAGAAAAGAATAAGAAACTGAAGAGGAAAAAGTGTATTTATCTTATTCACTTGATTAAAATCAACTTCGGTAAGAAATACAACTAAAATTGTTATTACTCATGAAAAATGTGTTTATTAAGTAATTCATATTATGTAATGACATTTTCATTAAGATACAGTACTTCTGCTCAAAGAGAATTCCAGTACAATATTAAAATGATAACCAACACCTAACTCTGCTGTCTTCAGTTCAAACAATTAGAAAACATGCAAAATCAGGTTTTGAATTTCAATTTTAAAATATTTTCAAAGAAAACTTATAGTAAAAGCAAGAAAATTAGTTCCTTCTTAGCACTAACTGGAATGTATACATAATTTCAAATTACCAAGAAATAGTCTTAAACTACTTGATTGCAACAATGGAAAAGAAATGTAATAATTAATACAAAAAATGGTAGATGCATATTAATTAAACTAGCAGGAAAAGGTAACACTTGTCACCATAAAGACTACTCATTTGAACTCTTTTGCAAGTGAGTAGAATTTGGCCATGGTTGGATCCTCATGTACACAGATGCTGCATCCCTTGACACTGCTCCCTTGACACAGCTGTAGATCAGATGTAACACTAGTGAAGACCGAATTCACTCACTGAAAAATCTTACAAGACCTGGTTACAGCCTCCGGCTCTTCTCATATGTTCAAATGTTTAACCATTATGGTGAATGTATTCCTGTTAGATCTAATTTTTATATTTCTGAGTCCTTCTGGCTTTACTACAGTGAAGCTGATTATCGAAGCACAACACGTTAACACCTGCTTTCTCCATTCTACTGCCCAAGTAACTTAACTTGTCTGCTTGTCTTCAAGAAGGTACTAAACAAGCAATATACAAACTGTCATAGTCGTGGATAAACCTGCTTTACTGCAAAAAAAATCATGACTGGAAATATCTGCAGTTTTACACCTATCATAAATGCTCCCTGAAAAATAGTTTCTGAAAAACAGCTCTGAAAAATAGTTTGCCTGTGCTTAACTAAATCAGAAGAAAGCAATGTATAAACCAGCAAGTTTTGGAGGCTGCTTTAGTAACAACTAGTTACAAATAAGTCAGGTCTGTAATGCAAAACCGTACCTTTTGTCTCCACTTTGTCCTTATGTTTGGCCAAGTCATGCATTGTTCATTCAAATTTTCTCCCACTAAAGAGGGTATATGGTGCATTTGTACTCCTTAGGATTCCACAATTTCCACAAATGAAAAGTCATGCTGGGAATCCACCCCACGTAGAGCAAGGGGAATCCAATTTGCCTGCAATTTTCTGAATAGTTTCAGCTTCATAAATGTACTCAGCATACTGTTTCCAGATTTTGTTTTGACCTTACTCGTATTTCCTAGTTTATAATCTTCTAATATCGCATTTCTCTCACACCTGGCCACTCTGGAAACTTCACTAAAATGTAGTGTAGCTAAAATAAACTCTATTATAACCCTGCTATTGTTAATAGAGTTCATCATTATTTCCAGTGTGAATATTTTTGCTCTGTTAGAACTGTGTTAGCAGTCTAGAGAGAACTTGCAGAGCTGGTGGTTCAAAAGGCATCAGAAAATTGTCTACAAAATAGTCAGGAATATATATGGTTTTAATTATATATGCATGATCCTCTACACATAAGCACAGAAACAAGCAAAACTAGGGAAAAGATTATTTAAAAAAAACCCCTATTCAGCATGGTCTTGAATCATGAGAATTGTGGTAACGCTCTACAACTTCCTGCCTCTTCAGAAAGGATACACAGTCCTTTGATTTTAAAAAAAAAAAAGTGGGGAACCACTGGACTACCTGTCAGGGTGATGGGGAAAAGGCTCAGGAAGTTTTGGACAGGGTGGATTTTAAGGGAAGAAGGGGGAAGCCACTGTCATCATGTATCTCAAAGCATCACCTTACAGGCATTTCACCCATGCTGAAATAATTACTGGTCCTGCTCACAGAGGGAACAAACCTTCACATAAATCATCTCCATCTCTGTCAGCATGAACACTACCTGGGAGCCAACTGATCCCTGAAAATATTTTCACAGCTTTCTGCCACATTCGTAATATACTTCCTGAACATCTATTGAGCAAGAGTTAACACAAATTTTGTATTTAGTCAAAGGCAGTGGAGAGAACAGCCAAGTCAAAGGTTTACAGAAGGAAGAAAAGCTATCTGTTTTAGCATGTAGCTGTCCTGAGTTATTTTATGGGATATATGAAACCTAGTAAATCACATCCGCATCAAAAAGAAACTACATCCAACACTGACTGAAATACATCCCCTTGTTATTGCTGCAACCTGAGAGTCTGACCTTCCACATCACATTTAATAGGAGACAGAAAGAATGAGAGCCACATATAGTAAAGAATAATCTATGAAACCTCTTAAAAATAAATATTTGCAAGTCCTAAAGAAAACATTAAGAAATAAGAGGCATATGAAAAATTGTTTATGAGCTCAAATGCACAAAAATTGTCTTTTTTCATATACTTATAAATAAATCCCTTTGCAGAAAGAAAAGGAAGACTAGGCAAGCATATATCACACAACATAGAATTTCAACAATTACTTATTTTTTATTTCCATCTATAAATTTGAAAATGCAGTTGCCAGCTTTTTTGGTGCCTACTGTAATTTTCCTGCAGACACTAGTCTCCAGACAATTTATGGTAAGATTGATACATTAAGTATGAAGTGGTTTCACTATTTAGCCCTTATGTAACATCCACAATTTGCTTATCAATCACTTTCAGGGAAAATACAGTTTTATACTAAAAAAAAAGCCTGATAAAATTGGTAAGGCACACTTATTCATAGCTTAAAGCCCAGTCTTAGATACACTTTTGCATCCATTTAACTTCAGCTACATGAATCTCTTGAATTTTGTGCCTGTCAATCTACACAAAATAACAAATACTAGTTTGTTTTTCCGTATGGGAATCTTTTCCCTATACATTTACTTCAAATGCTGAACCTAACCAGAATTGACAGCAGCCCATCCAGTGACAGCTGAAATTCATGTTTGAACTTTGCATTCAATATTATCAAAGATGCTGCTCACAGGCTTGCGCTTAAGTATATGCTGATTGTTAAGGAATTATTGGAGACGGTTGCAGTAATGCAGTCTAAATGTTGCACATGAATAAAAAACTGGTCAAAAAAATCTTACAGTGGAAGACATTTTATCCAAAAATATTGATTCAACAGTAATAAAACTATTCCATGAAAATCCACTGTTAAAATCCTATCAGAAACAAAACAGGTGGGCTTTCTACAAGCTGACTCCACAGTCCCTCATGACATTGCTTTTCTGTATTGACCGAACAATTCCTCAAGGAGCAATTCCTTCCCAAGAGTCAACCACATGGGGAGGTAGGCAGCAGAAAGCAACCAAAAACTGTGTTTACACACAAACACATGCACACACATATACGGTAACTTATTTAGCTTTAGTGACATTCTTCTAAAAAAACTTCTGTTTTCCTGTTCCACATATGCATGCTCATACTTTTTACAAAGATGGCTGAAGTTTCTCTGTAATAACTGTTAGACCACAGGCACACTTTTGAATAAATTACAATTTTCACACTAGGTGAAAATTTAACTTTTCAGTTTAAAATATTCTGCATAAAATTCAAACAAACTGAATTTGACAGTGCTTCTTAATGCTTCTTGGCAATTTTTGTGCAGCTCTGTCTTCTTCTAGGTGTTCTTCACCTGTACTGTATATGTCATGATTCATTAAGACTAGAGATTCATATCATATGTCAACAGAGGGAAGTTTGTCACTTTACACAATGCAGAAGTCATCTAGATATCCACAGAGAAGACTGAAGGTACGTCAAGAGATGTCAACTCTTAGAGAAGCACCACAACAGAATTTCTGAAGGAATGAGTCCAGAGGAGAGCCACAAAGATAATCAGAGGACTGAAGCACCTCTCCTATGAAGAAAGGCTGAGAGTTGGGGTTGTTCATCCTGGAGAAGAGAAGGCTTCGAGGAGACCTTATGGCAGCCTTCCAGTACCTAAAGGGGCCTACAAGCAACCTCAAGAGCAACTTTTTACAAGGGCATGTAGCAACAGGACAAGGAGTAATGGCTTTAAACTGAAAGAGGGAAGATTTAGATTAGACGTAAGGAAGAAGTTCTTCACTGTGAGAGTGGTGAGGCACTGGAACAGGTTGCCCAGAGAGGTTGTGGATGCCCCATCTCCGGAAGTGTTCAAGGCCAGGTTGGATGGGCCTTTGAGCAACCTGCTCTAGCAGAAGGTGTCCCTGCCCATGGCAGAGGGGTTGGAACTAGATGATCTTTAAGGTCCCTTCCAACCCAAAACATCCTATGATTCTATGATTCTCTGCCAAAAAAATTCTTACTAATGGTATTTTTGCCTATTAAAAAAGAAGCTTTTCTTGTCTTTTGTTTCTTTACTAGTCCTAATTTTTTCAAGTTAAAAAATACCATCATACAGTAGGGCAATATGTAATATTTCACTCTGTATGGCAACAGCATCAAGTTTTATAGGTTACATTAAAAAGAAGATTAAAAAGAAAAATATTGACAGATCTGTTATCAGTAGTTACCAAAAGTCCTGCTGCTTTTCTAGCTGTTAAAACATCTGGCTGAACAGTGAGCTATCATTAATACAGAAGATATCCCACAGGGACCACATTTTATTGACTGTTAGAAATAGGTGACCACTAGTGTAGTTTCTTCTTAAACCAATACATTAATAGAGATGCTCCACAAGATAATGTATAAAGTTTGACCTTTACACCTTACCTTTGCTGACACAGAACATACCATTATATTGCATACTTTACACGTTTATATGGTTCATAGACTTTAATCTACACAAGGTAGAAAATACTATCAATTTTATTACAGATGTGCCTCAGTGTTCCAGCCCCATGGTGCCAGATGTTGTACAAACTAAGAGATTAAAATTTAAGTAGTAAATTGTCAGTTTTCTGAAACTGAGCTCTTTGAACTCCACTGACTGAGCAGAATGATCTGAATTACTGGGATAATAAAAAAGAGCACATGTACTCATTTATTCCTTTGACCGCTTCTCATTATGGTTGTTTTTTCACCAGTCAGGAAAGCATCAGGATCATGTATGAACCTTTGATCCCCCAAAAAACGTATTTCCTAGTGTATTTAACCTGATGCTTGTGATGGTCCTTGCAACAGCATCAGCATTTGTTTTGTAAGTCCAAAGGGGTTACATACTGACTTTAAAGTCATTAACAAGATGCTCGTCTTTTTTATTTGTTTGTAAAGAACAGACTGCATCCTGAAAATTAAGAAATAATTATGAGAATTAAAAATAAGCCCTTACTAGAAACAGATTTTGAAACTCCACTGGGCTTTGAGCCTTCAAAGAACCCCAACCAGTAGGACGCAATGTCAAAATGCTGTGCTCAATATGCAGAAAAAAAATCCTAGAGCCCCCTAAAGATTGCCACACTACAGATAGAATACAGTTTTCAAACTGAATAAACTGTGTGACTCAACTTCTCAAAAACTAGGATGAGGAATTAGGGAAGAAAACACCTATGAAAACATTAAGTCCAGTAGTGCCAAGACTTTCCCTTAGGAACTTACAGCAGATCTGTAAGTCTTACCATGTTTTCCCTCTATATTATAATGGTATATTATAAGCAATGTTCCTGGCTAAACTCCAACCAAGGGGAAGATTTCTCCTGCAAATTACTTTAGAACATACCTCTGAAAAGACTTACTAGCAGATACTCACAGAGCCACCAAGAAAAGATATTCATCATTAACTGTGAGGTTTCAAAAATATTTATTTAGCAGCCTAAGGTGAAAGAAAATAAATGCATGACACTGAAAATTAATTAAAGTCTAAATTGCCACTTGAGTATTTTTTTTATTCCTAATGTTTGGGCTTTTCCACTAGCGATATCTGCATTAACCACTTCATTGTTCTTCTAAAACCTCTTCCAGCTTCCTTATATATGAAATTACTGGTGGACTGCTGAGGCAGAGCTGCTAAAGAACTCTCCTATAAAACCTATTTGTAACATCCAGTTCTTGATATCTGCAAGGATGGAGACAACCACTGTCCCTCTAAAAAGCCCTTTCCCCCCTCTCATTGTGCTTGAAGATAAACCAGCTCTCCTGTCTCCCATTTGCTCTTCAGCACATCTCCATGGGATCCTCCCAAGCAGATCCATGAGCAAGTCAAAATCTGCTGTCTTGAAGACTAGGTTTAGAATTCTGCAAGTCTTATTCACTTCTCTCAGGATTTTAAAATCCACAGTCTCATGGTCACTTGTGTAAAGGCTGCCATCATGTACCGGCACCTGAAATGGGCCCTCAGTCCTGTTGCTTTCACAGGGGAAGTGTTACTGTCCACCAGGCACTTCCTTACTGCCCCCCACATCTAAACTTTGCTCCAGACTTTGACCACAAGCACCAGGGAACATAGAATCACAGAATGGTTTGGGTTGGAAGGGATATTTCAAGGTCATCTAGTCCACCCCCCCTGAAGTCAGCAGGGACATCTTCAACTACAGCAGGTTGCTCAGAGCCCCGTCCAACATGACTCTGAATATTTCCAGGGATGGGGCATCTACCACCTCTTTGGGCAACCTGCTCATCTTTCACCACCCTCATTGTAAAAAATTTCTTCCTTGTATCTAGTCTGAATCTACCCTCTTGTAGTTCAAAACCATTACTCCTTGCCCTATCACTTCAGGCCCTTCTAAAAAGTCTGTCCCCACCTTTCTTATAAGCCCCCTTGAAGTACTGAAAGGTGGCAATAAGGTCTCCCCAGAGCCTCCTTCAGGCTGAACAACCCCAACTATCTCAGCCTTTCTTCATAGGAGCCATGATCCATCCTTCTGATCATTTTTGTGGCCCTCATCTGGATCCAATCCAACAGGTCCATGTCTTTCCTGTACTGAGGACTCCAGAACTGAATGCAGCACTCCAGGTGGGGTCTCACAAGAGTGGAGTAGAGGGGGAGAATTACCTCCCTCGACCTGCCGGACACGCTTCTTTTGATGCAGCCCAGGATATGGTTGGCTTGCTGGGCTGCAAGCGCACATTGCCAGCTCATGTCCAGAGCATAATCTGAAGCCTTCCTTGCTAGATTAGCAAATATGTTCTTGCTACACTTTCTCAGACAGATCATCTCTCAGGATCCATCAGCAGAATGGTTCCTCAAAGAAGTTGTAAAAGCCAAAGCCATTTCTGTAGTAACAGCAGAATTTTGACCAAAGGTCACCGACAGATAGGTTAACTGGGCTAGCTGGAGAGTTTGTCTTGTTTCCTCTGAGCAAATTATCTTACAGATTATTTTACAATGACTTGGCTGCTAGAATAAAACATATACTTACTGAGTTTATGGATGACATGAAGGCAGGAACCATTGTTAGTCATGTTAGAAGGGAAGACAGTATTGGCCACCTGGGCACACTGCTGGCTCATATTCAGCCAGCTGTTGACCAGCACCCCCAGGTCCTTTTTCTGCTGGGCAGCTTTCCAGCCACTCTTCCCCAAGCCTGTAGCACTGCATGGGCTTGTTGAAACCCAAGTGCAGGACCCAGCACTTGGCCTTGTTGAACCTCATACAGTTGGCCTCAGCCCATCAATCCAGCCTGACAAGATCCCTCTGTGAAGTCTTCCGTCCCTCAAGCAGATCAATGGTCCTGCCCAGCTTGGTGTCATCTGCAAACTTACTGAGGATGCACTTGATCCCTTTATACAGATCATTGATTAAACAGAACTGGCCCCAATATTGACCCCTGGGGAACACCACTTGTGACCCGCTGCCAACTGGATTTAACTCCATTCACCACAACTCTTTGGGCCCAGCCATCCAGCCAGTTTCTCCAGGAGAACACTGTGGGAAACAGTGTCAAAGGGTTTGCTGAAGTCCAGGGAGATAACATCCACAGCCTTTCCCTCAGCCACTAAGCGGGTCACCTTGTCATGGAAGGAGACCAGGTTAATCAGGCAGGACCTGCTTTTCATGAACCCATGCTGACTGGAATGATTCAATATGAAATACGATTCAGTATGATTCAATATGAAAAATGTGAAAAATATCCACTCAGTAAATGGCTTTGGGTAGTCTAACGCATGGTCATCCTTGCACATTCATTAAATAGCAACAGAACAACATGTGTATTGAAGAAAACTATCATAAAATCCAAGACTGAGAAAACAGGTTTCTAAGGCACCACCAGACATTCAGCAGACATAGGCCTTTTATCAAGTTTGTGCGAAACTGTGAGCTCTCCAGACTAAAGATGTAGAAGCAGAGAAGCTGACCCCAGCAGACTTAGTCGTTTTATTTAGAATCTGAGCAACAAGGAGTGCCCCTGGAATCAATATGTCTATCAGAGGTCAGATGATACTTTAAAAGAGTAAGGCTGGAATGATACAGCAACAGAAACAAGACCCTTACATGCAAAAGCAGACGTGTATTTTTTCTCCTCCCATCCTTTCAGCTGTTTTTTTTCTGCCATTATTAGAACCCTTGATAATTAGTTTTTAAAGCGACATAGTACATGCATAAAACAAACATATTTGACCTAATCATAATTAACAAAAGGCATTTCTGATTGTTGGTGTTCAAATGGTGTGCACAATTTTCCGCTTGTCATTAATGAGATTCTCACTCTTCAAAACATACCATTTAAGTCACTATTTTAAAAAGAGAAAGAGTTGCCTATAACTTTGCATGGAATAGGAGTAGCACAGACAGCTTTCACATTCATATGTTAGAAATGATGGCTGCTGAATATGTTGCTCACTTTTGCATAGGCAGGTACTATCCAGTTTACATCACAAAGGTGTGCCATAACTGCCCTGTACTTCTATTATCTCACATGAAAACTTCAACACCACAGCTAACTGCTCTAGGATGACAAAGCCCTTGATATAGACATGGTTGCATCAGTAGATAAGAGCTGTCTTAGCTAAGCTTATACATTTAAAGAGGTGGTATAACAGCCTGCAGGAAAAAAGAAAATCCTGTTGGCATATGTCACATCTACACCAAAAGGCTCTTGTAATGAAGCTATGCCAGTACTGCTAAGACTGCAGCCTGCAATTTAGACAAAACCTAAGCAATATGTATCACTACAATATCCACGTGTTCCACGGTCTTTATTATATGATCTTTATATCCATCATAGTGTTGCAAGTCCTTACGAGTTTTTCTTCAGCTGGTGCACATTTCCTTTCAGCCATTTCTGAAATCAGGGTCAGAAGCAGCCACAAGAGATCATCTGCCCCAAGACAGAATCAACTGTACAAATGATACACTCTTGATCAGAACCCCTAATCCCTGAGAAATTTATTGTTCTCATGAAAAAGCAGAGATGGAGCAGTGTTTAACCAATATAATATATATATACTTTGCAAGCAAAAATAATTCCTGAATGAGACAGGACAGGGAAAAATATGCACTGTACAAACCAGAATAGCAACCCTTTTCCCAAGAAATTCAGTGAGAGTATTCTCTTATTTTCAAAAGGAGGACAACCAAGCCAAAGCTTTCTTCACCTGCCTAAATGGAAAAGTACACCTGTAACTGAAAACATCGTTAAAACAAGGTTTTGCCTTTCTTGTTGATACTCCCACTGCCCCAGTTCTTACCACTCCTTGAGATAAGAACTGATATTATGTGTATTTCAAAAACCTTGTCTTACATTTTCAGAAAATGGCTCACAGCTCTTCCTTTCTTCTGAAAGGTGAAGAACAGAGAAGAAATGTGCCTCTCCTGACACCTTTGGAAAGGTCTTTAGACAATCATTCTAGACAGAAAAGTTTCTACCCTGTCAAGTAAGAGTGCTAACTGCAAAGAATTCTGTTAATGCAATGCTATGGTTGAGATTTTTAATAAACCACAGTGAGGGAAGCCTAAACTTTGCCTCTTACAGCAACTCTAATAGAGTGCATTTAAGTGTCTGAAAAAAGAAAACATGAAAAGCATTGCAGAAAACTATGTGCAGAGCTGACTCCGAAACCTGAAATCAGTGAGATCTGTTCCATTGATTTCCAATAGGTTTTGGGTCACATCCTTATTTTTTTGAAGTGTTGGGTTTTTTTTTTCCTTCAATATTAATGAAGGAAATATTATTTCCTGAACATACCTCTGTTTCTGCTGGCCATATCTTCAACTTCCTTACCATCACCCCTCCATGCTCCTTCAAAGGAGACATAAAAACATTTTCTGGAAAGGTCAGAAGTTACAGGACTATTCTGAGTCTTTCCTGGAACAACAGCCTTCTGCTAAAAACTGTGAGGATTCTGCAGCATTTGAAATCTTTACACTTTCCAAAACAGGACAAGGATTAAGGAGGCAGAGTGGGTAGAGAGACAAACCCCTTAATGAAGATAGTGGTATGAGAAACTACTAAAAAATACATATTTCAAACCAGTGACATCATTATAATATTACTCAAACCCTATTAATCATTTTATTAAAATGTGGAGGTAAGAAATATTTAAAAATGTACATTCATTGTCAAAGCAATTTTTTGAAATATGTGAAGGACACTTACCATCAAGTATTCAGCTGTCATCTCTTAAAAATGATATTCAGCAAGCATAAATGACCATAATTCCATTGACGTTACTGGATTTACAGAAGCTACAGAGCCAGAGAAAGTAAGTTTTCCATGTTCTAATAATAGAAAAAGCAAGTGATAAAGATCTCAGTTTTATCATCACCACACACCTTGTTGGTCACAAACTGACAAGCGTGACATGACCGAACTTTCCCAAGGAAAAATCTATCTTTGTGCTATGAAAAAGCATGAATGCTTCAATCTCAATGCCAACTTCCCTGAGAATCTGAAAGCACCAGACAAGAAAGGCTTATAAAAGACGAATAGTGATCTTGTGCTTGGGAGTCATAAGTCTGTGTTTCTTCGCTGGCTTTGTCTCAACTTCCCTATGGCCTCAAGCAAGGTCTACTAGTGGCAATGGCAGTAAAAGGCTACAAATCCGCTTTTGAGCATAGCTGTGGAAAATAGTTCAGAGTTCCCAAAAGATTAAAAACTACCTGCTAAGAGGACAGAAAAAATGGATCAACTAAGCAGGAAGGGTTATTGGTAAAATTCAATGACTGTGTTAGGCTTATGACTGGTAAGATAAGAATGAATCTAGATATTAAAAGAGCAAAAGTGGTGCTCTTAAAATTAGTGCTGCATCAGCTAAATAATAAGGGGAAGGTTTATTCCACCAACAGCTCCTGTGTAGAGTTTTAGAAAAAGGAACTCCAGAAAACATGATGCAATTTCCGACCTGGTTCGAAGAATCTGTCCCTCTGCTGAGCTTCAGCCCCAGGGGAACAATGGCAAAACCACTCCAGATAAACCTGGCCATCAGCAGCAGGATATTAATGCAGCACTCCTGAGATTCTGCTAGTGTACAGCATTATGGATTGAGATGACCCAGTCCACTCTGCTGCCCAAGAATAACCAAGACAAGAGAGAAACCTGACTGGGATGAACAAATCAGTTTCTCATCAAAGCAATAAGCTGGAATCAAACAAAGCAATAACTGCTGGACCCAGTTTGCTCTCTCAGTGTATCTGTTTGCAAGAGCTGCCTCACATCCTGAGCATGTCAAAGATTGTGTGTCCTCACATTTTGCTAACTCTCCTGTTTTTATGCCAGTTGGCCTCAGACAGGGTAAGTAACTATTATTACTATTACTTTGATCAGTGCAAAAATCTAAATGAGGCTGATCGACAGGTCACTGACCCAGCTCCCATGTTCAGGTGAATATCCTGATTATACCCCAGGCTCACATACAAGGGCCCTGTTACCTTCCTCCATGAGAAAGGAATAAAGCATGCAGTCCAAAAAGGGACCTATGGTGTGTGTACATCAGCTACTTCTCTGAGCTGGTCAATGGGTGGCTGTGACCCCAACCTACACTACAGAATCTTACCTTAGTTTTGACTTGGTCTGACAAAACTCAGTCAGGTTTCTTTGCTCACAGGAAGCTTAAAATGGGTTCAAATAAATATATTTAGTGTAACCATTTGGTTTCAATATCCTTAGAATTTCTTTCTTATTCTTTTTTTCTCTTACTCTTTTTTTCTTCCCTCTTCTGTATACTAATCAATAACTTTCCAGTGTCTGATTTGGTTGTTTTAATCATCCTGATAGGTGATCTAGCAGACAGAAAGCACTGGAGTCCAAACTTTGCTTAAGGTTGTTCAGTGACAACATCATCTCAACTCCTTTGGCTCTCTTGTAGCAATTCCTCCATCAGAATTAACACAAAACACCTCGATGTCAGTAGCTGAGAAACTCAAACCACATCTCTTTAGAGAATAAGCCTTTGCACAGTATTAATCTTACCAAGATGCGTATCTTTCCAGAGTGGGTCTGACTGCTTTGCCTATACTCCAGCCTGCCCACATACAGGACAGCTTCTGTCCAGAAGCCTTCTGAATGCATTAGCAGTGTACTATGCCTGAGCTACGATATTCTCCGCAGGCTCATTAACCAAGGCACCACACCATGCTAACTCCACGGTTCCCAGATGCAAACTGGTTTGCCTCTCACCATCTCAAAGCAGAATGAACACGCAACTGTCTCCATCAACTTGTGTAAGCAAACACAAGGTTATTTCTCTAACTTAAGAGTTCTTTGAATCTATATGCATGCCAAAGAATAACTGGTTGCAATAACAGGAGAAAGTCTCACCTTGCCATACAGCCAGTATTTCTAATGTAAAACTGTAATTGCATATAGATATGCACTCAAAATAGGAAAAAGGGAAATATTTTATAAAAACTGTGTATGAGGCTTAAAGACATCATTATATAATAAAATGGCCTCAAAATCTGAGGTATTTTCTTGCTTATCCAGAAATCAGCATATATTAGCTTCTGACGTTTGAAAAGCCTTTGTTCCCAACTAATAAAATGAGAGCAGAACAGACCTTGAAAGCATCTTAAAGTAATGGAGGATTTAATAAGAAAACAGATAATAAGATACTTCTAGCCTAGCAAAAAAAATGCAAGCATATTAATAATAGATGACCAGCACTACTCAGCATGATGTAGGGATCCATGAAATGTTACAAAGCTAAGTCTCGTGCTAGTGAGATGCTGGCTGGTAACACTGACAGAGTCAGTATGTGTGAAAGAAATCTTCCCTTGAGGATGTCCAATGGGTATATTCTCAACCACAACACTTTTCAGGTTAGAAGAGGTAGGTACTCATTTTTGCAGGCTTCCTAATGGTTCAATGACTTAATCTAATGGTACCCTCTAATAGTCCCTGCACTTACCAAGCCCAGTCAGTGGCACAGCTGCCTCAGTTACAGCTCGGATCCCTCCAGGTAGTGATGCCTGAGTGGACGGACATGAGTATACGTAACTCCTGCTGTTCTCGATGGGAGATGAGGTTACTCACTCCCTTAGAGGAGGTGCTCAACACTTAGCACAGACTGGTATGTCTCTGATAGTTTATGTTCTTCAAAGCCACAGAGATTACCCCTTAAACACCAGCATAATTTATTGCTTTGTTTTTAGAGGAAGAGAATTGAATGTGAATGGGTTGCCTTGGAAATTACTCTTCTGCCTAAATAGTTGGGATTCACTGTCAGATGTGCTTTTGTCATTCAGAGAAAAAGGTACATGCAAAAACGAAGGTTTGCCTCCCAAGAGATTAGGATTTCTCCTTCCTATTGCAGTGAATATGCTGTAATTTCTTAGCCAATTCCAGTCACCGAAAATTGAACAAATGGGTTGACAGAAGTAACATACCAAGAAAACCATGAACTCATGGTTCTTTTAGTGCAAATTAAACAGTGCTTCTATCTATCAGCAGAAAGAAAACAAAACTTCCCTGACTCAAAATTGTCCCTTCCCTGTATGCATATGGTCAGTTCCAGCATTTTGGGGACACTCATTTATTTTCCTGTTCTCCAGAACACCCTTAAGATACTGACTCCTGTCTTCTCCAAGTGCCTGTGTCCAGAGGTGACAACACAAGGGTGAATCCCCAATTAAGCATGCAGTCAGTGTAAGTGTAGAGATTTGCAAGTTTCATTCTGCAGGAGAGCTAATAGTGTCAGGATCAACTCAAATCTGTCAACGTCTTAAAATAATCTTTCCAAAAGAGAATCCATAGTTACTACATTCCTTCTCAAACAGAAAGAGTTTTTTGTCTTTGCAATGAATTTTAGCACCTCTAAACCACTTTGCAAACAGTACAGACTTAAAAAGAAATGTATTCTCCAATATGAGCCCACCCAAATACTGAGAACTTGCCTACCAAAATGTTAATGTGCTCACAGCCAGTTGTGGACAATATGAAAAAGGAATTATGGTAACTGTATGCAGAAACATGAAGAAGCACCAAGTAGAAAAACAGCCTGAACTAGGGCTCCAGAGACTTTCTGTAGGGCCTAAAGCAAAACATTTGCATGCTTCCTTTTCTAACTCCATTACCTGTTTTGGTCTATAAGCACTTGAGGCAAGGTGTATCTCAGATACACATCCTAGTCCAGAACCAATCTCAGCTGCAATGTGTTTCGTATGATTTTTAAAAGTGCAAATTCAGCACCGGATTTGGGGCATTAATTACTTTGGCGTCTCAACAGATGAATAAGCAGAGTGAAACTCCAGCAGTATTTGAGCACTCTGGCATGTCTGGCACATGCACTAATTACAGTTCAGCCTAGAAATCTAACTACAGCCTAGAAATCTCACAGAAAAGTAAGAGATTCACATGGCCAAGAATTTCACAGGTCAGATAGGCCAAGGGAACTAAATATGTAAGAAAGCTAAATAACAAGTAATTAAATTATTACCTGTACAAGCAAAAGGCCAGAATCTCTGTTGCTCAGTGAGATCTGGGATTAACCTTGACACTCTTTTCACCACAAGGCTCTGCAGAAACAGTTCTTCAGCTTTCAGTGCGAGTAAGTATCACATACTGGCTGAACGCTGAAACCTGGAACCTTTCATGGATACAAAAATGCACCTGTCCCACAATGGAACAAGCAACAAGGTGCAGGTACCTGTGTGATGGGACTTGGTGACACCCTGGTGTGGCTGCTCCACACTGCAGTTATGGACAAGGCTCCAGGTGCCTCTCATTACTGCTATGCAAGGCAGCACACCGCATCTCAGCTGCACAGGCTACATTTTGAAAGAGTCATCAGTGCATTCAAGTGATTACAGTCACACAGATTAACAGATCTAACTGGTTACAATTAAAATCAAAACATGCTTATCTTCGTGATGTCTACTTAACTCATGAAAAAAATACATATTAAAGAAATGAAGGGCTTCATCAATCCAATTTTAATAAACTTTGGCACTTTGTGGTTACTGCTGGCACAACTCCGTCAGCTTCAGCTCTCATCAAACCACTATAATGAAATTATACATTAGTAATACAACTTAAAGCCATTCGTGGCATCTAATATACTTCAATATACTTAAACTCATTTGTGACATTTGAATGAAGTTTGGATTTAGGCTACTGTCATTCACACGTCTAATTTGTCATTGTAAATTCAGACTTGGAAGCACTTTTTCCATTCCATTCCAACACTCCTGTTGCAAGTCCTCTGACAACAGCATTACAGTAAATCACACTACTAGTTCATTTATCACGTATCATTCGTTGACATTGCCTTCTTTTCTGCACTAACTAGACCTTTTTAAGATGTTGTGCAACCAACATGATGTGAAGAACCACAGTTAACTGTGGATTAGACTAAAAGAAATCTTACTCACATTGTATAGATGCAAATCAATCAGATAACAACCACATACTTGATTTTCCTACAAGTGAAGAGAAATGGACCACAGTAGCATAAATGCATTTCTGCATGCCTTTGCTTTTTCTTAATAATTCTGGAAGAGAAGTTAGAGAAATACACATGTAGATCCTTAAGACTGGAAATTCATCATTGTTTTCGAAAGTGCTCTGCTAAACAGCATTAATTACTCTGTCTGTTTTAACCGAGGAATTCTATCTGTCATTTGTAACTGCAAACACATTTGCCGTTCCTTCCAGTTCTCTAGAATGATGCAGTATTTTTAGCCACAGTTATAGAGGAACTCAACCACAGAAGTGAAGGATATTTTCAGGATGGGGAGAAACTTAAACCTTATGTTCACTGGGCCCATTTACATCCACAAGTATATTTTAACAGTCTTGACTGTTTTGGGGTTGGGGGGAACAGGGTCTGAATCCTATTTTGATAAAACAGATGAAGATCAGAACTTGGAACTTGTTTTGAAATAGTTGAGAGGAGAGTTGGGAACAAATCATCTGGCTCAATAAAAAAGAGGAACAGGAAAATGGAAATAGCATATCATTTCACAGCTAGGCATTGGAGCCAAGAGTTTCCACCTTGATGAGAAAAGAAACAGTTTATAAGAAAGATGAGGCTGAGCACCAATCTGCAACTTTCACCAACATATGAATTAACTGGAAACAGTGGGAATTGGCAAAAATATTTTCCATATCTGGCCATTTTTAAGGCTTCCTGAACGCACATGTTAGTGGGTACACTAAAAGAGGCATCTTACAAATGTACAGCTGGCTGACTATACACTGATTAAAGAATTTTCAGTAGCTCAGGGGATCTCCATGAGGACACCATGTCTCTTCAGTTTTCTGAGTAGCTCCATCCGCCTTAGAGGGCAGAGAGGCTTTTCAGGTTTCTATGATGAACGTTATTTGATCTGCAGGAGCAGCAAAGTTTCTGCTCCAGTTAAAATCTAAACACACTTACCTTGACGATGTCTACTTATGTCATGAAAAAAAATACATATTAGAGAAATGAAACACCCTGCTCACTCTGCAGTAGAAAGACACAGCAAGCTTTTAGCAGGAAAAAATAAATAGCTCACAAGCAGATGTAGAACTATATATTTTTATGATGTTATTCCTGTATTATAATGCACTCCCGTTTCCAGCTTTAGAATTCTTCAGCTTTTTATTCTTTGATTGTGGAGACTAAACTTCCAAAAGGATTTTTCTCTATGCTATCCATTTTAACAGAATCCCGTTTCCAAAATGCATTTAGACATATTATGAACTCTTTTCAAACCATCTAAAAATCTGCATTTAATTGTTTGGGTTTTTTCTTTTGTAGGGATGCACAAGGCTGATAAGGATTTACCTGTCTATTCATTTCCACTGTGGCTTGTGCTGAGCTTCAGCTGCACGCTCCTAAGCTCCAGATGCACTTTGCTCACATGAGGTTCCAAGAGCTGCCGACAGGGCATTGAAGCTGCAGCGCTCCCGTAACAGCACAGAGTATTCAAGGCTCAACCAAAGGCAGAAACTCAAGTTAGATGAGAAAGACTGTCATTCATTCCAATCTCCCTAGAAAATACCATAATAGTATGGTTTTGCTCCCTTGTCTCTTTTTACTCAAAAGGTCTGACACTAACACAGTAACTTTACAATAGAACAGTGAGAAACTGGCTTATCAGCAGCGGCATGTTGGAAAAGACAGATAAATTTTTTTTTCTTAAGATCTTGTTTTCAGTGAAACCTTGGACAGGAATTTCTCCCACACACAGAGCCAACTTTCATCTGTCTGCTGAACAGGGCTTCCATGTCCCACTTTCTTTATACTCATCTAATTGCACCCTTCTACACTTTTCATCCCATGCTCCCACATAATGTCCCTCACTACAAAAGCATTTCAGGATCTTTCTGCTCATGGTTCATCTCCTAATTATTCTTCCTTTGCTTTATCTGTAGCTTCTTTGGTGTGTGTCAAAACCCTCCTCAGGGAAGTTCCATTTGGCTCATTGTCAAACATACGCTCTTTATATATATTTATACTTACTCTCAGCCAAAGCTCTGTACTGATAAAATAAAAAAACCTTTCTCTCAACCCCCTTTGGAGAGGTCTGTGGAAGAACCAACTGTGACTATTCAAGAGAGTCACCCTCAACATAAATAATTGCTTTACAATTATCTTCCTTTTGCAGTTCATAAAATTTTCAATTTTACTACTTTGTGATATTAATTTCTGTATGGGATATTCGTCTGGCAGAAACTGGTTGTTGCATCAAGTAGCAAACTTTTCTTTTTCCTTTCCTTTTACTGTAATGCTGGCATTTACTAGGTGGAAGGGGTTCACTGCTGCTTTTGCTTGAACGTATCATTATAAAGAGCCTATATGTAAAAGAATGACTTTCAGCAACTTTAATGAGAGCTAGAGGGCATTCAGCAACTCGTAAGAACAAGTCCCAAATCACCACAGCATTAAAAAATCCATCTGAGCTGAGATTACATGCAAGGTATGGCTGTGTTTGAAGAAAGACAAGATGATAAGGAAGTATAGTAAAAAGTAAAAAGACTAAAATAAAATCTTTTACTACCTTTTTATTACCAGGGTCTTAAGCACTCTGTATGTTCCTGAGATCAGAGAACAGTGATTAAATCCAGCTTACCACTGTCTTTTACAGACCTACCAAAGGCACAGATCCGTAGTGAGATTACAAAGATTTTGCTGGTCACGCATGGAAAAGAAAAGCCCATGACATACTAAAACATGTCATAGTGCTGCTGGCACTGCTCTGTCAAGGAATTGCAGGTCTCGCTAAGTGTAGCAATGTATGACCTGAAACCTGCTACCATACCCTTTAGGAAGGTATGTATTAACTGTTCTTGACAGATGAGGAGAAAACTTAGAACATCTTAGACAAATCTGAGCTGCTTCAAGATTCAAAGTGAGACATTTTCCATTTGCTATTGCCTGAATTCTATTTTCAAGGCAAAATATACTAAAAAAAAAAGTAAGAAATGTTCTTCTTTCTGACCAATGAAAAAGATGAAATTTACACAAAATCAGTGCAATTAACATTATTTTTCATTTTGATTTAATGTGATTCACAAAGCTTACAAATGCCTCCCTATGCTGACATCCCTAGCAAAGATACCATGTCCAGTATGAGCACAGACAGTGCAAACTTCATTACGCTGTCCAGCTAGCACCCCTGTAAAGACGACCTGAAGAAAACATTGGCAAAAAGTTCACTTTGGTCTTCACAGTCATATGGCCACCAACCCTGACCTTCCTAGTATAACATAAAAGGTGGAAAGTAGGATTAATATGGAGATTATATTTTTATACTGATGCTGTATCAAGACTGCTAACACTTCATATAAACCATAATGACATTTGCCCTCATCTAGCTTGCAGTGAATTTCGAAACATGACCTACAGGTGAAAAACTCTGTATCAGATTATCAGTCTCTTGAACTACATGGTCACTTATTACTGCTCCTTCATATTACTCATCTAGAACCAAAAACATGCATTCATTTCCCTATACAGATAGAAATAACAGGCTTTAAGCCGCAAAATGACTGCTTAGCAATTAATTACAGGGCTGAATGAATAAAATATATTTTGCTTCAATACTAATGAGTTCAAAAGATCTGACAAACTACATTGTATCACAGAATTATTATTTGTGAAATAATAAATTACAAGGCCATCAGAGGTACTTCTCATTTAATTTAACACTGAAGTTTGATACCAAGAGATACAACTGTATACTACGATTTTTATTGCCATATCAAGCCTATTTCCACAGTACTATGACCACAACAAATCAATAAATTATTTCAAAACAACCCAAATTATTGTGTATTTTAAATACCCTCCAAATAAAGAATTGAATGCTCTTATTCCTTATGCTCTGGTAAGATCATATAATCACAGGCCAACCCAAGTTGAAAGGTGCTCCTCTGATAAAACTTTTACTCATAGCAGGGCCAAAGTCAACATCAGATACACTTCAGTTAGATCAGGTTTTTCAGAGCTATGTTCAGCTAGGTTTTGAATTTATTCAAGGATGGAGTTTCCACAACTTCTCTGGAAAACATAATCCAATGTATGACTGTGAATTTTTTTTCCTAATATTTAATCAGAATTTCCCCTTTGTTGCTTCCAGGGTCCACTGCCTCTCCTTTTTTCACTGAGCATAGCCAAGAAGAGACTGTTTTACCTATATCTGTGTTGAATTTGTGAATTGATTACGGTCCTATCCAAGGGAAGTCCAAAACTTCCACCCTCTTTCCGTGTGCAGCATCAGGGCCAATGATCCGTGCAACTGCTTTGACTCTCTCTTTGCTCACCTAATCAGCTAAATTCATTTATTTATGTGGAAATGTAATTTGGATATCATAGAGGAGCCAAAATACAACACTTTTACCTGAAAAATTAAAGAATTGTATTTCATTACTCATTTGTCAACTTACCAGATTGGCCCCAAAACTAAAAGGATGCACTTTATACCTATTAGGTGCACGTAAAATACATACAGCTTGAAAACATTTCCTAAGATTACCTAGCCTTAGAAGTTTTTATTTCAGATCCAAACCTCACAAAATCAGCAAGATTTAAACACCACGTAATCAACTACAAGTGCAGTAGATTCCATATGATCTCTAAACATAAACCTATTGTGTGTTCAAGTTCTGGAAGTCCTACCCAAATTCCATTTGGATCCAACAGTACCACCCTTCTGAATTTCAATGATTTCCAAAAACACAGTCTTTGTTTCCTAGTCCCAAGAATTGTGTCTTGGCAGAACGTAGCAGACCTTTAGAAGCAGATCAACAGCATATTCCAATGTCCTTAATAATTTCCAAAATGTACTGATCTTAGACAGGAAGGATAGCTATATAATTTCCAATTTTTAGTGAACTAATTGCCATTACTATAATTGAAATCTTAACCCTTTCACTTCACCACCGTAAAAATATTCATTAAATGTTTGTATGACAACTGACCATCAGTCATAAAGCAGCAAGGAATTGTAGAAAAATAGCCCGCTGTGGTGAACAGAGCATAAAACCAAGCAAGAGCTGCGTGGTTTCTTTAAGACATTCACCCAGTTCAGAAATTTCAGAGAGCTCTGACAGTTCAGCGTTCCTTAAGTTTTGAATTCCCAACTTTGGATCACTGAACTGAAAGAAGTATTACGTGCAGCTTTGTCAGGAGGGGATTTCATTACTAAGGCTGAATTCCTGGTGCATGGTGTGGTTAAACACTGCAGTGCTGAAGCACTGGGAATGTGTGTTTTACCAACAGGTATCTCCCAAGAATTTTGTAAATTAAACCAAAAACACAAAGTGAAAAACATTTACTGCTTGTTGTTACTCTTTTGTCCCTGATGAGAGAGATCCTAAAAATGATATAGCCTCATACATTTTTTGGATTGCAAAGATTTAACTCAAGTAGTTCTACTGGATACAGTGTATTACTTCCAATCTTAATGTTAAATGCAATTATGCACCCGTACAACAAGCGTATCAGCCTCTTAGGCACAGCCACCAGCAACGGTTACACGTTTTGGGGATGTCATTTGAGTTAGCAGAGCAAAACACCATCCCCACGTCAGCTGCCTTAACAGAAAAGGCAACATCCTGCAGCCGGCGCATTGTTCGGGGCTAAAACCCCAAGCCTCCTCCACCCCTGCTAGTACAATAGGCACCCCCTCATACTTCCTCCTCCTTTATCAGTGGACAGATGCTTCATCTCCAGATCAATGGGCCAGTGATTCTTTTACCAACACAAAAAGATGCAGCAATTTACCGCTTCAAAGATTTTACTTTCTCAAATTTATCAAATCCCTTGAATCCCTTAACTGAATAACTGTTATCTGTCAGTTCCATCATACAAGCACTGAGAGCCAAAATCATAAGTCAGAGTTTCCAGCTTTATAAAGCATTTTAAAATGAGATTAAAATCTATGCGTGGCATATATCACTTCCCCACATAACTGCTGAAATTCTGCTATGTACAGTAACAAATGATGAAATGTTACTGTTCAGTCTAATGGATATAGTCTCATCTCCAAGCATAAGGATTTACATACATCAGTATAATTAATGTTAATGGCAATCACAAACATAAATCTTCTGAATATAGAGAGAAATTAGTCTGTTAAAATGACCAACTGCAGTCCCTAAACCATTGCTAGTCAAAACATTAATACGCAGAAGCCATGTTTCCACTGGAATCATTTCCCAGTGTGGTCTGTTGACACTTAAATTACTTGGAAAGTAACAGCTTAAATACGGAACAGCCTATTTTATACTAACTATACTGGATAAAACATACACTTTGAAATCAAGACCTAAACATTGAACACAGTGCAGGGAAGTCCCAGGATAAACACATGAAATGACATTGTCAAAGCAATGAAGGGGACTTAGCCACATGCTTTCCATTAATCTTCCCTTCACTGCTTTGAAAATCTCATTTGCAATCTCCATTATTTAGAGTTCTTTGTGTTTGTATATCTGTGTACTTCTAGGTACCAAAAACTTACTATAAATGTTGAAACAAAATTATCCTGCAATGGTAGTTGCTCAGAAACACATTTTCAAAGTAGCATGAAGGTTTTCACTGTGTGACACGTATTAACATCAATTGGATTCACACAGCTAAATCTCTCTGCAATTCGTTGCCAATTTACCCCTTCCGGAATTCAATATTTTTTGAATTTGTTTTATTCTCCAAACATTTTCATGTTGCAGTATTTTATGGCATGATGGCTATACTAGCACAGGCACCAGCTCTGGTAGCTGCTTTAATTTTCTAGTACAGACAAGGCCAATGTCTGAGACTTCTAGTGGCACCAGTGAGAATTATGGTTGTAATCCAAAGGATTCATATATCCTTATGATATATTTTCCTGATGTATACATAGTTCCTAATAGTCTTAATGACATATTTATGCACAGAAATACACACTTCTGTGTTCTTAGCTTGACAGCTTTGGAAATGGCATATGACAATGCTTTGGTTAGGAAGTGAAAGATCACGGGGCTGGGGGGGGGGGTTGGGGTGCACAATGTAGTTCTCCTTGTGCAAAATTCCCTTGGCTTTCAGAACAGAATCCACCTGCAGAGGTTCAAGGAAATGATGCAGCTAACAGCTTTTCCTGAACTGGTGCCACCTAGCCTCCCATCTTGGTGATTTTTTCGAGAATCCTGTATTACACATAATGATATGGATTCACATTTAAGAACAGGGTTATCACTAAATGACAGAAGACTAACTACAGACTGTCCTTGGGATTACTGAATTCAACATTAAAGTGTGTTTGTTACAAAATGTAAAAGCTGTCAGTCAAACATAAACACTTTCATGGATCAAAACATAACTGAAAACTACTTTTGTTGTCATTTATTATTGTTTGCCCAACTGACAAACACCAGTGAAAATTACAAACAAATCTTCCTGAAGTATTTAATACACTTAATGTGTTATCATTAGAGAAAGGGTATTTTATCAACTGTCGTGCAATAACTGTTGCTCTCTTCACCTTGTAATTCTTCATCCCAGGAGCACATAAACATGCAGCCTAGGCAAAAGTTAGAGAAGACGACAGTTTTAAGGAATCAAGAAACTGTGCTTTGAGGCCACTAAACATCGCATCTTTCTTTACAACAAGAACCAAATCTTTGGTTTGAACATGTTTCCAGGAATTTGGCTTTTTTATTTCACATCGTCTTATACCAAAGAGAATCTACATAGTACACATATGCTACAAAGGGTGTTGCTAACTGTGTTTTGTAAGATATCTCTTTCTCAGGCAGTATCTAAAGGTTAATCTTGAGGTTAAACTTCGACTGTTCCCAGGCCCTTTTCTGACATGACCAGAATATGACTAAGGTGAACAACTTCCTTTTTTAAAATACGTGCCCATCTGTCCCATTTTCTTAAGTTTTTCTTCAAGTCATATAAATTATCGGTACTTCTGAAATGCTACAAATTAGCACTATAAGAGGTTTGAGTTTTATAACATTTAATCTAAATGTTGTCCACAGTCAGTAATACCTCTTTCACCTCTCTGCAAATTGATGCAAGGTAAAATAAATCTTGCTTAATGACAGCAAAGTCCAGGGATGCAGTTTTGTTGTGTATGCTTTATACTCATGACCTCTGAGATGTTAGAAAAAGACCTAAAACTGCCTGTGGCGACAACTTCTACAGACATAAACTGAACACTACCACCACTGAGATCACAGAAAGTACCTGAGCTTTAAGTTCATGTCTACTAGACTACTTCTTGGTTCTAAAACATGACTTTTATTTTTAAATGAAAATAAATTCAAATGAAAGCATTTTGCCATACAGACATTTATCAGTGCCTGAAAGACATGGATTTGACAGTGGAACATTATTATAAAGCAGGTAAGTATAGTAGAAAAAACTACACATTAAAGTCATTTTTGAAAGTTGTTATATCATCTGATAGGTCTTTTATAAAATATGAATCTTTTTCTGAAAGACTTTATATGCATTTCTCTACAGATTATGGTGGCTATTCACACTTTACTTCAATTTTTATAGCCTCCAAGTAATTCTACAGAATAGTAAATACAGTTATTATAACCTTCATAACTGGCGGAGACATATATTTGAAGAAAAAGGGTTTGCTTCCCCTCCCGCATGCACTGAAGTAAATCAGGAATTATTCTGCTGCAGCCAATAGGACAGTATCTGCAAAACTGTTGGAAAACAAGAAAAAAAAAGGCCAGAAATGTATAAACAAAGCTTTCCTCACACTAAAAGCACAAATCACACATCTTCTCTGCTTTCTGGCAAGGTTGTGCCATTGAAGTACTTAAACCACACTTAGCTCCGCCACACTAAAAAGCATATCTGAATAAAGTCCAGACTGGCACTGGAAACAATGGAGGTACACCAGTTTACACAGGCTGTGAATTTGGCATAAAGCCCTGAAAATGAATGAGGATCTCCAAATGAAGTAATTGTACATATTGCGTTTAAGTGTAGCACCCCTGAAACAGAAGCAATTTCAAAGTGCTGTAACAGAACACTAGAAAGATTAGCGAAGGATTAAGGAAAAAAAAAAAGAAAAAACGAACAGTGAATGCATCTCACTTTTCTTCTTTACAGACACATACACACAAGGAACAGCACTTATCTTAAGAAAGATCATGTGGCAAAATGATGACTCTGAGTCACTAGAAAAGAGAAAAATCTTTTAAAATACTCTCGGGACCAGGGACGACTGTTAAAGGAAGAGCATTATTCTATCATCCGGCTAATGAGCCAGAGGAAGCATTATTACTGTTTGGCGGTGTTTTGTCTCTACAACTCTTTTCTCTGAAACAAATATGCCAACTTCAGTAAACAAAGAGAAGATGCACCATTCTGTTGTTTCCATTGCACACCGAGGAATATTTGATCAGAGGCAAGGAATCCCAAGAAAAGTCACAGGAGGGGGCCGGCAGATGCCGCTTTTGAGAAGGTTAAGAACAACAGAAAGAGGAAAGAGGTGGCGATGACGGTGTTTTTCCCGCACACGCACCCCCACCCACACACCCCCCGGC
>JAVJGG010000029.1:14499042-14524546 GCA_035590195.1 Aviceda cuculoides | reverse complement strand
GGGGTCCCAGGGTGGGCACCCATCGAGGGGGACACCACCCCCCCCCCCCAGGTACCGTGTGGGGCTGGCGGTGTCCCTGAGGGGGGGTCCCCGGGTGGGCGGCGGGGGAGGCAGCCGGGCCCCGCTCCTCAGGGAGTCCCTCAGGCAGAGGCTGGGTGCCCGCTCCCAGGGCAGGTGACGGGAGGCACCTCAGGGAGCCCGTTTCCCCCACTCCGCCCTGCGCGGCGCCGGAGCGCGGGAAGGGCGAGCTGGGTTCCCCGGCGGCGGTGAGGGGCCCGGGTGCCCGAGGCTGGCGCTCGGGTTGCTTAATCCTCTCCTCGGCCGCTGGCGGGCGGCGCTGGGGGAGGGGGGCTTCCCGCCCTGGCAACGCCATTGTGCCCAGAGAGCCCGCCGGCTCCCGCTGCCCCTCGCGGGTGTGAACTGGGAAGGGCTTCGGGGCGGAGGGGCTCGGCCCCGGCGACGATCGCTCTCGGCAAAGGTAAATGGACTCCGAGAGTTGCAAGGGATTCCTGCGTGAGAGGAGGCGGATGGATAGCCGCTGCTCTCCCGGAGTCTCTACGTGGGCAGCCGAGAGAATCAGTGGAGACGCTGCCTTCCCTACATCTATAGATGCACTTTGGTCGCAGACAAGTCGTGTTTTGGGGAGGAGTGATAGATACAAATATGCACACTGTCTCGTAAAAATATTTTGGCACATGGACGAAGTGTCAACTACTTTTTTTTTTTTCCTCTCCAACAAAGTATGGGTAAATCAGATTATTTTTTATAGGCATTAAGGCAAAAGTGCCATGTTCTGCTGACCAGACATTGCTTTCCTACAGCCTGTTACCAGCTGTTGTTCCATGATACACAGACTTCGGCCAAAGGACACTGAAGCTTGCCCTGAGGAAAAAAAAAAAAAATACCTTCTGCAAGGCATTTTAGCAAGATGTCTGATTAATGTCTCTATGAAATACACAGTATTGTATCCCCAAACTACATACAACTTTTAATGTATGCATTAAATAGTAGTGACAGTAGTCAAATAATTACAAAACTACTGCAAAGTAGTATTGTGTGAGATTAGATTTGGAAAGGTGCTTTTTTCCTACCACTTCCCTTTTAAGTAGGAAAACATTAAGATAGTTTTATATACCAAACTGAAGGAACAAAAGAAAGACAAGAACCAGATTCCACTCATACAGGATATGTATTCGACGGGGTATGTATGTGAGGAGTGTGAAATATAACCCACATTGCACAACACACAAAACTTCAATAAAACAGCCTGAGATTTATATTTCTATGTATGGCTTTTAAGATAAAATTCTACCTGGGGCTAAACTTCACTAAAGTTACATGTTCTGAGAACATACATATTTTGAAGGATGAATACTTGAAGATATGGAAGTAAATTGAAAAGGTGATAGTTGCCAAAAATACATTGTGCCAGTCTGAACTGGTAAATTTTATGGATAATTGGTTTCCTATACAGAGGACTTAGAGCAGGCATCATCTCTCTGCACTTCACTGAAGTATTTAATACACTACCAGATGCTTTTTACTTAAGCCCAATAATACAGAGATTAGTAATAAGAATTGCAGGGTGGGTGAGGAACCAGATAAAAGAGCTAGTGCTGAAGAGATTTTACTTGTGCTCACCATATTCAGCCCCTGCTTGTACACCAGTGGGATGAGGTCCATAACTCTTCCCCTTCTATTTCTCCCCAGGGGTAGTGCTCTTCTGAGAAGGAGCTAAATCCTTACCTTTCCTTCTCACAAGAAAGAAGTTACCTTCCAGTACTAGGATAGTAGCTGACATTAACCCGTGTTCTTTGTTAAGGCAGAACTCTCTGAAGACCTGGATAAGATACACAAGGCACTTTTCACCTGTCCAAGCTATTGTTTTAGCAGCGTGCAGAACCAAGTGGGTATTGATGTTTCAGAGGCAAGCAATGTTCAAGCTGTCTTCCAGACTATTAGAGATGGAAAATTCCTTTAAAAAAAAACCCCACCTCACCCCCCAAAAAAAACCCCAAACCCAGAAAAAAGGGAAAGCCAATAGTGGGTATTTCTGTATAAACAGTTTAACTCACCGATCTTCACAATTTCTAATCTGTGCGTCAATGAACTTGAATTTCAGAGCTGATAACTTTCAGAACATGTAAAAGTAAGTCTCAGAAGTGACATATAAAAAGAAAAAAAAAAAAAACAACCCAAACTTTTCCAAACTACTTGCATGCTTCCTATCCTTCTATCCTTGTAAATGGAAATTCCAATCTTCACTGATGTTGTGGCTTAACACCAGCCGGCAGCTAAGCCCCACACAGCCAAAACCAGCACATTCTCCACCCCTTATTCCATACCATTTATGTCATGCTCAGGTGCCACACTATCCAATACCTCATTAACCACCACCTCCCTTCCCATCCTTTGATATAATACACAGATATCATTCCCTTAGTCTATGGACCACCCCTGTGAAATGTCCATATAATGCCCATAAAATGTCCACAACATATCCGTGGAGTTCATCTCCCATGATGAACCAAGTCCATGACTTTGGGCTCCATCTGTTATGGTGGTCACTCAGCACAGGAGAGATCATGTATTGCATGGAGTTATTGGGCACCAAACCAGTTCAGGCCGTGTCACGGCTGCATTTCCACTCTTTCTTGTGAGACTCATCCTCCGCTGTTTTGGGTGGTTCCTGCTACAGTAATTCCTATAACATGCAACTCAAATCATGGGTTACAGCAATTTAAAGGTGTATCCATTACAATCTCCACCCCTGGTCCCTCTGGGCCAGGTTATAGGGTTTAACATTGCATTGAACTCCTCCCCTTGCTCCTGCTCTACCTTGGACTTATCCACAGACTGCAGTCCCTTCGGGGTGTACTTGCTCCAAGTGGAGCCTTATCTACGAGCCACAGTATCTTCAGGGGTATCCCTGCTGCAGCGTAGACTTATCCACAGCCACAGTCGCTTTGAGGTGCCCCTGTTCCAGCATGGCCTTCTCTATGGCCCACAGTGCCTTTGGAGATATACCTGCTCCAGCATGGCCTTACCCACAGCCACAGTCCCTTCAGAGGTAAACCTGCTCCAATTTGGCCTTACCCATGGCTGCAGTCCCTCCAGCGGAGTACCTGCTCTGTTGTGTGCTTATCCGTGTCCACAAGCTTTGAGATGCTCCAGCATAACCTCATGCACAGCCACAGATGCTTGGAGGTGTACCTTCTCCAACGTGGACTTACACTTGGGCCACGGTCCCTTCAGAGGTATACCTGCTGTGGCGCGGACATAACCATGGACACAGATGCTTTGAGATGTACCTGCTCTGGCATGGGCTTATTCATGGCCACAGATGCTTCAGGGAGTCCTCCTCCTACGTGGATTCATCCACAGGTCACATTCCCTTCGACTTAAGTTCACTCTGGAGTTCCAGCCTGTCCAGTACAGCAGCACAGAAAGAGCAGTGATGCCCTGGCCATCTGCCAGCCCAGGCCCATCGCCATTGCTGTTATCAAAGTGTTCCCAGGCACAACAGAGTAAGATGATAAGCAGGGCAGCAGTAGAGCAGGCAGGGAAAGCAAAAAAACAGCCACTAATGAGCACCAAACTAATATACAGCAAGGCAACCAGGCCCCATGGTAAGCACAGGACCCTGTCAGTTACTAGCTGAACAGCAATAACAGCTATAAATTTGATCTAACACCTGCTAGAACAAAGCAAACCTATCATTATCTCAAACCCTTCAAGCCCCACGTCGGATGCCCCGTATGCCAGACCAGGCACAGGGGGCTTGCTTGCCAAGGGTAGAGAATGAGCTGGTTTTGGCTGGGGTGGAGTTAATTTTCTTCACGATACCTACTATGGGGCTCTGTTTTGGATTTGTGCTGAAAACAGTGTTGATAACAGAGAGATGTTTTTATCCCTGCTGAGCAGTGCTGACACAATGTCAAGGCCTTTTCTGCTTCTCCCCCCACCCCACCAGCGAAGAGGCTGGGGGGGCACAAGGAGTTGGGAGGGGACACAGCTGGGACAGCCGAACTCAACAGGCCAAAGGGGTATTCCAGACCATATAGCATCATGCTCAGTGTACAAAACTGGGGGAAGAAAAAGGAAAGGGGGACATTGGGAGCGATGGCGTTTCTCTTCCCAAGTCAGCAATAGGTGGCACTACCAGAGGGGGTGGTTGCTTGGTGGTGGCCAGTGAAACATTGGGATGGGTGTCTCCTGTCTACCAGGGAGGTCTGGGACTGACAGGCTTGGCCTGAGGCTAGCAGAGCTCAGAGCAGGGCTTGCCCATCCTGGGCAAGAGCTGCTGTTCCTTTGATTGTTGATATTATCCCGCTTTTTCCAGCTGCAGACCCACACAGGGAAAAGGACTGGACCACGGTGCACTCCCCTCCTCAACCACAGAGCAAGAGCGGTCTCTGACCTTCTACAAGGAGGCAGACCATAAGTTAAGGCATCGATAGTTTGGCACAGCCCTGGGCAGGGGTTCCCCATGGTGAACGAGTGTGGCTGCCCCGTTGTTTGCTATCCTGTCTTCCAGAGCTCCAGGCCCAGACAGGGCCAGGGACAGACCATGGCTCACTCCTGTCCTCAGCCACACAGCCACCGAGATGCCCTACCGTCTACAAGGACGCTGACGCTAAGTTAAGCAATCAAGAAGGACAGCAGCTCTTGGCAGCAACCTAATGATGCAGTGGCACTGCCAGAGGGGGTGGTTGCTTGGTGGTGGCCAGTGCCACCTTCGGCGTGATGGAGCCCTGCTATCCTGGAGATCCCTTAACACCTGCCTTCCCATGGGAAGTGGTGAATGAATTCCTTGTTTTGCTGTGCTTGCATGCGTGGCTTTTGCTGTCCCTATTAAACTGTCTTTGTCTCAACCCACGATTTTTCTCAGTTTTTCTCTTCCGATCATCTCCCTCATCCACACAGGGAAGGGAGTGAGCAAGCACCTGCATTGGGCTTAGTTGCAGAGAAGTTTCAGAGGTCTATGAATCTCTAAAATTTTGCTCTTTGCTTTTTAATGTTCCTGAAATGTTTTGCAATTTCTATACTCTAGCTAGCCAAAATTGATCTCAAAATGAAAAGGACAGTTCTGTCAATCAAATTTAGTCCTGAGTGTAAGGTTCCACAAACAAAAAACTCTTACCTGGTCAGGGAAGCAGTAAAAAAATGTTCATTATCAAGAGAATGCTGTAGAACATGTCTTCCGTAGGAGCACAATGAACTAAGCTATTAGGTCGTAATTGCCCTACAGCTGAAAGCACTGGGCATAGGAGAGATACAGGAGAGAGAAGCTGGTTTGGGAGGAGGTTTAAAAGTGAAGTATGATTATGAGAAGGCGTAGGATTTCTAGAACATATCAGAGAATGCAATATAAGAATAATATAATGTACAAAGCGAAGAGGAAGGACTGCATTTTATAGATTTCTCTACCCATGAATTGGGTAGAGAAGCTGATATTCAAATAACCGTAGAAACTCATTTCCAGCTTCATAATGAAGACAGCCCTAATATAGCACCGTGCATGCCAAGTAGGTGAAAAAATGTCTAAGCACTAAAAAGCCCTGTGGATTAGCTTAATGCCAAACAAGACATGCTGTATGGATGCAAATTTATTGTGCTTGAAAAGAAAGCATGTACTCAAAAGCTTTATGATACGTTCATGTAGACATGGCCATACCCTGACATAATTGTATGATTCCTTATGCTAAAGCTATTAATTGTAGGCTGTTAGAGCTTGTGCTTTTAATCTCACTGCATTCAAAGCAGAAAACCAAGGTTGTTCACATTTATAGAAAAATATCATCACAAATATCTGTAAGAGATATTACAACTATGTAGTAGACACTTCCATTTCCTATAGGTTTATTCCTTGGTACGTTATACTCTGCAGAATAAAGGATATGAAAATTTTAGTTTTTAAGAAAGAAGTTAAGAGATCTCATATCGAGAGGACAAAATGAAATTCATAACATTTGACTTTTATTGTAGCTCTTTAATGGTATATACTATTCCATCTAATAAGCCATTTACTTGTCTGCCTGTGCTGGAGTTTTCCTCAACCTGCATCAAACTTACCTGGTCACTGACCTGGGCTTAAGGAGTTCGTTTTGTTAACTATGCCCATTGGACTACAGTAATAATCACAAATGATAGCAGAAACACTTCCTTCATGCCTAGCTTTGCCATCTTTGATCATGAGTATTATTCAGAGGAAATTACTGATAAAAATGAGTGTAAGAAGATAACCCTAATCCTGGAAAGATTTGTGTATTTACTTAATTTTAAACACTGAGAGTAGCCCTAGATATTGTGCAGAGATTAGGTAAGTACATTCAGGGTCTGCAGAATCGGAGTTGGAGAACAGATTCCCGTGGCCTCAGATTTCATCTTTAATTTTGGCATTTAATGCAGAAAGACTGGGAATCAGAAGCTTTGCAATTATTTTATAAGCTTTCCCAGATTGAGAGAGAATACAGGGATCAAAATACACCTCCACATAGCTATCAACAGGTCACATTTTAGGCAGACATACAGTTGTAATAGCTTAGAAAAACATTCCACTGTGTATTCCCCAAGCAGTCTTGAAATACCTCAAGCAAACTAGAAACCCCATGAAATTTAATATACCTTTAAAGACAAATGAGGGTTTCAAGATATTATCAGTGTTTTTAGTAAATCCTATTTTCAGTTCTTCCTTCTGAAGGCAGATACACAATACAATGATCTAATTTTCCATTTCAATGTCAACACCTGCCTCTAGGAAACTGTGTTCTTCATTAAAATGCAAGTCCTTCATGGAATGGAAAGATACGTTCATCGCGAATGATGCTTTTAATTTTAATAATAGTGTGTTAAATGTTCAGGCCCAGTGTGCGGCAGCAGGGTGGGGCACAGCCCCCAGTGGGCAGGCAGGGCCATGGGGACGGGGACGGCTCGGTGCCAGGACAGGACACCAGGCCGGAGGTCGGGCTCAGGGCCAGGCAGGGCCGGGCTGTGGGCACCCTGAGACCGGCCCCGCTGGGGCAGGGACTGACGGCCCTCGGGGTGCTGAGGTGGGGTCCTGGGCCGTGGGCGGGGGGGGGAGCCCCAGGGGGGTGGGCAGGGACAGGCAGGGCTGGTGCTGCCCTCGGGGCCCTGGCAATATGGAAGCAGTTTTGAAAACAGGAGCACCTTAAGTACACTGACTGACTGACTCCCTGTAACTCACTCTGGTTTGTCAGCAGTAGACTCCAGCTCAGCTTTGGTTTTTCTGTCTTTACCTTTTCTTATTTTTCTTTTTTTGGGGGGGGGGAGGGGCGGAGGCGGGGCGGGTAGTATAATACATGCTGCCACATCCCTCTAGCCAGCAACAGCCAGACTAGAATAAAGCACAAGATCTTTGCAACTGTCTCTCATATTAACCACAGGAACAAAAAGCTGACAAATAATAAGGCTTTCTTCTTGTTTGCAGGTCAGTGATTCATTTTGAACCATTCAGTGTGAATAAACATTGCTACAATCCTCAATTTTAATACGGAAAAACTTGAGTGGAGGTACAGTGGAGTTTACAAGAATGGAGTTTACAACAAAGCTTGTTGTAAACAACCATTGAAAATGGATAAAGGGCATTTACACAATAAACCAAGCTTTTTCTATCCTCGGAGTACTTCTTGGTAATAAAAGATACTTTTTGGTGAAGCATTTCTTTAGATGGATGCAGATACACTGAGAGTATTTTTGCTGGCATTTCCCTGATGAGAACAAACGCAAAGGAGAACATGTTTGGTTTTTTTTCCCACTGAAACCATGAACAGCTTATCAGGTGTCCAGCTGCAGATGTATGATGACAAACATTTTCAGTGATCCATTCATCATTGTTTAAAATGCTTCAGCTCTCTCACCGTGTACATGTTTGTATAGAAAAGTCCTTTGAAATGCAAAGCTGAATTTATATAACCTGAAATGGGGTATAGCATGGATCGTTTTCCTTTGCTTGCTGAGGTTCTTGCGTTAGGTTTTTAAAAGATGTCACTGATAGCATCTGTGTTATTCACAACCAAAGGGGTTTAGATGCTAGGATGGTCTGAAATATTCTTGTGACACTTGCTGCATTCATGCTCTGCTCAGCTTTTGTGACTTGGTGAACTAGATTTTGAATCTGGGAATCAGTGATAAACCGTCACAGGTCACGGCACAGGTTTCGCCACTGTAGGAAATGTGGGCAGTACCTCCTGCTCTGGGTACGTTCAGAACTCCCACTGAAATCAACTGGAGTTTGGGAAGCAATGAACACATTGCTAAGGCCTGAATAGGGCTTGTAGGGTGAGACGACAGGTTGTTACATGCAATTGTTTTAAAGTTTCTGGTATCAGTTTTAGTAGAGGCAATATTTTTCTCTGAGTAATTCACACTCATTTTCCAGCTATTTTCAGGCATTAAATGTCAGCTTTTCATAAGAAAGTCAAAACTGACTTGTCCTCTTGATGCCAAATAACAAAATTTACCTTAATTATTGTTATTATATTTGTAGTTTAAAAAACATTCTTTTGTTATGTCTACAAAGCTGAAATATTTTAACTCAAGTTTTCTTCTTCAACAGAGTGCAAGGTTGCCATTTGGATAAAGCCTATGAGCAGCATCCATCCAAGGAGATGCACTAGGGGAATTTTGGTTCAAGGAAACTGTATGCTGACTGAATTTTTAACCCTCTGGAGCCAGCTGTATCCCTCAAAAGAAAGGTTAAGGAACTAGATCTGCATCTGATGCAAACCACCCTAACTCCATTACTGTCAGATGAAATGCAATGATATACACAAGTAGAAGATCTGACTACAGAAAGCTGCCTTACCATCACACAATCCATGTGCATGGTAAACGTCTTGTGTCTTTTTGTACAAAGCCATCAGACTAGACTCTGGGAGCAATGAATTCCTACTTATATGACTTAATTGGTGTTTTCATAAGAGTATTTTTTGCCATGTTAATTTTTTTCCTTTCAGTGAGTTCATAGTACAAACAATAACTTTCTAGGAAGTAATTGTCCCTCCTTTCAGTTTTTCATCAGAACAAATTTCTATTTGCTAAATCAACCTGATTTACTAATTAACATCTGGATCTTATGTACACGCTATGCACACACAGAATAATTTACTAATTAACATCTGGATCTTATGTACACGCTATGCACACACAGAATAATTCCATAATTATATTATATTAGCTATTTAAGGGCTCATCTAATTTTACTTTATACATAATCCTTGAAAATGAGATTTGCATGAAGTAATTCAAGATAGACAGGGCAAACTATAAGTATATAATTATGTGTCGCTCTGAAATACATACATTTTCAGTTTTCAATCTCCTTAGCTGAGTCCATTGGAACATAATTAGCCTCTGAATATCTGAATTAATAATAAAATGACAGTATTCCACTGTCATATATGTACTTACATGGAATTTACAGACAGGGTCTCCTTTGTTATACTTACTGGATTACCTGTGCAGTGAGTAAACCTTGATAACATTGAAATGATCCTTCTCTAGGAGCTGCAGGAGGGAGGAAGGTGAGAGGCACTCTCCGCTCTAGTGTACTTAACAACTAAAGAGACTTTTCCCTATCAAGATTTCTACCACTTGCAATGTGGGGAACTTAGGCTCCTAAGCTTGGTTCTCTAAATTGTATTGAAATTTAATGCTTATAATAACCTAAAGTCTGCAACATAAGTATCCCCCTAACCTTCAAAGCGAACCTCTTCTTCAGGCTCATGGTTTGTCTGAGACCAGCCTATGACATTATTTTTAGAGATTTTAACAAATCTTCACAGACAGTTCAGAATTTATGAGTTTGCATGTTAAAGATCCATGCATCATGAGGTAAATAATACACTCCTTCTTGGTTTTCTCTATCAGTTTCCTAGGCATGTAGATATATTTCCATAACCTACTAATTCTGTTGTAGACTTTGAATTGCCAGTGTGTAAGCATGCTGTTCAATATCCCTACATACTGGCAATACATGTTACCACGTATGATGATTTTTATCACGTTTGCTAATATATGTCAGTTGTGTAAGAACAACTCCAGGAATCAAGTTATTACACTGGAAACTTAGTTTGCATAAAGAAAACTAAACTGAGTCTTCCCCACAACAAAGTAGAGCTGTTAAGTGTGTAAGGGTAAGAGAAATACATCAGTTGAATGGAAGCTGAATCAGCTCCAGAATCTGATAGCACACACCCTGACTGTTAAACATAGTCAAGCATACTATGTACTGATCAAGAAGGTAGTACTGATGAATTTTCAGCTTGGATGACCAATACTGTCTGAGAATTTGGGTACTAGTTAGTTATTTTAATACAGAAAATGTAGTAATATAGTTTTGCATTCGACACTCCTTATAGTGCTATGCTTAAGATTAAATATGTTGGAAGTTTTCACTACTGCATCAAACTCTGTACTTGCTATAAAAGGGCTCTTAAAGAAAAGAAAAAACAACTCAGTCCCAGGATTCAAAGATTAATGTAGCAGGCAGTATTTTGATGATGACTTTATGCTGGGAATTAGGAGGACTCCAGCCAACAAAGGAATGAGATTCTAGAACAACTTTCCCAAGGCTATTGGGAGAAACGAAGTAAGCCAATTAATTTTGAGATGGAGTTGACAAATTAATGAAGGGAAGTGGATAACACATAGATACTCGCAATACCAGGACCCTATAGGATACCAGGAAGTCCCTTTGAATTATAGAAAGACGTCAAAAATTCTAACACAAAGACAGTATGAGGAGTGAAGGGAAGGAGATGTGTCAGAGACAAAAAGCCATTGTGTCACCAGGGATACTTTTATGAAGACTCTGGACAGCATGGATGCCTCTAAGCAACAGATCCTGCCCTAAGTTAGGCAGTCCTCCAGGATGCTCGGAAGAAAATGAAAGCAACATTAGGAAACTTATTCGAATGTTCCCCTGAACAAATGGCAAATTATGACTGGCTCATACTTGAGAAAAATGGCCAGAGTGAGCAATTCAGGAGCAGTGCATAAACTCTAATACAGCTGCATAAAGAACTCGCTGAATAACTCTGAATAATAGGCCAGCACATAAAAATCAGACTGTTTGCAGATAAATTTCAATAAGAAAAAAGCAAAAAAATAAAAGGCTAAATTATCTGAATAAATGCTTTACTGCAAATACTTTTCCCAGCTCTAATGAAGAGAGTTTGCTCTGGCAGCAGACAGAACAGGGCTGTAATGATAGATGGTATCTTGGTCATTTAAAGCTGCAAGGCTATTCTCTTCAATGCCTGATTTTTACCCATTGCTAAAGGAAAATGGTATCCCTAAGTCATTTAAGATGACATGAAACTGCAAATTCCAGACAGAGGTCGGGTCAAGCGGCCCTTCAGTCAACACTCAGGGAAGACAGGACCAGGCCAACAGCGAAGGGGCATCCTTTTTAGTCCGGGGCAGCAGGAGAGGGAGCGGTGGGAGCCCCTGCTCTCTCTGCCCCCATTGCCGCTCTGCAGCTGCAGCTCCATCTAAGCCCTTAAGTATAATTCCAATTTGACAGCTTGCATGGGTGTGAATACATTTAAGTAAAAAAGACACCCTGCCAACCTTAGATGCATTAAACAACTGTGACACACACTGGGCCAGATTCTCTAATGTGCCACAACAAATTTACAGTGCTGTGACTGCTAACCGGAGTCCCAGTTCATTTTTTATACCGTAGTTAACAAAGCTGTATACAGACGCAGTGGTTGCTATAGATGTTAAAATGCTTAAGTGCTTTTGTCCGAGATTGCCTTTTGCAGTGGACTTTCTTATAATGTTTTAAAACTGAAATGAGGGCCACATTTGCATTTGCGTGTCTGGTATCAGAGTCTGCTATTTATCCTTAAGGAAGTTTTATGCTATGTCTTGATACATTCGTATAAAACTTCAAGGCAGAGACTGTGTTCCACTAACTAATCCCTATTTGGCTCTTAAGTAATGTCTCAAAGAATGTTTCCATGGTAAACATAAAAAACTAACCTTCAGAAAAGTTTTTGTGCTGTTGTCTTAAACAGCTCATACTTCTGCTTTTTTATCCACTTGACTATGTAAAGGGAAAAAAGGGGTTAAAATTTGGGAGCAAATAGCAATTTGTATAATATTTCTGCAAAAGCCAATGAAACCAGAAATATCTCTGTCTGTCACTTGTTTGCTGAATCAAATATTTCAGAAGAAATGTAATATGTTAGTTTTATGTTTTCAAATGTCACTACTCAAAAGAAAATGTCATCTTTTCAGCAGGAACATGGAATTTAACAGTAATATAATGAAACTGCAGTGAACTTCTGGATACGAATTTGACCTACCTGTGGTTTATTCTTCATGCCTGTGAAGGGTTTTGTTAGTCCCAAGGAACAGAAAGGTAATAGAAACCAGGCTGGGGACACACGGGGACTCATCACTTGAAGCCCCACTGTTTTCTGGCTGTGAGGGAAGTCTTGTGGTTCGAATGTTACAGTAAATATTGAAATCTAAAATAAATCTATAATTTAAGATGAAATGTTTGCTGTTATGTAAACACATTACCAGGTTTGATAGCTCTTTTCTGTCAGAAAAAAGAATTCTTAAGAAAGTGGTAAGAGAGAAGCAGCTGTGTAAAAGATGGCATCTTCTCATTCAACAAGTTCTGCTCCTCTGGGTGAGGGACTACGCTCATTAGTCTTTCTTTTGGAATAGGATTTGAAGCAAAATACCTAAAATCTGGGTGGTAGAATTATGCAGCTTTTTTTTTCATGTCTGCACATCCACATTCTTCCTGATTCCAGCAATATCATGCTCTTTTTGACTAGGTGCATCTCTAGGAGCCAAAAAAAAGGAGTAGTCCTTGTGTTTTGGTTAAGTTGGCACTTACCAGGAAACCAGTGTCACGTCACATGCAAAAGATGTTCTGTTCGTATGTAAAAGGAGCTTACACTGTGTTTATTCCTCTGAAAAGACAGTCCCATGCAAAGTATGTTTTCTGTGTTATGTATTGTCAATAAACATGTTTCAGTTGTTGACCATCAGTATAGAATCATAGAATGGTTTGGGTTGGAAGGGACCTTAAAGATTGTCTAGTTCCAACCCCCGTCATGATGAATCCAGGGAATACAGAGTTTCATGCTCCAGGTTAAACTTCAGATGACAAGGGCCGAGAAAAACACCTTAATGAATGCTTTTGAAAAGACCTCAAGTAAGGAATGAGAGATGAGGTGCAATAAGAACAGAATAATAGTGACATTTTAAGGGCATTTGAGAATAGGATTACATTTATACCACATCTCTATGAAGAGTGTAAGTCAAGAATAGCAGCCTTGCCCTTCATCTGCCTTTAAATACAAACTGCTGCCCTCGCAGTTGCCCTCTTCTTTAGGCTGACAAAGGCATTCTCATTGCTGAACAGCAAAACAGTTGGAATTAATCTGGATTAAAATTAATCATTACTATTTTTTCTTTCAGGTTAACTTTGAAGTGGACCCATTCTCTCATTTAGTTCCTTGCTTGGCAATGCAAATACTTATACTGGCAGCAGGCAGGGAGCCACACAGGGACAAGAACAAGCATTTGCGAACTGGGAAAGGGCAGGGCTGTTCTTTTTGGCAGCAATGCTATACTGCTTGCAGAATTGCAATGTTAAAGCATCCCACCCCAACTGTGTTAGGTTATTTCTGCTTATGCTAACAGAACCAAAGCAGATCAAGCTACACTGAATGGGAGGCCTAGACAAGGCAATCAAAACCCACACTGTTAGAGTGGCTGGAGTGTTGACTGGTAATGAGGTCTCGAGCAGCAAATAGGCAGTTTAAAAGCCAACAGTGGTGCAGTCAGTAGTGCAGCTTTTGTGAAGAGATGTGGGGACCAAATCCAGATTTGTGCTGCAGCTGGCTAGCGCTGTGCTGCTGACACAAAGCAGCTCTAAAGCTGGGGTAGCCAATTAATGCGGAGAACTGGCATAGCATGTCTTATGCCATTGCTCTTCTGGCAGCTGGTGTTTCTCTGCCTGCAAAGGAAGTGTAGTCAGATCATCCCTGATGTGTGACTCTTTTAACCATCCCAGTGGCCCTTATTTGTTGGTACAATCCTGAGTCTGTATATCTCATTTAAAATTGCTGTAAGAACAGAATAGGAGTGAATGCACACACCTCCAGGCTGCTTCTGCTCCGAGTGAGCTGTGCGCTGTTTGGCTGCGTGACTTTTCCTGTTTCACAAATATGCCCGCTAACAAAGAAAATGAGGAAAAGTAAATGCTTTTCAGCAAAATAAAATTATTCTCTTTATTGTTTATGTATACTGGAACACTTGCTAAGTGATAGCTTGAAACATGTACCTGACAGAAATGAGAAATAGCTTGTGATTTGGAATATACAAGCACTTGATAGCTATCTGAGAATGTTACAGTGCATAGAAAGTTCACTTCCTAGGGCTGTCTGGGCAGGAGAAGCCACATAGCTTGTAGGGAGGCATGTAAAGCACGTAATTACCCCATCTTTTTCCATGAACATGAAGTATCTCTCACATGATCAAAAAGTCACCCCCGTTACGTGACAGACGCTTGTTCAGTCAAGAGTACAGGAACTGCATGATTGACGGTTCCTTTTGAGGGCAGGGATGGGATGGGACGGGACGGGATGGGATGGGATGGGTTCACCTGAGCCAGTGCCCTGGCAGGAAGCCCACCCCACTGACGAGGGTAACGCTGCTGTGGCGGCCTGAGGGAAGGTCTCAGGGCTGGGAGAGGGTTCACCGGGGGCTCCTGGAACGGTGCACTGACCTGCTCACACCAACACGTTTTCAGGAAAGCATAAAAGAGGGAGAAGGCCTGAGATGGGTAAACTGTTGTCACCACTACTGGGGGCAACCAGCACTAGGAAAAAGCGAGAATTCATAATGCAGGATGACCTTATTGTCTTAATTACCATGGCATGATGTTAAGAGGGTATTTCTTGGAGGCAGCTAAACACTGTGACCTGCAGGTCATAAGGATGCAGCGTGTTACTGATCCATAGAGCTAAGCAACATTCTTCACACTTGTAAAATCGTATTATTGAACTGTCACATTTGGCCAAAAGAATTTACTGACAAGAACTGATGAAGAGATGTGTTCTGTATGTGTTTGCTCATACTGATGATGATTCTGGGTTCATGAAATACATAGGAAGTTCAAGGTGCTCTTGCTGTAATCAACATGCTGCAGGGAACAATGAAATTGAAAAAATTCTGCTCATCCCCTGTTCCAGCCTTCAAACCAAATTCTGCACTCGAGAAGAAAATTGTGCAGTTTCCTTTGCTCGTACAACTTTAATCATACCTGTGCACGTGAGAAGTGTTTGAAATTATTCTAAACTTCTATGTTGTGGTTACCTCCAATCTGTATTTGCAGGAAAGGGGTTTTTTTAAGGCTATGGACCCACATTTCTGCCAAAATTCTTTATATTTAAAATTTACAAATGGCCTTATATAGCATTCTTTTTACATGTTTCTATTCCTTCAGCTTTCCTACTCATCTGTCACAAACAATTAAATCACTGGATTTTTCATTGTTTGAAATAACTGGTTGCATTACCATCTGGAAACAATACATTTTAAGTGCATAATTACGGATGTTTGAAATCCCAGGAACCCAACTTTATATGCCCAGGACTAGGAGGCAGCATGCTCGGAAATGTACTGTCAGCTGTGTGATGAACAGTTAAGAGGAAACAAGGAGCAATTCCCAACCACTTCTCCACTGCCTTCCCGCCAGTAGCCTGGGCAACCTAAAGTCAGATTTAACTGCAGAGCAAATGAGAATGTTTTAGACTGCTCTCACTTGCACTGAATTTTAACAGTTGCAGTGGCACAAGGGGACCCTGGCTGAACTGTGGCCTCTAAGTCCTCACCCTTCTTAGAGCTCACTTCTTGTCATGAGGCTGGAAAGTCAACTTTGCAGTAGTTTCTAGGAAGTGCAAAGAAATGAAGCACACTATACAACAGGACTATTGAGGTTAACAGTGTGCATATAATTCACAGTGGCAAATGTTTCGAGATTCTGAAACAGAAGCTGCAATATAGGATACTGAATTTCTACAAAACTGGCACATCTCAAAGATATGACAGTTAGTCAAAAGCTAGCTAAAACACCAGCTTTTAGCTAAACTTTGACTAGTCCAAGTGGCTGACTCCATCCCCTTTTCTACCATCTCTTTCCTTACATATAACCTGTTTCACAATGTATTCATTTGCCACAATGTATTCCAACTGAAAAGAATCACAGGCCCTCCAGCTTCACTAATGACAGCTGCAGGTCCAGATCACCCTCAGAAATCGCATCAGAGCATGTTCTTTATATTGCCAACAAAGGTATTGAGCAACTGAAAAAAAAAAGTAAAAAGAGTTCACTACATACAGGCCCAAACACACCATCAAATGTAAATTCTATTTAGCTTTGATTTCATAGTGTCTGTATTCCCACTTCCCCATTACCTTTCTGATTTTTTTTCCCTAGGATTACTTTCTACTGAAAGACATCTAACTTCTAGTCCTTTCAAGTCACTGTGTGCCAGGACACCCGTCGGTCAGTTCCCCTTCTTCTTACATGGTCCATATTTATACAAGGTGGGGGGGGGGGGGGGAATTCTCAGCCATACCCACTCCAGGCGCTGTCAGGAGTTTAGTGTCCGTGCCTTCTAACCGCCAAAGCTTTTCGCCTTACTGATGGGATGGCACGATGGACTACTGTTCAGACTAATAACAAACTCTTAGAGAACTTTGTAGTAACAGACAGTATGCTGGATTTGTGGTCTCTGTAGGAGATTAAAGTCAGCTAAGAAGCATGGGGAAAAAAGAACCACAAGAAGTAAATTGGATATTGCATAAAGTGCTGGATGGTAAAACTGGAGGGGCCGGTGTGTGTGTGTGTCTTTCTGGCAACCAGACCTCCTGTAGCTGCAGCCAGAGTGGAGCAACCCCTCAGCTGGATGTACGGCCTGACCTGACCATGCAGTCTGGGTCCCATTTAAGAGATGTCGGGGGGAAAAGGTTGTTATTTTTTATTTACATTACAGTTGTATATTACAGAGCTTCCATACAGTTTCAAGACCCTGTGTGCTAAGTAATTATCACACATATGTCTAAAAAAGTTTCTTGACTCAAAAATTTTTCTATTTTACAAGCATGCTAATATCCATAAACTTAGCCACCTTACCTGTTACCAGATGGCAGTTTTCTGGAAGCATCATAAAAGAAATTACTCTTAAGGTGTCTCTGATGGAAAATAACAAAATGATCTAATGGGTTTTAACCCAAGGAGACTTTCACTGCTTCCTCACACAGACAAGAAGCAGTGTGATTAAAGGGGGAAAGAGGTATTTGGTCAGTTAGTAACCACTGAAATTCCAAATGCACAAAAGGCACAAAATATAAATTTCAGAGATTCCACACCCTCCTTGTTTGTGTTGGGAGGGAAAATAAAGATGAATGATCAGATGCTACCAGCTTTGCAAACCCCGTTTAAGCTCTTGGAATCTCTTTCCCATACTATTCAGGGTTGACATACAATTGCATTTCTATTCCTAAATATGAAAAGAAAGAAATCGAACCTTGACAGATGCATTCTACTATCAAACTTTGTAACAGATTCAGTACTGTTGGCTGAGAAAAGCTCAAACCTCCAACCTGCATACCAGTAAACGTCTTCTTGATTAAAAGTGCTTTTCCTAAATCAACAAGTTAAAATCCACATAACCAAGTTTATCTCTGTGAAATTTATTTCTCCATTTCCAAATCAGTTTGTTTCAGGACAATAAATCATGTTTCTGCTGTGCATTTTTGTAATGCAGGTATCATTTTTATTTGAAATATTGTATGAAATGCATATGCAAAAATCAATATATCAAATCTCCTTAAAACCACATGTGGAATAGCACTTCACAACAGTAATTCCCCCACACCCCTCAGTTCTGCACTACCAGCAACCTTGTACAGGCACGTACAACTATGCAAGCTGAGGACAGTTTACTGAAGAGTAGCATAAGACACATGACCAGAGGGCCTTGACACAGCTAATGTAAAGGCACTAACATACAGCATTAAAAAAAGACAAAGACCATTTTAAAATAAGAGTCAAAAGAAATTTCTATTCCAGCTGAAAAGAACCCCAAACACACCCAAGCATCTGGTGGAAGGACAAACTAGTTGTACACTCTTGGGCACAGAGGAAGAGCATTTCAAACTGCCTGGGACTCTGCATGTTTTATTCTATGAAGACAGATGCCCTGCACTGCACTCAGTCTAGTTAAGATACTGCCAAAAGTTGTATACAATGCCAGATGTTTTTAAACATTTTAAAATATTTTTATACATTTTCTTAAATAAAGAAACTTCAAAGAAAATTAAGCAGTTTTGAAGTGGGAGAAACACTCAAACTGAATAAATGCATTTCTTTCCTTTTTTGAATAAAATAAATGGCATTTATTGGCTCATGATATACTGACTGACATACACAGAGGAAAGAATGTGATTAAATAGCTTTTCATTTGGTGCATCATTTATGTATTCAGCCCTGATGATGATGTTCCCAAAGACAATTAATCATTGATTTTAATTTACTTTATTGTGCTAAAGAAAATAATGAATTAAAAGTAGAATTTGTTTAGCCTTTCTCTTCCATTCTGTAATAATCCAGATGGAGCATATACATTTTCTATTTAGTGACACTAGCATGATTAAGCATTAAGACTTAATGAGCAGTGCATTTTTTAGGACTCATTAATAAAAGTTAGAGATAGAAAAGATCTATTGGTCATCAAGTTTATCTCTTTACAGTGTTTGTGGGTTTATTATACAGTCAATAATGATGTATTATTACTCATTTATACAGAATTGCTGAGGAAGCTTAACTCACTTTAAACTAAGTGAGATCTTTTTATCCCTAAATGGCTCAAAATCTAAGATGCGTAAGTCCCTACACAAGACACTGACTGGACCTGGTGCAGATGGATGAAGAAAGATGATAGGCGAGAAGAGCAAGGCAGGAATAATTCACAGAAGAAATAGGTTTGACAGAAGGAAGAAGTATATGTGAAAGAGGGAAAAGATAATGCTGCAACAAGAAATAGACTGATTTTAAAACAAGCCAATATACAACAGAAGGCACATAGAAAAGCGTGAAGGGTCTGGGAAAGGAACTGTAGTGACTCAGCTTGGTTATTAATTCATTTCAATGTGAGGATTATAAATTACACCAAGCTTTACACCTGAACACTGTCTAGCTAGAAACAGACAATGGCTACATTACGGTTGTAAGACAGGTACAAGCATGTTCTGGGAGTGCATTTTGAAATGAAAAAGAAAAATCCCAAACCTAATAGGTGGTTTATGTCTCTTAAAACTACTGCTCAGTACAGTAGAGTATCATATGAGAAAGGGGGACATTCCAGAAAACCCCATATACATAATCTGATTTCAAAGGGCAATACATTAGTTCTATAGCTACACCATCTCTCTGCTTCTCTCCTTAAGACAAAAAAAGTCATAACCAGAAACATCATGTAGTAGTATAATAATATAGTGAATAGTAACACCAAACAGAGAAGCAGCAGCAAGGAAGGGCTGTAAATTGCACCTAGGCTATAATTTCTAATAATATGTTTCTGCTTTTAATGATTAAGTGAATTCACATTATCTGTTTTTACATATCTCCATCTTTACCTCCTGAGATACATACTCTCAAGCTTCTAAAGTGTCCATCATTTTGGTCCCTTATAACTTGGTATGATTCTTGTCCTGTGTTAGAGACAGTCTTGAATAATGATAGTATCAGATTTCACAGCAATGAAAATGGAGTATTTAAATTAGAAAGGGAATTTTTATATCTCATATAGCTTTGGATTTACCTGCAAGTACTCTCTGATTGACATATTTCAACGAGCTTGGTCCTACTGCCTCCTCTTAAATATTAGTAAATATGTTTAGTTCTACAGTTGCTAATCGTTATAGTGCTTCCCCTGGTACAGTTCCTAGGGGTATCTGTATTCATAATGGTTTGTCTCTGGCCACTACACCCGCAACCAAAGCTGCACGCAAGCCTAGAGCCATAGGACTGCAGCGCTGAGGATGCCTACCAGTGACTGCGCTACTTTGAAAGGGGCTGCTTCCCATGTAAATCGTGCACAATAAAATTGCAAGTGTAAAAATTACATGAAACTGCTATTTTCTTTTCCTATTCGGGAAGGAGTCAAACAGACGGTCCACAGCCAGGCTTGAATCTCCACCTGGTTCAAGCCGTACCTGGGGTTTCATTTCTAATAAAAAAACCCCCAGAACTTACACCACACTGCAAAGTCTGCAATCGGTACCCAATTGCCTCATGAGCAGAAGACGGTCAATTGGCTGTTCTGGATTTATAACTGTAGCATAACTACTGAGAGCCACCGTCTCCTCTCACAGAGCCACAGGCACCCTGGAGTCCCCAGACGGCCACAGGTCGCTGTAGAAGGACAGCCGAGGGAGGCTTTCTGTGCAAGGGGCTCTGCAGCTCCCACCCACCCAGTTTCACCAGGAAAGGGCAGGCACACCTTCTGCCTTAATGGCTGCATCGCTTCCTAAAGGTTTGTCTCGACTGGTCCGCATTGCAGCATCCCAGTCTTTTGCAGATTGCACTGGGAGTCAGTAAAAAACCTCACTGCGGTACCCCAGACCTGTGAGGAGGAAACAGAAATACAGCCCAGATTTTCAAGCTGAGAAATGCCGAGAATGGGCATGGCTGGGGACAGGCGATCGTTTGCTATAGTAATTGTTATACTGTATCTCTTAAGATCATTAAACCCTGGCAAAAATTCCTGAGTTTATTATGGAAGTACCAAGAGGCCCCAATCGTGTATCAGAGGTACATTATGAGAGCTGATACACAAACACATTTAATTAAAAGTTGTCAAGACCTGTATGGCCAAACAAGGGGGAATTCTTACACTCACAGCTGTTCAAATTTGCCAAGCCACATTTTGATAGAAACTGAGTCAGTGTGAGGGAGCAACTGAGAACCAGAAAGTATTTCCTCATAAAATAAATGGTTTCTCAACATGAAATAGGAAAACAAGTCTATATTAATTAAGTTAATGCAGTGATCTATGTCACATGAATTTTAAAATTCAAAAAAATTTTGTATGATCCCTGAAAAATCATGTTTATATAGTTTATTAGCAAACTAACAAATTTAATCTTTTCATAATTAGTTTCTTATCTTCTTCCCACTGCAAACCATTTTTAATTTCAGGGAAATGATTTTCCATACAACATTCTCAATTCTTTATTTTCCTGTTTTCAACAGCTTCCTTACAAGCTAGTTATTTACTTATTCAATTTCCTTTCCCTTTTGCACAAGCAGCATCTTGAGTAATGACTCACCATTTTCTCTTGGGCAGGTAACAAAATCCTTCTATAGATTATGGGAGCAATGAAAATCATGACAAGCTGCAGTAACTGTATGATAGTTATTGTTCCACTTTTGATGGTAGAATTGCAGTACATACAGGCTCTGAAATTGGCAACTGATGGGAAAATTCTCCCCATTTAGGTAAATGTACCAGTATTTAACTAGCAAAAAATTCTGTTGACGGGGGACTCTGTTCTCAAATAGTGAAGAGTATCATTTCTTACTCTTATCCCCTGCTGCCTATCAGGAAAATAAGCAGGTGCAGAGAAGAAAAAATCAAATCAGGCTATACTTTGGTGTGCAATAGTGTTGTGGGAATGTAGAAGACTTCAGGAGACCAGAACATGGATTTTGTTGCTGGTCGCAGCACTGAGCTGTAACAGTGCTAGTTTATTAGTATCACCACCGCCAATTTAGCAAGCTAGTAGAATTTGCCATACGTAATCCTTGGTGCCTTTCGAGGTGAACTGAAAGATGAGTGAAGAGAAATGGGACAGTGAGAGGGAGAGAAATGTTACAGCCAGTGGCAAAACAGCTGTGATGAGAGAATACAGAGTACTCTCACTTATTATCCTTAACTTGTAAACGAGCCTTCGGTCTTGCTGTTCTTTGTAATTTTGTGTGGTTACAAGTAGGGGAAATTATACAAGTAGTTGTGAATGCCCCCTGCCATAGTTCCTGCTACAATAAATTATTTATATCATTATTTAGCCTACAACAGTACCTAACAATATCAGCCATAAATCAGAACCCTACTATGCTAGCTGCTGTACACACACACAGTAAAAGTAAATCCCTCTCCCAATGTGTTTGCACCTGAGGTAAAATAGCAAATGCTTGTTGCCAGGTGGCTCCCTGCAAACCAGATACACATTTTGAGCAGCATCTAGAAAGAAGAATTGTCTTGCATGTCATTTGGCCAGCTTTCAGGTGTGAAGTAGGCACGTAAATAGCTGCACATTTGCATCATAGATTCTGTCTTCACTGGCAAACCAAAGAAGCAGCTTGGACATCTGGTACCGCTTGGCAGATTATCACAACACTACAGGACAGAGCTACTACAGTGAAAACAAGATATTGCACTGGCTGCCTGAAAGGGTCTGTTTGTCTTTTCCTTTTGTATCCAGAAAGAGTCCTGGGGATTTTCTAGGCTGTTGTCTTCTAGTCCATTGGCTCCTAAACTGGAAACTTTAAACGGCACTATCTACATAATAGTCACTCGTAGGGATGAGGGCTAAAACCATAATATATGCTCAGAAAGTCCAGTATTATTTTTTTTCTCTTTGATAAGAATCTGTATTCAAAATGTTGCTTAATGATACCACAAAACAATTCTGCATTCTTAAAGCAGTAAGTATGAAGAGATACCATAAAGCCCCTTCAACATCTACTAAAATCTTCCTTCCTCCTCTCCTGACACCTCAAATATCCAGGAAAGATTAGCAGGATTAAACATTTCACCAAGGAAGCCTTATAGATTAAGATGGCTTTCTTTAAAATAGTTGACATTATTTCCAAACAAGAAAAATAGAAGATAAACTCTGACAGGTTAAATGTAAAAAACATATAAGGCAGGCCAATAAAAGTCTGAGGAACAATTCTCAAAAAGCTTTAAAACTATTAATAAATCTTGTTCAAATACACAAGGAAGAGGAAGCTGACCAGATAGTCTGTAAGGGTAATGGGTGATGAAGGCATAATGGAGCACTCAAGATAAGGCCACAGCAGAAAAGTTAGAGGAAGATTTCGCATCCATCTTTTGCACGCAGGACTCTTCAATTTGCAGGAGCTCAGGCAGAGTCCCACACTGAAACACAACAGCAGATGAACCGCAATGTTGTCTCAAATTGAAATGTGAGTAGAAAAAGGTTGGGTCAGTGACATAATGGATAGTAACAAAACTCCAGGACCAGTGCTAAAGGACTCAATTATGAAACAGCTGAAATAAGCATTGCAGGGTGTAACCTCTCACTTAAAATTGCCTCAGTGTCAGCAAACATGATGTGCTTCCAGGGGGTATCCAGGGAACAGCAGAGGAATAATGCTGTACTGCGCAAAACGTTGTAAGAGTGAGCAGAACTAGTGGGCATCTGGATAAACCCTGAAAAACTTTCAGTAGTACCCAGGAACTCTGCTCAAAGACCATGACCCCATTATGCCGAGTACTGCAAAAGCACAGAGCAGAATGCTTCTGGCCCGAACAACAAGCAGGAAAAGTACACAAAGACTGCTAAAGGAGATACAGTAACACAGACTTCTGTAGAGCTTTCAGCTGGATTTCTGAATGCTTGTATTACGGCTTATAAGTTAAGTGTTTAACATACACAGGCAAAGATAGAAATGCCAGGGGAAGAAGAATCAAAGGAGACAGGCATTGGCAAGAAAAGGAGCTAACCATGAGATATTGCATCTGCTTGTCTTATTTGTATTAAAGTAGACTTACACAGGTGATGAGATGCCCCAGGCAGCATTCCTCTGGCCCTGACTTATACTGAGGTGCGTATCTGTAGATGTGACAGCCTCATTTCTTTGCAACTTACCTCTGATTCTTGAATAATATTTAGGACTCACCACATGTTAGGGTTTCTCAAAATTTTAAAACATGTTAAAAATGTAATATTATGATTTCTTCCTTTCTGTTAAGTTTAAAAATGCTACATTGTTTAAATAGCATCATGATATAATTACATTATTTTCAGCACATTTTCTTTGGAGTGCTTTGGTACTAAGGACCTGGTTCACTCCCTATGCTTGGGAATGAATACTATGACATATTTGAGAAAAGCTGATATGACTTTCGTGAGGGGAAGTAATGTTTCACAAATCTCTGCCCGTTCTGCAAAGGAGTCAAGGAGAGGTATGTCAGTCTTGTGGGTATATCTACTTAGATCTCCAGAAGACATTCATGAAGACCCCTTTGAAGAGCTCCTAGAGAAAAAAGCTGCCTTGGGATAAGAGGAAAAGTCTTCATATAGCTAACTGACTGACTAAAGAGAACAGCAAATGGTTAATTTTCACGAAAGAGAAGAGTCACCAATGGAGTCCCCATAGGAGACATATACTCAAGCTAATATGATTTGGCATATTCATAAATGATTATGAGTATCAAAGTGACAAAGTTTAAATCATTCACAGAAGTAAAAATGAAGGCTGACTAAGAGGAGTTGCAGGACTTCACAATACTATGCAATGAAATGACAAACAAAATTCAATAGAGACAAATGTGAAGTAATGCCAGGAAAAAAATGAACAATTCTAACTTTATAAAGTGAATGAGAAGCTCTCAGCTAGCTATTACCACTCAGGAACGGAATCTCAGAGTTATAGTAAATAGTTCTATAAAAATGTCATCTCACTGCCTCACAGTGGTAAAAACAAAAACAAGCAAAAATGACCAATACTTTGGAAAGAAATAGGAAAGAAAACAAAAAGGTATAGTGATGCGCTAATATGGTAGGCAGTAATCCCAGACCCAAAGAGAGCATAATGGAACTGGAAAAGTGGCATCATTGCCAACAGTGATGATGAAAATTAGGCAATGGCTGTCAGGCAAGGAACAATTAAGTCAACCTGGATTTCTCGAACTGGAAAGAAGATAACTGAGAGGACTATGACAGGGATCTACAAAATCATAAGAGGTATAGAGAAGGTGCAAACCCCCCACCCCAACTCCAGACGAGAGATTTCTGGACACTACGTGTAGTTGAAATTCTTGTCATTGCATATCATGGATACCAAAAGTTTCCATGGTCTCAAAAGGATTAGACTAGTTTGTGGAAGACACATACATGAAACACAAAGATACACCTCTGAGTGAGAAAATCCCCATGGTCCACTTTGGAGGCTGGGAGGTCACATCCGCAACAAATGCATTACCAGTTACCAATGTAAAACCAATGAATACAATGTTCATCAGATTCATAAGGTGGAAGATCCGTTTACCATTAACTCAGGCATATAAACTGATAACATAGGAATCTACTTGTTGAAATCCACATTGAAACCAATTGTCGTGGTTTAACCCCAGCCAGCAACTAAGCACCACGCAGCCGCTCACTCACTCCCCCCCCAGTGGGATGGGGG
>JAVJGG010000029.1:14461344-14498942 GCA_035590195.1 Aviceda cuculoides | reverse complement strand
ACTGAACTCAAAACACAGCACTGTACCAGCTACTAGGAAGACAATTAACTCTATCCCAGCTGAAACCAGGACACCAATGTAATTTCAATACGGCAATCTTAGTTTTGAAGTTGCTTCTAACAGAGTTCTGTGTTAGTGTGAAATTATAAACTTGAATCGGTACAACTAATTGAAGCCAAAGTCACAGGAGAATATGTAAGTATTCAAAAGCAAGAAAACTGGAATTAGAGTCACAGTCATTCTCTAACTGCATTAGAAAAAACAGGTCCACAATTTCAATGTAAGTGGGAAGAACCGCTTTCATTGGAAACTTAAGCATCCAGGATCATTCAAAGCAAACCCAAATAACACTGACATTGGTGTATTGCATGTAAACATACATACTCAGACAACTGCCTAAGAGCTTCACCTGTGAGAATGTCCATTGCTCTGGTACTAGACACAGCACTATATCTAATTAAGCAGCTGACAAAAAGAAAACTGCATTGTGTCAATCTGTCAGCAGGCAATTACAAAGACACTGTGAGTAAACTGCCCTATCAAGTCTAGCGATGGTCCCTCCAGCTGTACAACACTTCGACCACTGTAAGAATACATGTTTATGTTCCACCCATTAGCTGAATAAACACAGAATTTCAATCTTCATGTCTGCCAGTAACTAAACTCATACACGTGCATGCTCCGGCTCAGAAGTGGAGTATCTCTGAAAGAGTTGCAAAGTGTAGATGAGAACAAATATGTAGATACAGGTATGTGTAGAGAAAGGGACTTATATTGCTTTCGAAAGCCAAGGGTCTGGAGAAGCATTGGTTCGGTGCTGGCCTACGAAGGAGATGAAACAGGCTCTTTAGCAAGAGTTTCATGTAGAATTGTTCTGTGGGACAGAGAAAAGTTCTCCTGCCTGGCACACCGTTTCTGTGTGGCTGTGCAGTCAAGCTAGCACTGAAGGAAGCTATGCGCTCTAACTCGTATCGTGGAAGAAGAGGTGCGCTGGTGCTGGCTTTGCCATGCTTCCTTCCAGGGAGGTTCCAGGTACTCCCAAAGGAGGGTCATCCAGAGGGCCTGAAAGGGCACAGCAGAGGGTTCTGCAAAAACCAGGTTGTCCTCTGTTCTTCTTCTGGCATTCCAGATACATCAATACATAGAAAGGTCAGAAAAGGTGGCCTCAAGACAGCAAAGTAGGTGTGCTTACAGGGCAGTGCAGGTGCAGCTATTCATGATCTTACGTTCAAAAGAAATATTCTAGGGTGCTGCCACCTTCAAAACCTTTCTCCTCAGAAATATCATTAGTATAAGATTACAACGAGACATAATATCAAGTTGCGTCTTTCTTTGAAATGCCTGTGTTCCTGTTACCTACGCAATAGGATCGGTTTCCGTAAGTCTTGCCACAGCAGAACCAGACACAAAAAATGTAGTGAGGCATCCACAGATTCCTACTGAGTATGTGGAGAAGTGGCATCTGGAAGCCTCTGAAATGCCAGACTTCAAGGTCAAAGCAACAGAACAACTACACACAACATACAGTGCCAGCAAAGAAACAACATTATGCCAACCAATAAGTAACAGGTACAGACATGATCAGCATACTTCCTAAGCATCCTAAGCAAAGTTAATGGAAGCATCTGTGGAAAAATTATAATCAGAGAAAATTTAACTCCAAAAAGCAAAATGTTCCCTTTTAAGTAAGTCTCATGTCAAAGTAAGGCAGTGCCAAAATGATCAGTCAGAGGAGATGAGTGGGGGCAGGAGGTGGCAGCTTGCCATCCAGCAGTAGGGTTACATAAAAGTGCTGCTCCGTGCTTTGGGTTTTCTACAAGGTTTTTATGGGCACTTATGTGTCTAATTAAAAAAGATTGTGGAAGACACCAAAATGGGAACACTCTTCTAGGAACACTTAAGTAGGGGAGGAGAAAGCGTAAAAAAAGGAGATTGCAGTTGATGTCTTCTTAAGCCACAATCCTGGGACCCTAAAATGGATGCAATCTGTCCTCCTGTTTCTATACTTCCTTTTCATTGATGGCAACTCTGCCAAATAACAGGAGAAAGTTAATGGCAAAAAAGATCATCTGTTTCTTCCAACTGGTTTGCTGAGTACTTTAAAAATTGGCAGCCTGGAAACGTATAAAGCCAGAAGGGAAAATATTCATGTACCCACACATCAAGGTGTTTCTAAAGATTGAGCATACATAGCTCTGAACATTTCTCAGGTGATCAAAACAGAAATGCGTTTCTAAGATGCTGCTTACAATATAACAGGGTCAGGGACCACAAAACTGGTTGATCAAACTGAAGCATTAACTTCACAGCTAAATAAGAAGTAAAAAGAGTTCTCTGGGGGGCAGAGAGCAGAAGGAAATATTAGGTGGGGAAATTACTGGTACTATAAGCAGCAGAAAAGGAATCCTGCTGAAAGAGAAAGTTATAGTAAGAAACAGAGCTATACAGCTAAAAAAAAAAAGGAGAAAAAAGAGTTAGGGAGGATTAAATAGCAATCTGCATGAGATAATTTTTGTTATTGTTTTAAACTCAAGGCATTGCAAGGTATCTGCAGATGGAATGAAGTGATCTTTGGGAAAAGATGTTTACATAAGGATGATTTGCCCTGCTTTTTGTCCCTGCATTCTAATTAGAAATTTGAGCCCAAATTAATTTGAATGTTTAATTTTAATCCAAGGTTGAAAACTTGCTAACTACCAAATTTCAATATATTTGAAATACTGTGCCTGGTTTGCCTTTCACATACTCTTTTCTATGCTCTGCACTGAGGGGAATCTCACCCAAATGTTTTCTTATGGAGACAACAGTCAGTTTCACAGTTAGCAACAAATTAAAAATTAATACATTCTGAGAAGTTTCCCTTACCTCTCCTTTCTCTAGCTTTCATTTCCATTACAAAACTGTAAGTTATGGTCCCACAGCAGTATCCAGCGCCCTGTACATACAGACGTCCTTTTGGAGTCCTCCCCTTCCTGGAATCTGGGTGTCAGCATGTAAAGCCACCACACACTCTCCAGGACTTTACAGACATGTTAGAGAACATTAAACAGGTGGAACAATGTGGACGCAATAACTTTGCCTAACAGTCCTGTACTCAGCCGTGCAGATCAGCCTGTAGTGAAATAATACAGCATTATGTGAGGTAGTATTTATAGGTCTGTCCTGTGCAGCCACCCAAGAAAATAAACATGACAGAACCATATTTATTATCAGATTACTCTCTTTTCTTCATATAATGGAAATAGCCTGGAAGTGTGACAGAAGCTGATTGAATCAATGTCCTATATGAGAGCCATACAGCAGATTTGCATTGCTCCCGAGCGTTCTGCAGAGACACTTTAATTCATGAGTCTGAATGGTTTCACAATGCAAATGTTGAGTTCCAAAATGAGCAAAGTAAAACAAATAGTAGGGACCTGCAGCGTCAGCCACCAAAACCAAAACTGACACTGGAACTGTACCGGTATATTAAGAAACCAAGTTGAGAGTCAGCTCTGCTGAGAGCCACGTTTAGAGTAACCATGTTTAGCTCTCATTACCTGCTGCACTGCTGATTTAAATTGTTGGTAAACTTTGCTTTCAGAACTCAGAGCTGCTCGCAAACATTGCTTTTTAGATAACATTTGATTTTGCTGCCTTTCTAAAACAAGGAGAATTTAACACCTCAGAAAACATTCCAGAAGCTGTCAGAATGGATCAGCAGCAAGAAGCTGACCAGCTCAGCTAGGGTTCCCACTCTGCATTGGTTGCAGTAATGATGTTCAGAGTATCACGCAATTTCTTAGAGCTTTTGTACAGGCAAGAGTAGGTACCAGAAGTGGCACAAGGAAAATATTACAGCTAATGCACTACTAATGAAGAAGGGCTCTAGAGTGAAATATAGAAATGGATCCAAGCCAAACATTTTGAATCCAAATTGCTCCAAATGTTGTAGGGTTTTTGTTCAGACTCAGTGGTTTGAGAAGCATTTGCCCCTAGATGCCTACTAGAAGGAAACCAAATCATCAAGAAGAAACTGGTCTGTGATGAATTTTGTGCAGCTGCCCAGGGGTAGATGGTGCTTATACATGTGAAAGAAACAGACTGAACAAGGAAGCAAGATCTTAGACATATGCAAAACACTGTTTCCTTTAATGGGGCTCTTTTTTTTCCAAAGGCATACGAGCAAGTGTATAATAATGATCCTCCACTCCGTCATAGTAGGGTTTCAGTGCATTTCAGAGGATTTGAAATTTGGGATGGTACAAATAATTGTGATGGTCAGCAAAGTCCCAGCAGGGCACAACAGGCGTAGTGGAGATGAGAACACATCTGACATATCCTAAAGCACATTATGGTCTGTACAATTATTGAAACTGCAGAGATAAAACTGAGTCTTAGATGCACAATACTATTGTGTGCATTTATTTTTTTGTTCTTCATTCAGATTAGAAAATAACATAAGGCAGAAGAACTAGCAGGCATCAGATATCCCACCTCATATCCTGCCCTGGCAACTCTTGTCACAATTTTGTCCAGCTGAACCATGGTCTCAAACACACAGATGGCCTGCAGAATTGCCATCCTCACCTACCAAGGGTAGTGTAATCTGCTGAGGACAAAACACACATGACTTTTTTTCCCATTTCCCATCTCATGGCTGATGGGTCTGCACTGGGGGGAAAAAAAATTAACCCGTATCCCCAACCTAAAGGCACTGAGAAGCCTATGTGGTGAGATCAACAGCCAGTAAAAAAGCAGTGTCAGTACTACTGCTGCCCTTGGACCCTCCTAGGACCATCTTCTCCTTCCTCACTTCAAGCAGCTATTATGTTTTATGCAGCTTCTTGCATTTCTCCTACATGATCTGAAGCATACTACCGTTTACGATATCCACATTACTTGCAAGCATGCAAATAAGCCTGTTGTATACATTCATTATGTGTCTTGCATAGAGAAGGACAAAACTGGGCAGTGAAAGTTTTCTTCTTGCTTTAATAGTTGTGAGACACTGACTCTCACTTTTAAGCATTATCTTTCAATGTTTGGGATGCAGAGCACTGCAAACCAATGTTCTGTCTAGGTCTGATTTGGTATAAGCAAGTGGCAGAATAACTAATACATGCAGGCAGAGCCAGGGTCCAGAACACTAGCCTGACCATTTCTGCACAACATTATCTTTTTATTGTATATACAATCAAAGTTTGGTCTAACAGCAAGCCTTGATCCCAGAACATGAGACCTGCCACCATGTTGTAGTTGTTACCAGGAAGGCTTTGCTCCATAGAACCTGTGTGTTTATCTAATCTGTGCTAGTGCAAACACAATTCACAGACCAAATTCATGCCAGCTGACAGGAGGGTGAGACAAGCAGCAAGAATTTGGGATTTCTTTACCTGACATTGAACATTTTTCATCATCAACAGCTCTTTCAGTTTTTCCATGTATCAGAGTGGTACAAGACAAAGCAAATAAGTATCAGAGCCCACAACATTAATAGACCCATGAGATCCATCTCCCTCTCTTTGCTACCTGTCTTATTTTAGGAGGAAGAATACAGGATACAGCTCTGTCTGTCCCACCATTGTTCTTACCCTCGAGATAGACAGTGATGGGAGGAAAAACTGGAGCAGACCTTCCTTTGTGATGTTTAAAACTACAAAACTCAGGAAGCAGCAGGTGAATGGAATGGAAATAGTTTTGTCCATTGCCTCATATCCCTTCTGTGTTATCTGGCCCACACGTGCACAGCTGGTGTAAAGGCTTTCTGAGATGACAGGAATGTCCACGCTGGTACATTATCCCTGCTGTGAGACAGGGAAAAAATCAGGCTCTGGAGCTGTCAGATACTACTTCCTCTGCAGCATTTTAAATGAAACAATTTTTCACTCTTTGAGTCCTTGTAAACAAGTTTTATAGTGCTTTCGACCTGAGTCTATTGCATGTTGCTGGAGAATTGCAAGTGTTTAGGATTTAAACCCTTTTCTCAGAACACCAGGCTGGAAGAAAGAATAAAGGCTTTATCTCTAAAAGCTTTTGGAATCTTCCAAAACAAAGTTCTTGCAATTATCAGTATGAGCTGGCATAAGACACCTTGTGAATTAATTGCTCACTCAAATGAGAAAAGTTCAAATTAAAAATAAATAGGCAATTTTAAAGTTCTCTTTTGCATCCATCTTTCCATCTACATGCTGCGTTCCTAACTGCAAACACTAAAGGCACAGACCTGTCTTTTTACATCCACACTAAGGCCTAATCCAAAGTACACCACCATCAACGCACAGGCTTCTGTACTTCAACAAGCTTTAGATTAGACCTTATATAAACAGCTATATACACAGAAGCTCCTGGCAAAATGCTTGGAAGCTTTGGCTCTCTGAACTTCACATAATTATTGTGCAATAATCCTTTCTGCTACCGCTGGGCTAGTTCTTCCACCTCTCTCACTGCCCTCCTACACATGTATGTGCCATAGAAGTGTCCCGGTGAAACTCATTGCAGGGGGAAGAGGCAGAGACTGTAGGTTCACAGGGAGCTTGAGGGCTCGGCACGAAGCACGGAATAATGCACACTCTCCAACCAAAGTCCAGGAATCAGTTCATTGACTTTGGGTTTTAGAGCATGCAAATCTGTACAGAATTTGTCCTGCTGAATGCTAGTTTGAGAACTGCTCATTTGTACTTTTATTTATGGAGCTAGAATACTGTATTGGAAAACCTAATGAACTCCATAACCAAATCTTGGAAAAATCTGGGCAACATTTGGAGGCAAATGTCATTTCCCTTAGTTAGCTCCTTGGACACTGAATGGGGACACCAAATCCAACTGGCTGCCAAATTGGCAGTTTGTATCTGTGTCTTGCAATTCTACAAGGAATGAATCAAGGTAAGCATCAAGGGCACAAGCTCAACTGCACCAAAATAAATGCAAAAGCTCCTACTGACTTCGAGCATTCTGACTGAGAGAAGAACATTCTGGGAAGAGCATATACTCATTCACTGACAAAGGTTTTGCTTCTTTCCAGAAACAGAAACATTCTTAGTGTGACACCTAGTGTCAGCAACAAATACCTTACAGACCCATCAAACGCAACAGACCAAGGAACAAGTCAACCGTACTGAAAACTCAAGTACAAAAATTACAGCAAAACGTTTTAAATATGAACTAACATCTAAAATACAGAAAATTCAGGGGGAGGAAATTTTGTTTCTATAAATAAATCCATTAAAATACATACTGGTTATCCCCTCTACTCAAACCCAACTCTGACCTTACTATTTCTCTGGTCACCTCAGTGTATCTAGTTCTCTGGACTCTGCTTATACAGCACCTACCACAAGACAGTCCAGCTTTATGGAGTATTTCAGGTGTCATCGTGGGATGCAAACCCATTCCTGCTGGCTTGAAAGGGCACAAACGAAATTACGGTGAAGCAGACTTCAGAGGTCAACACCCTGACTTGAGCTAATGCTGGGTTTGTGTAGTTTTAGGTCCTCATAAAACAAATTGAAAAAGGAGGTAAAGATAATAAAAGGATTATGAGATGATGTTCAAAATATTAAATTCTCTTCAAAATCAAGTTAGCGGCACCTCAAAAAAGGTGTGAGAAAATGCTTCTGGATCATTTTTCAAGTCAGCAACTCAGGAAAGTCATTAATTCTAAACAGTAATTACAATTGATTATTAATCAAGGTCTGGCACTTTTAGGCCTAGATACACTATAAATATGATTTGTTACCATAATTATGCTGACAGCTTACAGTTTTACCTTTCTCTGCTTTGTCTTTAAGTTCCACAGCTTTACTGATGTTCAGACTTGGAGGACAGCACTGTCTGAAAGTGGACTGCATCACGGCTGGCATCTTATGACCAATTTTTGGTAAATGCAGACCAAGGGAAGTATAAGCTGCATGCCAAATTTTTGCAAACTGAAGGCTAATCTGGAAGTCAGGCTTCTGGAAGCTACCTGACAGCTGGATTTCTTGACTTAGCAAACTGCAAACATTTCTTCTAAGGAGCAAACTTCTAACTTTTTCTGCAGAGAGGAATTATGTTTTGAGCAGGCACAGTGACATTTACTGCCATCTCCTGGAAGTGCCTCTGAGGTACTCACGCTGGAGGTATTCAGAGCACTGTCAATGACTTAGCAGAGTGTTAAAACCACAGGGGAATCACTGATCTGATGTCAGTTCTCTTACAGAACCAAAACTTCCTTCCAAAATAGGAATTTTCCAAAAAAAGGTTTCATTTTTATAGAATAAACTTTCCCACAAAAGACGACTGCAATGACAAGTCCCTGTGTACTTACATGTATTAGCTCAATTGCTGAATAACTGTATAGAAAGCTCTTAAAGCAGCAAATTTAAACCCATCAATAGAAGTTCTATTGACAAAGGTACCTGTACACAAGCTCATTGCTGTGATTATATTGATCTGACCATTTCGTTTTATGAACAAACGTAGTCAGAATGCAGAAAAAGCAGCACCCTCTACTATATTGCTACAAGCATTATGTAAAGGGAAAGAAGCAAAACATACTGTCAAATTTGTAAGTTACATACATTAAATACACATATATATATACACACACACATATATATATATATATATATATGAAAGTTGGATATTTTATTTTCAGCTGCCTCATTGTCAGGTTGTTGTTTCCTGATTAGCTGGCTAAGTTCTTGTAAGGATCATGATTCTAAAAGGCCTGAAGGAATAAGTTCAAGGAAGCAGTTCTAGACACAGAAGTCAAACCTTTTATTAAAATGTCCCAGTGCAAAGGAGCCTGTGGACATAAAACCTATGTCGCCAATATTTGATGGTGACAATATTAAAAATGGTAAGGGCAAAAAGAAACCTCGTCCTGGAATTGCATGGAGCTCATCTCTCTTGCACTAAGGTAAACAGATACCACGTGGTCACGGTGCCCTTCTCACCAGGGTCCTTTACCACACAACACAGAGATCCACCTCATGGATCTGGTTTCCTACAGATAAGAAAAGCAAACCAAAATCGGGACGAAAAACATCCACGTCATCTCCTGCTGCCAGCCTGTGAGAAGTTCACAAAAATAAACCAGCCCCAGAATCTATGGCTTTTCAACACACCTCAGCATGAAATTGTGCTTTCCCTCCGTAGGAACCACATGGGTTAGTCAAGCCATGCTGCTCCCGTATCCCAGGAGTATTATTTCCAAGGGCTGGAGAGAACACCGGGTGCTGGGAGGGGTGCTGGGTATCCTCACAAATATTGCTGATGCCCCAATGCCGACAGAGCTTTCTATCACTACGTGAAGGTGTGGGTATGAGAACTTTTGCCTCCTTCAGTGTCCTCATCATTTCAGCGTTAAACAGGGCAGGAAACCTGTAAAGCAGAGGCATAAAGAGATTTAACTTTTAGTGGTTGCATCCAATGGGTCTTAACGTCAGGAGACTGTGATTCCAGCCAAAACCTTTCATTTAGCTGTAAGAGAAATACATATATTCAGTTGTGGAAACTGATTTTGTCGAGGCTATTTTAATTAGAATTAACTTTGAAAAAGACAGAATAAGACCATAGTCAAAAAGTACTTTGAAAATGTTAACAACAGAAGCTAGCAATTTCTGATGAACTCTAAAAATATTTTTACTAGGTTTAAACTTACATCTGCATGTGAGATGCTCAGTGGAAATTAATTATCTCAATTTATTAGGGAACTGCTGGTAATCAATAAGGTGTCTGCTTCCTCTGTGTAACACATTTAATGCTCACTGCATGGGCAGTGTAGAACAAATTTGCTCTTTAATTATGGTTACAACAGATTTATTCTGCTGCATCATTGAGTAATCAGTCATCTGTTACCTTCATGAATTTGAAAGATTTCGATGGCTAGTAATGAAATCACAGAGCAGAAAAATAAGATCACAAAAGGGTATTTTCTCTATAAGTTTGTTATGAAGATTGTGAAAGGTAAATAAATTCTGACTTGGAAGTTTTCTCTCTCAACTATTTCCATAGGTGTCTTCTAACAGAAAGCACAGGCGATTAAGTTTTTGAATGCTTGGATGCAAACCTAGAGCCCAAACAAAGTAACAGCTTAAATTTCACTTCAAAATCTACTTCACAGTAGATAGTATTTTAACACAGAGTATTTCTTTTAAGAGGGCTTCTTCTTGGGGAAATAAGGAGATCCCAAAAGAAAGGGTTCAGTCACGAAATACCACGTGTCAGCAATGTGAAGGAAGAAGTTATTTAGAAAGTACACATACACTGGTAGTAAGTAACTGTTACGGGTTTGTGTGGCGTGGTTTTTACCCATAACAGTAACCACTTACATACAAATGACACACACTGAAGCCTTTATTCATGAATACAGTCTAACACTGGCTGAAATATTTTCTTAATTTTTTAGACTCACCCATTAAAATCAATGTCAAAGTTCTAACTGAGTAAAGATGCTGCATCAGGTCCCTAAAACATATGCTTAACTGTAAGATTATGTTTAAATCTCATTAAGTGTTCTTTAGAACCTGCAGAGAGTTCAGCTCAGTGACTGACATATAAATAAATATTCCTGGAATTTTTCTTGACATAAATATTGTCAGGAAGAATGGAATATATATTTTACTTTTTCATATAGGAATTTAAGAAAAGTGTTTGTGCAAATACAACATTTTCAGAAACAGTCTAAAACTTCTGTACTTTTCAAAATTAAACTTTTCAACTTTTCAAGTATTTCCATCATTCTTTCCAGATATTCCTCTTACCTAAACCTGACACTCATCATGAATGATTTTGTCCCTTACCAAACTGCATTTTTCAGTTAATTTACTTTTAAATGAAAACAGTTATCAAGTTCTACTGGTGTTCTACTCTGGCACCAGTTTGACTTTTCAAAATACAGAGGTTGCTTTCAAAAAAATTTAAGGCACAACTGTCAGGAGCAGAAACCTATAAAGCAGAGCTAAGAACTAAAACTTTGTCAGGATCACTGCAGGAAACTTGGCATAAGGGTGACTGATGTCATGTATATGTTTCTTAACAAAAATATCTTGTTGATGTGTCAGTATTAAGTTACTTTAGTACTGCTATGATGTGTTTGTACTTCCTACTTATGATCCTGGGACACTGTCATCATCCACAATCCAACACACTTTCCCTCTGAATGGTGGAATTTTGCACCTGTGAAACGTTCCTCTGTTAGCACCACTTCCTTCTTCCTCGATCCCAGAAAAATCCTTTTCTAGAAACTCTATGAAGCCCCAAGACTAGAAGGATCGGCTTAAAAGGAAATGGGCAAGAATATTACCATTCTTTAATTTCTTGCTTTCTCAAACACATCAAGTTACATTGCCTACCACCATCTCACACATAATTGAGCAATAGTTCAAGAGGAAAACCTCAAAGGACTTCTAACTGTTGCATTTCACATATGGGTCCTTGTTGTTGGATGTTGCAGTACATGTTTGTTGATATCATCATAGTTCAGTAGTAACATGATTTTAGTCTGTCCCTGCTTGATGAGTGAAATGCTGTTTCTTTTTGCGCTGTTGAAACTATGAAATCACCTAACAACTACATCCCCCCAGGACAGACCAGAAACTGCCTGTCTGGCTTGCTGGTTAACACTTTGGTTGTGCATCCTGGAGCAAGCTACTTTAAAAAAATCCACTTACATGTAGATGCCAATTTTTGATCCCAGCAAGGATTCAGTCAGGACTGTCCTGCTGCAGTATTAGTCACAGGACAGTGTGCCTGATGCCTCTGCATTACTCCATAGGCAGTAGTCTCTGCTCTGCTCACCAAAACACCATCCAACCTTTGCTGTGTGGCCTGTCAATGAATGCTTCAGAGTACTTTGCACTTTCCATCTCTTCCACAGCTTCTTTCTTTGAGGCAAGGACGAACAAGTAATTTTTGAGCTTTCAGAGAAGGTCATGCAACAGACGTAGAAGAGAGACTCTCTATATGTTATGGATCTGTGAAAGGACTATCTACATTTTAGCCACCAATAATTTACTATTGATTACCTGGGATTTTCAAGCTATTATTTAATATACTAGTTTTGCCCCACTTTTGCACAACCCGCCTCTACCACAGACCAGAATATGCAAAACATCTTTAATCCTATACCACAAGCTTAAATGGGGAAGAAGCATCCCTCTAAGACTTGAGTCAAGGCTAGAGCCAGCCACCTGTCCTTCACAGGAACAATTATTCATGAAAGAAAAATTAAATGGATGTTGATAGAGAGTTCACTTAAGCTAATGGTGCGATCGGACATTAGTGTGACTAATGGTAATGGGCCCTCTGGATGAGTTATGTGGTAATAGCGCTCCAGCTGCTTTGGCTTTGCAGAAACCAATCAAATGGCTGAGAATCACTTTTCTGGTCTTTCTACAATTAATCTCTATTGAATGAAATAACAAATGAAAATTATGAGCAGTTCTGAAACTAGGGGAGGCAGTTATTACTATGTCTGTCTTAGGCATTAAAGTACACTTACAATCACCTTGGCTGTTTAGAATTCAAATGATCATTTACCAGCTTCTTAAGATGTACACTTAACATTGCATTCACCTGAAACAAAGGCCTGATAAGGCAATCCTCATTCAGCAAAAGGCCACTGTAACACACAAGTTGTATCATGACCACGTCAACTAAAAATAACTATGCCCCAAACCTCTTTGCAGTTATTAGCAATGTAAATGTTACAAATAAAACCTGCAAGGCTATTAAAATACAATGCCATTATATTCTATTTCTAGTATGCTCTTGATCATTTTCTAACAAAGGATTTTGAATCAAAACTGCCTATTACTTTTCACTGCCCCATATTTCTGGCCAGTGTGTAGGTTCTCAACACCCCAAAGTTGCATTGTCAAAAAGCCTTTGTCCCCAAATCCCCAAGTAAAGACTCCAGGAGTATAACTTCTTTTCAGAGATTTAGGGAACAATGAAATTTGTTCTAAGTCTAAGGTACGATCATTCAGTAATCACTATGCTACAAGATGCTGATGGTATGGATGAGCAAGAAAAATACTCTGCTTCACATATAACAGATGTCTAAACAAAACTTCTCAGGGCTACAAAATAGACAACCGACAAATAATGGTGTGAAGTCAGTATCTTTTGAAATAAAAATACCAAATTTTTAAAAAATTACTGAAATAATTAGTAGAACATATTCCACTGTAGTTTGGGAAAAGTATCTTATTCCCTAATGTGCTCTTACTGAGCAGAATGTTGAGTATAGTCTGATTACATGTACAAGGGAAACGCTACCTTCGTGCTCAGTAGAGTTGTTTTGAAAGGAAAGAGTTCTTGTAATGCCCATTTTATCATCTATCCAGAAGTATTAATTTGTGTTATATCCTGAGTCCCTTCCTTCCTGAAAACAGATGAAAAACTGGCAATGGAACTAGGATAGATCTGGACAGGTTTTTAGAAATATAACTAGGACAGAAACGATATTTGATAAACTGATAGTGTCTTACAAAATTTAAAGTGTTGAAGTTTCCAGTTTTCACATAAGTTAGGTGCTGAAAATACAAAAATATTCATGCAAGAATGGAGAATGGGAAAAAAAAAAAAATGTTCAGTGGTCTTTTATCCAGATATCTTATCTTGCCATAGACAGTTACATGATAATGCAAATAGGAACGTATCTAAATAGACTTTCTGGTTTCCTTCCGTTCCAGTTCTGCATGAGGATTTTTGCCTCTGGGTTGGGTCTTATGTTGTGAAATCACTTGGGAAAAAGTAACCTGTCAGTGGTGCAGAGGGTTTTCAGATCAGGATTTTCAACACATTGGCACGTTTTACATCGTTTTACATAGATAAAAGCGCCAGCAAAATACAAGGCCGAGTTAGGTCTGCAACACACTTGCTATATTAGACCATCACTCTGGAACATTTCCTGGAGCGAACAGCAGCACAATTGCACTGAGCCAAACACAGACTGCCTGGGAAGCCAGAGTGGTTTTTAGCACAACCTGCAGCAGTACCTGAGAGTTAAAACTCTCTGGCAGACCAGCATGTTTTCCCTGCTGCTTCACTGAAAGAGAAATAAGGATAAAAGATCAAATTATGCTGTAATATTCTGAAAGGTGAAATCTAGCGTAGAAAAAATTTTTCCCCATGCTTCAAACTAGGAAATAAGGGTAGATACAGAACATATATCCTCCACAATTTAAACAAATGCAACTCTATGCTGCTGCAGCCAAGTGCTAGGACTGCCCTTGTTACCTAGATTAAGGCAATATTGGAAATCTCTACACTACACTGTAGTCACTTCTCTTGCATGTGCAATAGAAGCATGACATGATAAAGACTGGGGAATGATATTAACTATCTTTGTGCCTTTCTGTTCCTTTTTCAAAGTACTAATGAGAAGAAAAAAAAGAAAGAAAAAAGACTTATTCAAGAATGATGAGCAGAACGAAACACCTCCCCTGCTATACCTGCTGTTCTCATTTCTCTTCCTTACAGCAGCCCTGGAGGGCAACCCAAATGCCAATTCAAACCAATTTAAGTCTAGCTGGCTATGCAGGTCACATCTAGTGGAGCAGAAAACCTGGCCTTGTATTTGCTGAATACAGCACGCTTGCCAAAGCAGCCTGGAATCAGAACATGATGCCCCATCATTCCTCCCCATGCACTGGATAGAGATTCTGCCCACAAAATTTGAGACATGCTGGGGACAATTAGGTATTTAGATACCTATACAACATTGTGCCCAAATGTACCGAGAGGCTGATTAGAAGAGCACAGATTAAGCCCTTTCAGAATCTAAGTGCACTTCACGTATGTCATACAGTTCAGGAATGACCAGCTAGGCAAAGTCTACAAAGTCTCACAACTATGCCATTACCCACCTGAAAGGAAGAGAGAAGGAGAGGAGGAAAGGCAGGAGCGCACAATAACTAAAAGGGTTTATTTTCTCACTGCCTCATTGTACAATTGCATTACACACAGTGGAAAATTGAAGAATTTTATTCTAGCTATTTTTCTTGGAGGTGCGTGTGTGTGTGTGGGGTGTCTCTACTTCCCTAGAAACATATACAGTTACTTCCCACCTTTGAGGCCCATCTATTGGGTCAAATTCAAAACACTTTCCTTTGTTTTATTCAGCTAGGATGCTTCCACAATTAAGCCTTCATCTTGAGCTGTCTTCCACTGAACAGGACCAACACCAGCATCTGAATATACATAGACAGTCCCTAAGATTCTTTCAACAATGCAGTCGATCTTGACTTACCTCATTGACATTTACCACCTCACTTTAAAAATGTTGATATCTCTGGGACTGGTAAACAAAACTATGTCCTATGAAAATGGTAAACAGAATATGCTAATGGTTTTACTGGTACTTCAATATAAACAGTTAACTCTGTCCTGCCGACCAGAGCAAGATTCAGTTTTGCGTGCTGATTTCTTTAGGTATTTTATGTACCATGTTTAACAGAAGACATACTTTTTCCGAAAACAAAAATGACAATAAAGTATTCCATTAATTTTACTCTTGAGATTAATGTGATGGTAGACAGATAGCTTGGAAAGGACAGTGGATGGAGATGGCTATATACATCCCTGATACTGACTGAAGGAATATTCCATTTTTAGAGGTAACTTTAACTTCTAGAAAAAGTCATCAAGAAGGATTTGTTTGATTTCAATAGGAAAGAGCCCAGCTCCTTTTCAAGCTGAGAGAACGGGGTGGAGAAGACAAGGACTGGATTTTTGAATTCTTAAGGGCACCCTTTCTACCTTTACCTCAAAGCTCATAGAAACGTTGCAAAAAATAAAATGAGGCCCTGAACTTTCATAAGAGAGAGGCACATGTTTGTGCTGACTGACTGTGATTTTTATTCTTATATGTAAAGGCTGAAATGTTCAGTTGAAGCTTTGGGCAAAACCTAAAGGTGGTAGGGAGGAGGATGTTCGACTGCAGAGGCCTCTGGGAGCAATTTACGAGGAACTGCCTTGGCAGCAGTTCACAGTAGCCTGAGTGCTGAAAAACTGTTCTTTGAAAAACTGTCTCAGACCATGTTCAAAAAGCACCAGAATGTAGTAGATGCTTCTATTGATTTTGCATTATTAAATCCTGAAAAATAACTCAGCTTTGCATGATATCTAATTTACTTGATTTAGTACGTTAATAATTCTGTCCCTAAGACCGAAATGAAAACCGCAGCAATTCTTCACCCTGGAATTAAATGTCTGCAGAGGAATTCATTTTTTCAGATTATGTAAATTATTCAAGAATGTTAAAAAGCACTGTTTTTAAACTGTTAAACTGCTTTACCACTTCCACCAATATGAACTGCTAGTCTCTTGGGCACTACTATTTTAGGGTCCTGACAAAAAGTCGGTAGGAGGCAGTGGAGTCTTAACGATGGTGAGGTTTGGATTGGGGCCATAATGAGCCTTAGAGGAGACAGGTCTTAATGATGCATATTGAAACTGGAAGATCAGATGTGCATTTGGGACACTGATGACCAACTGAGCGTTATATTGCATGTGTTTGTCCATTTGGCATCCACATTAAAATACAATCGAGGTCATAAAACATAAAACTTTTAGATTGTACTCACCATATCTCTGTAGTGCTGATTTGTCAGAACTGAAGATGACGGTTACGCACCCTGTCCTTAAGGCAGTAATGTGACTTCCTCTCACGTAGTATATCTCTGTTTGGAGGCATACTAAGATAATTATTACACCTTTAACTTATAATTTAAATCTGTTGGTTTTGCTTGCAAAATCATCTAGCTTGCATTCAAGTGATGGATACTCTACTATAACATAAAATAAATATTTGCAAGGAACTAATGACTTTTATGTTGAAACCAATGTTCAGAAACTATATTCTCATGCATTTTAAGCTGAAATCTCTTTTAAGAGAACATATTTAAATTTCACATCTGGAAAACAGATTATTTTTTTTTCCTGTCTCAGGTACAGTAAAATAACTTCCGAACAGAAAAGAACTCAGTTCTTTAAATGACTGCTCAACTCTCCCTGTCATGCTTCACTACTGACCTCTAATGAGCAGTAAGCATACTGCCTGAATCCCTTACCCCTTTCCAGAGAAGTGCTATTAACACAACTTCTTCATCATAGGGGTTTATCCTTTCAGAGTAAATAGGAACACTTGTAAGAGTTGCTGGGTTAGATTCCTGTGTTATTCTTCCTAAGAAGCTGCTTTCCAGAGGAACATATAATACAACTGGGAGATGGTATTTTTTTAACCACTGTGGACTAGTAAAATTCCAAAGATACTAGCAGATTAAAGTCAAATCTGCAAACATTGGACATGACACTCAAAGTACAGAGTGCTCGTAGAATCCAGTTTGCAAAACTCATGTGAATACAGTGAAACCTGAGTGTTTGTGAGAAGCAGCTTTGTAGTATATTGCAAAAATAGCACACTGTTGAAATAGTCTCACACATCTCTCCCTTGGTATGTGCTTGACTGGTCAGGAATTTTTCTCCTGAGGAATACCATATACCGTGTCAAGCACATGACACTGAAAACCATATTACATTTTCAAAGTATTACATAGATTTCAGATGGTTAACGCATTTTCAGTTTTAATATTTATTTTAAATGCATGTCAATTGTATTAAAGTTTCAGCTGTTTACCCCCATCCTAGTTCATAACATAGTTGTTATTGTACAATTTGACAGTCTTGTAAAAATGTCTAGGTTAACAGCTCTTACAATTGCAGTCCTTCCATCTTCAGTCTATTATGGTTATCATATTTTTGCACTATGCAACTATCTTTACATGATATTGAAAGAACCTCCATTCAAGGGTAAGAATAAAGCAGAAATGTTTCCATGTCACAAACAACTTCACATATCCAGTGAATGACAATATTGTCTAATTGTGGGGGTTTCTCCAGGACTCCCAGATCCTTTCATCCAGGGTGCCAGGAGAATTTCACTAGCTCTAGTCCTCTGTAGTCAAGTCTAATACAAAATTTCTATTTCTAGTAACTGAGCAATTCAATCCCCAGGAAGGATACAGTATACCTGAAAATTGCTACAATGTATTTCCTAAATTGCTGTCTTCATCTGTGACAATAATGACATTCACAGGATTAAAACCAACCAACCAAACAAACAAACAAAAAACAACAGAGAGAGAGAGAAACTTTTAACAGTTTCAACTGCCATAAAAAAAAAAAAAAAAAAATCAAAGGAGGAGATAGTATTTCCCAAAATAGACTGGTAATACTTAGTAGAACAAGAAGCTGTTTTTAAGAAGGGATAGGGGAATACCAGCACAGGTGAATGACAGGGTCAGTTGGATGCTATGAACTTCCAAAGAAAATATTGTGAAATGAGGGTAAAGCTACACTCCCTCCCAGAAGGCTGCAGCCACAGTCCCTTTGGACGGCAACACTCAGCAAGCTCCACCAAAACCAGATGCTGCATTAAAAGCCATTTTGCAACAGCTAGCTTTTCTGAAATAACCAAACACTGAACTCGACAATGTATTTCTATTCTGGACTAAGCAGTCCTAACAGGGTATTACTCCAAAAGTGCTATTGGGTTTTAATGTCACTATATCACTGCATAATAATTTCCCCTTATTGAGGACAGCATAGGCAGTTTTAAACTTAAGCATTGATTGAGTATTGGTAAAAGTCATGGAAGCAGCAGCATGTTACTTATACCACTGGGAAAAGGACAAACAATGCTACAAAAAGACACATACTAATGAGCTCTCTGCCTACATAGCACTGAGGACAGACACTGAAAAAAGCTGATTCACTCAGCAGCAGCCAGGAGCACTCTCTTCCCTTGGTGCTGCCTGTTTAGGAGAGGCAGGAAGACCTGGATGGTGATTTTTGTCAGAACTATCACTGAAATTAGCAGTTTCCAATTAGTGCTGCGGTGTTGCACTACACGACCGCGGCAGTACACTTATTGTTACGGTCACGGTGTGACAGTCTTTGTGCTTCACCAGCAAGGCCTCCCCAGCTCTTCAGGCAGTGTCTGCTTCCTCCCCAAGGCGGTGGGAGGCTCTTACCATCCACCGAACCTGGGCAGGAACCAAGCCACAGTTATGCTTCTGGACCCAACTTCAGGAGCTACCAAGTCTGCAGCCTCGCTGCACTCAGCAGGAGCTTAAACCGGCCAAGAGGGAATCGCACCTTTCCTCTACCTCAAATTGGGTATAACTATTGGGTAGAAATCTCACCTGAGAACCTTCAGGAAGTTTTCTTACACCTACTCTGGAAGAGTTTGGATAGAAAATAAATGAGTGGGTTATGGAATTATAATTGCAAATGTGCAACTTTTAAAATTTGAATTGTTTCTCTTCATTAGAGACAAAAAACATACTCACAGCAGAAAACCAGCATGGTTATAATTACTTTCAAAAACTTCAAAATCAAGTAACTAGTATAAACTGAAAAATTAAGACAAAAGAAGTGTTGGATATGTGCAACATATCTAATAATTAGGATACAATGAGGATAATAACTTCTAACATGTTTTTGAAAATAACAAAAAATAATTCTGCCCTTCCTACAAAAAACAGCTCCGTATGGAGAAAGATATAACTTGCATTACAGTGTTTTGACATTTTTTTTAAACAGACCGTGAAAAACAAAACAGTTAATTCCCTTTTTGCTTTTAGAGACTGTTCAATAACAATATAATGCTTTTATGTATTTCTCCAAGCTCCACATTTTGTCAACAGTAAAGGTGAATTTTTATGTTAACCAATCCTAAAGGCTTTCATACTAATATATATAAAAGCTCATATTCAATAGTCTTGAGCAAGATAGCTTTCTTTTTAAAAAAAAAAATAACATTTCAACCCTACTCTTATTAAAAAAGTGAGCAGTGCTATGGAGGTGTCCTAAAGTGTAAATACATGCTCAGCTAGAGTAAATAGGACTTATTTGTTGCCATAGAGTCAAAAGATAGACTAATTCACTGGGTGATGACTCAGGTCTCAGTGACATGCTTGAGAGTAGATGAGATGTTAAAATTCCCTGAAGGGAAAAAAAGAGGTGCTAGATTAAACACTGTTTTATATTACATATAGATTTTTATTGCAGAATGACAGAGAATGCACCTGTGAATGCAAACTCAACGGACTGCAGTGCCTGCCCTGTGAAGAATACATGCAGTCTGTTAAAAGTTCTTAGTTATGTACACCACATCTAAGCTCAAACTAACTCATGTTATTAGTTTTGGGAAAAACAACCAGTAATCACATAAAGGAGAGTTTCACACCAGGTCAGAGTTATAGGGTGCAACCTGGGCACTGCCAACAGTCTCCCATATAGTGGGGTACTGTATCAGTCCCTCAAGAGGCTGTTGCAAAACCCACTCTGCTCTCAGCCTGTAAGAGATAAAAGTCTGTTTCCATTTCTAGGGTATGAAAGCTGTTTTTTTGATTCACACATTTCCACTTAGTAGGCCCTAGTACAAATCTCAACACACCAGCCAAAAGGACTGCCATTATACAAAACAGAAATAGATCTGGAAACATTGCCTCAGGAAAAGAGATGTGTTAATGCTTAATTAACAGCAGTAAGAGAACATTCTTAGGATCAAACAGAAGACAAAGACATCTTCTAACTTTGAGAGCCAGAAACAATCATGCAGACTGACAAATACCTTCCTCTACCAGAGCCTCCCCATTGCCAGTCCATAGAGGCAGGCAGCTCCAGTCATCACCATCTCAGATAAAACCTTCCGCCTTCTGAGAAGTGTCTTTCTGATCTTCAGATGGAAGCAACCCAGATCACCAAAGTCAGGCAAAATGAATCCAAGCCTCTTCCTTTTTCTAATCCTCAGGAAGTCCAAGAATATTTTCCATGTTTCTTAAGAGAACCATAGACATGATTCTTAAGCAGAAGTCTGAATATCCACATAACATCTTTAGCAACATCAGAAGTCGTTCAGGACTCTCTGCTGTGGGTCAAGTTGTGTACACGAGGTCTTGGGCATCTGAGCATTGGGGTTCTGAGTCCCAGACAGGAGACAACTTGGCCACTCCTAGCAAAGAAGCCATTGTCAAAATCTGGACTGAAGCAAAATGGAAATCTCTATTAAACCTTCATTTGCCCCATCATGATTTCGTTTTTTTGCAAAAGCATTACTAACAGCCACAACTGGAAAGAAGAAAGAGCAGATCTAACACAAATGTTCAGTACATGATAATTTATTCATCTCATTATTTTATTTTGTCTCCCTTAATGTTATGTTATAGCATAAGGGTAATTTCTTGACTGATGAATTATATAAACATGGATTTTTAAAATTTCATTTCTCTCATTAAATTGCACTTATCCAATTACCCATTAAAGCCGTTTGTAATGCGAATGAATGCACATTTCTCACATGGCATTCCAAAGCAATGAACTGGAAAGTGACGCTTTGCCAAAATGGCATATTCACACATCTGATAATAGAGTTGAAAGACAAAAAAACCCCCCAAAAAAACAAAAAAACCACCCAACCCCCTCACCCCAAATCAAAATCCAACCAACCCCCAAACTAACCCCAGTAGTTTAAGCCAGCTTTTGTCACTGTTTCAGAATCCAGTAAGGTGTCTTCAACTCAACTTTCTCTAGAACAAAGCAATTTTATTCTTTACCAAATGTTGGTAAATCACTAACCTGAAGAACACCCCATTTATTGTCCAAAAAGTTACTAGAGGAGCTCTAAAGAGTGGAACAACCAGACTTATATGGGACTCAGTCAAAGGACACTAAAACCAACCTCCTAAACCACTCTGTGCTGATAGGTGCAGACAGACCTCAACGGGCTCTGACTGTGCTGAACATGCTGTGGGGCCAGCACATTGCACAGAAATCTGAGAGCCAGCTCCAGGCCATGGAGCAACAAAGCTGCATTAGTGCAGCTCTGTGCCCCAGTTATTGTGCAGTAGCAAGAGTCAGAGCTCATTAGCTCAGGAACTGTGCTAAGCTCATTTATACACATGCTGTCTTCAAAACTGAGCTGCTAAGTCTGTGAAATGCTGAACTGTATTTGTGAACCTACCAGGTCAGACTGCATCTCTGCACTTTATGCCACTTCTCACTAAGCAGATGTCCCCTCTGATCTCAGCCAAGGTCTGAAGAAGTACAAAATGACTCTCCAATCTAAGCATCACATAGTTATACCTCAGAAAAGAACCTGACTTTTTAACCCTATGCATATAACAGCCCCATTTAAAACCCTTCTACTACCACAAAACATGTGACTACAACAGTAGTCTTTTTTGGGGGATAGTATAGGTACTCAAAATGGTCTTTCAAAAAAGACTATCAGACTAAAGCAGACTCTCAAAAAAGATGAGATTTTTAAATACAATGGCTGAGTGAGCAGGGATATGTGCAGGTAGTACCATACAGATCTTCTGTGATGAGTGTCTTTTATAGATCTTTCACATTCCCTTGCATGATCTGAATCCAAATCTGCTTTATTTTGGCACAAAACCAGGGATTACTCTTTGGTGCTTAGTTACACTGATGGTCAGCTAGGAACTGTTCTCATTTACAATAGCCTTCTGAATATTGCCTACAGGCCACTTTCAGAGGTGTGAGCAGCCCCAAATCTCCGTGTTGCTCCAATAACTGTCTTCCGGAGCTTCTCTTTGTTTATATGGGTGCTATGGTCATACAACACTCGACAAAGTCTATCCTGTCCCAGTCCTATTGGTATTGCATGTTATCTATAACATCACTGTGTCACATCTTACACAACGATCTGCTTTGTACCGTCAAGGCAAAGAAACACAAGATATACCAGAAGCTCAGTGAAAGTCTGTGCCCATCGTGATCACAGATGTGATCATGATGGTACTCTAATCCCTATGCAGGACAGATTAGAAAACTTTTCCCCAGAAATTTCTTCATCTATCCCAGTCACACAACAGCAATTAAAAATACAGACACGATACTTGGGTGAACAGATAGAGCATACGAATATCATTCATACAAGTGCTAGAACAATAAAGATAAGGTACAATCTGCTAGAGGTTCTCTTCTAAAAGAAGAAAGACTCGTGTCCCCACTTAGAATTGTGTTTCTGGATTTGAGAAGCTAAACCATCTACCTGTTCACTTTTTCTTTACTCAAAAGTCCTGAGAATCTTTGTGACCATGCACCCACACATTTGTTTGCCAGCTGTCCAGAATGTCTCTGGTGACTTATATTATCTAGGTTGTGGGTCGACCACATTGGTGGAGGCAGAGCCATCTGAATTGTCTTGAGAAGACCAGCTTTAGTGTAAAAGCAGTACAGCCACACCTTCACTGTCCACACCTATCAGTTTGGCTCAGATAGAGGATCTCTGTATTCCATGGCCAATTAAGTTTTCTCCTTTTCCCAATCATATCTTTCATTAAAGTTTGCTAGGTTAGCTTGCCTATTAATCACATTTACCAAGTTTCTGCCTTATCCAGCCCCTGGAAAAATGAGATATGGCAGTACTTAAGGAAACGAGGAGTGAGGAAAGAAGGCACACAATCATATTTCTATTAAATGTGCACATTTATGAGCCATACACCCAATAAAAGGAGCAAAATCTTCTGTGTAACAGAAGTATGGTCATAAAAGCATTCCTAATACTATCTGGTTTACTGAGCTACAATTTAGCCACAGAAGAATTGTGCCCATGGGTCCACTGAGTCATTACCTCAAGTTGGCTTTTTTCACACCTGTTTCAGTCCAGCAATGTATGTATCACACAGTTCTGCTCCAATGTGCTCTAACATGATTAATTTTTGTGACATGAACTCTGCCACTGCTGCCTCGTTTGTGGGGTTCAGGTTTGTACCGCCTGTTCGGGTACGAGAGAGCATTAACTCTCTGCACTGCAGCACAACTACGCTTCAGACTACCCTTCCTGCAAATTGGCTCAGTACTACCACTGGGCAACTACAACTCATCTTCCTGAGTCTCACAATAAAAGTCCCTTTTGTGCCACAGTAACTGCCACAAGTTCTCTCTGGGCCCACACCAGTCCCAGCCTGTAAGATGCCATGGACCAAAACTGATCCTCCAGACCCACAGACCACACCTTCTGTCCTCCAGACGAAGGATTCAGAACAAGAATGCTAGACTAGACTGCTACTATTGGGTTGCTCTTGTTTATTCAGAGAGGCTTTCGTGGTTTCTTAGACAGAACTCCATACTTTCACTAAAAATGACAGAAAAATTTTGGTTGGACGGGAACTTTGGAGGTCATCCTGTCAAACTTAAATACCATTCTCAATTCATGATTCCCTGCCTGTTAAGTTAGGATGACTCTCTAACCTTGAAATGAAGCAAAAAATTTGTATTTGTCCTGTCATCAGCACAAAATATTAACTAGCTAGAACATCTAAAGCAGTAAGAAAACAGTACTGTGTGGAACTAGGAATAAACAACACATTAATTTATGTAAATTATGTTAGACACAGTAGGTTGTTTTTCTTTACCTCTGGTGCCCAACAGCTAGCCTTCCCTCCCAGCTCTGATGTTTCTGTCCAGAAGGATTAAACATATTAACATACAAGCCTATTGAAAACATTTAGAGTTCTTTCAGTTATTTCAGTTTAAAATAAGAAAATGCGTAACAGGAGCAAAGTCCAGAAATAAAGCCAGTGGAATACCAAGATTTTCCTACAGGAAAAAAACAAAACAAAAACAAAAACAAAAAAAACCCCAGTAGAATCTCTCTGGGGGAAAAAAGTTACATTTCCAGAAAATTATGAAGTTCCTAATGAAAACAGTCTTCTGTTTTGTGGAATTAGAAGTAATATATCACCTTTCAAACTAAAGGACATCCCATTTAACATAAGAGGGATTTATATTAGTAACATTACATTCCGTACGACACAAATATACCACATATGGATTGCAAGATTTTTTTAAGGGGCTGGATGATTAGTTGGCAAATTAACAACGGTCACTTGCTGAGCCAGCTTAAGGTAATATGAGCACGCCAGGGTCCCATCTCAGGGCATAACCTGATCACCTACAAAGATTAGAAAGGAATGTTCCTCACATGTGTAGTTCTGAGCAGCTGGCTCTGTGTATCACAGATCTTGATGTGTGGTTTTTAACCTTTTCCTTGAGTAAAAGTTTATCAGCATTTCTGGATTAGGAACACAACAAAACTGACTCTGTATACCAAATCCTATTGTCTTATCTTTTTACTATTATGTGCTGCTTTGGTGAAAAAGAAAACAGTCCTATTATATACTTCAATATGCAGATGCTTTCCAAGGTCAATTCATTTACATTAAATGGTTTGCTTCCAATTTATTTTCATGGTCCACCAGACACTGCAAATGAGCATGTTATACAAAATAAAAATGCATGGCTTTACACTCAAGAAAATAAGATCAGGATCATAAAGTTATTCAGATATAGAAAAAATATTAAAGACTTCCTTGGCTATAACTTGTGTGTATATATTTCTTATATAATTTAATTGGGTTTTACTTACTAGATAACATGATTTAAAAGCCACCCTTCAATGCTGTAGGCATCACCGATAGTGTTTTAAAAGCTACCCACAATACATAAACAAGGTAATAAATACCCCTCAGACCAAATCAGATAATTCAGTAACAACATAAAGTAAACAGACCCTCCTACTCCCCGTAGCTTTCATATTGTCACTGGCAACCCGCATTAAAAATCCAGCTGCTCACAGTCACAGGGGTGAGCAGAAAGGCCAGCTTCGCAATCAGTCCAGGATGCTCTGATATTTTATACATCTTGGTAAAGGAAAAAAAAAAAAAAAAAGGAAAATACTTCAGCCACCCAATTCTTATTCCAATAATGCCTTAAGTCAAGTTTCTCCTTTGGCAGTATATGCTAGCATGGGGTGGGATACATTCAAAGACACACCTTGGGATATGTATTTATCTGTAGGTCAAAATGAATACTTCACCATCAGCTGAAAAACTTGTGAATATCTATGAGAAAATGTTTATCAACAGTCTGTTTACAGAAAGACCTTAATACACATATATATCTATACACACATATATATACCCCCCCCCAAAACCACCACATACAAACACATACATCAGGATTACTTACAAACTATGTTTGAGCCTGACCTATTACATACTGCACAAACTCAAGGATGGTATTTATATACTGCCTTTTGAATTATGTGAACAAAATATCTATGGATAGCTAGAGAAAGGAAGGAGAACAATTTTTAAGACTATGCTCTGCACAATGTTGTGCTGTATTGACAACAAAGTGGATGTATCAGTGACAAGTTTTTCCTCCTCTTCCTTTTTCCTCAATAGACCATTTAAATCAAATTACAAAGAGGACCTGAAATAAACAAACACATGCCCTGTTCTGGAAAGAGAAAGTGACCACAACTAACAGGTGAATCAATTTTGGTAGTGAAAGAAGATGATTCTTACAACCAAGGAAACATTAAAATAGGAAGGAGCAGAACTGAAGAGGCACACTCCCAGATTCATCCCAACAGGTACATTGCTACTCATATAACAGGACTAAAAAACACTGTAAACACAGTGTTCCTTATCAGTAACAATAGTTCTACAAAGGCAAGCTCACATTCACTGAACAGGCAAATAAAAGGTGGTTGATACAGTTTAAGTGTATCAGCTCTTTTGACAATTAACCTGTGCCAGCTCAGTGTCAGTCAGGCAGGTTAACTGTCAAATAGGCTGATTCATTTAAACTGTGTCAGCCAGCTTTTGTCTACTTATTTAGCAGAAGAGTAATGAGATTCTGTAATAACAGAAAATATTGACAACACTCAAGCAAGAGTGCAGGAGAGGACTAAAGTGAGAGACTGGAGTGGGCTGCATTGAAAGATGATGTGAAGGTGGTAGCAGAGAGACTTGCTTTCAGAGTGCTAGGAATCATTAAGCATATGACCACTGAAGGCAAAGTGCACTATGTCCCAAGATGCCCCTCCTTCACCACAGGATCCTGGGATGAAGCAAACCTAGAAGTGGGCAGACCTGTCTGAAGACAGACACTCCAAGCATGCAACGGAGCTTTTTAGTTTGACTTGACCTCTGTGCAGTTATTCCCCATGCGGCAAGAATGGAATGGTCTTCCAAGTGGAGATGCAAACATAATTTCCCCTCTCACAGAAATAAAACTTCAGAGCCTTACCTGCTTTCACAAAGACCAAGATCCTACACCCTCCCTGATGGGATCCCTCAGCCCATTTCTGTCACTGCATTACATTCATGCTGCTCTATCTTCCTCTTCCATTCTTCATTAATCCAAGTGGAAATGACAGCCTACTATGAGGAACAGCCTTAGCTGGTCTATACTTGGATACTACAAGTGGAGGACCTATATAAACAGGTGTTCAAAACACGGACTCAGCTCTGCTTGTGGGGCTAACCCACCACCACTAGGCTGCACTAATTTGCGACATGAAATTATGATGAGAAACACCATGGACTTCTGGAGTAGGCAGACAAATACTTGTCTTATTTTTTTGTCATTGCAACACCCTGCAGCCAGGCCACAGATGGGCTTGATGGGTCTATTTGTCTAGTGGAATATTAAATGCTCATTAACACTTGTTCAGATTAACTAAGCACAGTGCCATCAACCTAAGTTTCTCCTCAGCTTCACTGAATGTGAATTTGTCAGATGCCACTTCTTTAGCTCCCACACTCCCTTTAACATCTCAGTATTTTCCCCTTTCAAACAACCACCAACTTTCCCCCAAGATCCTGTTGGACACACTGTGTTTGCTAGCATCACATTGATCTCGGGTGTGGGTATGTTCTACTTCTTTTCTCAGGTCTAAGCAGCTGCAGAGAGCTAGTTAGGAACTCTCTGCTACCTTGTATTCTTCTGGTAACTTCCAAATGATGCCCAAATTCCAACTTACCCTTAGATTTTGTAAAAATGTAATTAAGAACAATTAAATCCATTTAGTAACATATATTTGCATTTAAGCAAATAAAACTTTGTTTGGATCAGGTTCACCCACCTAAGCACATAAAACTCCCTAACTCTGTTCTTATCACCTTTCCTTGCCTATTTTTTTCCTGCATCCCCATCCTTCTCTGCTCTATTCCAAAGTCCAAATACCTTTCCATTAATAAAATATTTTGTTCCAAATGTACCAGCATGCAAAAGGTTCACAGGCTGTTTTTCTAAATTAACATTCATGCCATTTTAGTACCCAGTCATGAGTAAAGCAAACAGGTTTTTGAAATAAGGTATCTACTTTTCAACATTAGGCTTAACACTTGACTAGTTCAGTTAATGTGTTGTGATAGGTGTTGTAGGCTCACATTACCATCTTCCTGTACATCTGCATTTAATTCTTACAGTGCAGTGTAACTGGACCTTCACAACATCACCTTCCACCTATTGGAAACAGATAATGGCACAATTTGTAAAACAGTTTATTACAAGGAAAGTAATGGCCTGATAAACTCAAATATAGAGTGACTTTGCAAAATGGAAGTCAGTGGAAATTTTACCACTAACAAATGAGTTTGAGTTTGCATTAGAGAAACACATAGTAAGAACTTTGAGGAAAAAGCATCCTTAACCTAAAGGAAAATGTAATGGTAGTTTTCTCTTAGACGCCACAGGAGAGTACATTTCAAAACAGCTAACGTAATTTGAAGGCTACAAACCTATGAACAGAGACTTTACAGAGGTAAATCAGTAAGGTTTTACTGAAACCAGGAAAATTACAGTTGGTATGATCCAGCTCTACATGCCACTCTATACTATCTTGGAGCCATTACAGGAACTATGCTTATGAATTTCATGTAGGAAACACAGGAGCAACAACACAGGCCAGATTCTGTCGCTGGCATTACTCCATTCAGTTATTTCTCACCCATATTGCTGTAGCAGCTAAAAACAACAGGAACTATACAATCCCAATAAAAGATGGGCTCCCCCCGCAAAGGAACTCATAGCGTAAGGCAGCTTAGAGGACCACATATGGACGGTCAAAGAGTACTAGGAAACAGTACCATCCTATTAATTACAGTGCACCAGTCCTCACCATGGGTTAATTTTTTCTGTGGGCAGAAGAGTTTTAAGGTAGGATGTGAAGAAGGCGGCAGAGCATGGAAGAAAGTACACCAGCACTTATTATAAAATTTAACATATGGGCAAATGAAGTCAGCATCTTAAGTGATGAGAAACAATAACTTTAATCCTGATATGGAAAGTCAGATGTCAGACAAATGACAGGCATCTGTCAGCTTGTGGAGCCGGGTCCCACTCACGCTCTGAATGCCAGTCTTCTATTCTTGACTGTATAATATACAGAACTTGGCACCCTGCCTCCATTCCACACAAAACAAGGGAAGGGAAGCTGAAGGCCCTCAAAAATGAAGTAACTTTAGCCTGTGTAACATTGACAGATTCTACTTGAATTCCTTTTTATTTTTTTTTTTAACTTGCTATTTTAAATGTCAGTCTTCCTGGATTTAGTCTTAAACTTGAGCAGGTTGACTAATCAGACAAAAAAAAGGAACAGTCTTGGAGTTCACAGTCATATGAATTTTTAAGAGTGAATGACAACTCTTCAATACAACTGATTTTCTATATCCACAAAACAGAAAACTTCATCAGGATGATGGTGCAATTCCACTGCAAAGTCTCTCCTCATAATCTATGCACTATACAGGATACACACACTATCATGACCACCACACCTACAGGATACTCAAATTGTAAGGTGAATTATTACTACCTACTCCCTAATGGAAGGCACTTGCTTATACCTGCCAGATAGAACTGACAGCTGGCAACTCAAAGCCCCACAGGAACCTTCTGCAAATAGGCTCTTAACAGTGTATTCTGGCTTCCTGTTCCCATTCCATTCAAATCAAACACCTCTGGTTTCCACTCTCCGCCTTGGTTAGTTTTTGGACTTAGCCTTTGTTCCTCCCCGGTTCAGACTGCTTAATACACACATCCGTAATATTTTTAATATTTACATATTTCATCACAGCTAAAATTAATTACGTGCATTTAGTCAAAGACATTGCTTCCAGTTTGTTTGCAAATTTCAACACAGGCAATAAATGTCCTCTCTGGAAATACTATTACAGAGAATAACAGATAAATAATGCACTTTTTTTTCTGGAAAAAAGTTGCCTGCTCTGCCTCCTTTGGCTGTGTCACATCAAGCAAAAGAAATCACACATTTCTATGTCACAGACTTTATTCTTTTGATTACCAAATATGTATGCCCCTCTCCCCACTGAGGAGGGACAAGACTAATAATACAGTAAGTGTACATATGGCTGCACCGAATGTTCAGTACCGCCAAGTGTTTTCTTAAGTTAGGCTGCACTTAAATAAGACTTAGCATGCCTGACTACTCCAAATAAATGAAGCAATTGCTGTTTCAATTTGAAGTTTGGCAAGAAATTGGGTTTTACTTGTCAGTAAGTGCAACCAGGTATAAAACTTACCAGTCCAGTATGATTTTTTAAATAGAAATTACAGAGAAATACACAGAAGAACTAAAAAACCCCACCCAAACCAATAAAAACAAACTAAGGGTTATTTAAACAAATGGTAAAATGAACCACTCTTGAAAGTGTTCTGATCCAGTAGGACGGAAAGACATACCTGTGGGAAATAAAAGCAGAGCTAATGGAAGCATACAGCTGGCAGAAAATGCCTACTGCAGAACACTTTAAAAATCCACAACTTAAAAAAGAAGCATTCAAATACACTATTTACAGTCATATACAAAAAGGCTAACCAGACAGGAAACACACTTATCCATCTCAAGGGAGTCATGAAATACAGTGAGTTTTAGGCCAACTCCACTCAGATTTGTCCATGTCCTACTCATATCATCAGGCTCCAAAGGAATAAAACACAGAATATTTTAACTCTGAAATTTGCTTGCCTAATGAATATAGAGTAGTGAGTGTGCCAAGATCCTATGATTAAGTTACACTTCTTCAACTGCTACATGTCTCACTGAAAAGTGAAATCGGCTTAGAGAAATAGAAGTAAAGTTTACTTCATGAAAACAGCAACCTTTAGTTCTACTCTTTCGTGTTGTAAATGAAGGAGCAGGTGAGGGTCCCAGAAATGCTAGCACTAGCTGATATATCTAAGAATTTGTCTCTATACTAAGAAGTCACATCTCCCTTTTTTTTTGTGTGTACGTACTTACCCTTGGCAGAAGTAGTCTTCGGAGGCTGGGAACAAGTCTCAGGAGTTGTGCGAGCTCATGTTGCAGGATATGTCCCCAGAATGACTTGCAAAGACATGAGCATGGGCAGGTTCTGGCATCTGATCAGTTCTGGTTTACCAAAATTTGTAATTTTGAAGAGAATACTACTCATCTTATTGGCTGCCTTGTCCCTGTACTACAGCCAGACTGAAACTAGCTGCGAGGGATCCCTAAGCAAGTGCTCTGTACTGAAAAGACCTCCTACAGGAAAAGCGCTAGCATTTATAGGGCTTTTTAATAACAACACTAGGTATTGTTTACCTATTTCCTGCAGGTGCTTTCAGGTTTTAAGTTATTTTAAGTACAGCTAAGTGAAGCTTCTCCATTTTATTTCTGGCATGACTGAGTATGTAGCAGACTCTGAAGGCTGCAGTACATTTCATATGTTAAATAAACTTGAGTGGTATTTATTTATAACAGAAGATACAAAGTTCATTAGAGAGGACTCAGTTCTTTAATTTGCCAACAGGATGCCTAATCAGCAAGTATGCGCTGGCCAGCCATGCCAGAACATGCCAGCTCTGCACTAACCAGACAGTACACATTATCCGAACACCCCACGGGGAAGATCGCAACACTCAGTGGAAGATGGGAGGCTATTGAAGCGGAGGTGGGAGAGAGTTTTGGGAAACAAAGGAAACAAATCTCCAGGAATTTAGGCATCTTGTATTCTGCTGCTCCTTGGACAATGTTTTCTTTCCTAATGTGGAAAATTCACAAAATTATTATAATAGAAAGCTTGAAGATAAAGCAAGGCTAATTCGGACATGGCATCTGGGGTAAGCAGCTATGGGTGGTGGCTGATTTGATACAAATATTCCAGGTGGATTCTGGAAAGCTGCTAAGTTACAGTAAAGTACGATCCATCAGGACAACCTATTAAGTACATTACTATTTCTGTTCATATCTGCATATTCTCCAAGGTTAAGAACACCCTAATTTATGACTAATACAGGTTTTTCTTTTTTAAACAAACAAACAAAACTCTACAACTTCTGATCATCAATTTTTGCAATTCAGATAGCTCATTTAATATCACTACTTTTGCTGCAGCCTATACAGCAGTTTTACCAAATGCAATTGTAGGCTAGAGATGATTTTGATGCTTTCCCCGTTTTTGCTAAAAAATTTAAGTCTCTGGAAAAGAGCAGGCAGTACGCTGGCAGTAAAGTACCTTCTCTTTATTTTTCTTACTAATTGCAGTAGCAGGTATGATGGCAAGTGCTGGGAATGGCTGACTAAGCCTCTTTCTCTTGCTGCCACTCTAAGGATTTTATCCTTACACAAGATAATTGAAATAATACTGATCCTGGTTTGTTGTAGTCTTTACTTGTAGCCAGCCTGTGCTTTGCACAATTTGAGCTCCACCAGTTGCTCTCAATCCATCTGGAAGGTATGACTTCCAGTTTAAAAAAATCTTTTGATGCTAGTTTCCGATTGTCTTTCCAAGAACACACATTACAAGTAACAGTTACAGGTGCACAAAGAAATGTTTGCTCTTTTCTTCTGAGCCTCTCATGCTGTAGGAGACAAATCCACACATTCCTGCGCTGGTGCATAATGACACAACGGAAGGCCTCACTTAAATTCCAAATAATCCTCACAGTTTATACCAAATCGAATCACCAGATGCAAAATCTTGCTCTGAGAAGTTCGCTTCATTCTCAGCTGTAATTACACTCAGAGGGATCAATTTAGCTGAACCAGAACTGGCAAAATCTGCAGTAAGACCCACAGAATCCAAGGAATGCTGTAACAAATCCCAGACTACCAGGCCATACTACTGATCCAAAGGCCAAATGCTATTTAAGTTACTCACTGGGGAGGTCGATACAAATCAGCTGAGAGCAAGGAGAACAAGCTTTTGACCTAGACTTTATAATAGATAGCCTACATTTTACCTTAGCAATTCTAAGCCAAACTTCACTTCAACTTTAGCTTTGCCTGAACTAGACATGCTTCACCTGGCTCAAGTTCTTTGTGTCCCTTATATTCTGGATAATTATATCCTTCTGAATGCCTCTCCAACAAATGGCTGCTTTCCATTTGTCACTATCACCAACTATTTAGAAAATGTTTTAAGTTTATATAAGAATGCACAAATCTAGTAACAGGTGTCTACTGCCATGAAAGTATTGTTAAAATAAATAGACAAATAAACAAAAGAGGGAGAATTCCTCTTTAAGAATAACCAACTTAAATACACCTTTCTTTGCTGAAGATTCAACTAGTTAGAAGTGGAACACCACCACAGACAATGCAGATGTTTAGGTTTGGATAACTGAGACATTCTTTACCTTCTCTTTCCTCCCTCTCTTCCCAAAACACCTGATCTGGTTTTCCATAAGTGGGTAGTGAATTTTGGACAACAAATGCAAATGGCTGGATGTTGATTCTCTGTACTGCCTGTAACCCCATCAGAAACTAGAGAGGGGATCAGTAGTTCAAGTGTCAACTTGATAATCCAGAAAACAAACAGAAAAACCTGTTCATGACCCTCTTTGCCCTAAGTTCACCCAAGGCACATTTTTGAACACAAAGTCTGCTGATGGAAACACATTTTCCAATTGGCTAGCAAGGTGCTTAGTTCATTCACCATGTATGAAAAAAATACCATCATCTGGAATCAAAAACCTTAGAATTCTAAATGACAAAGTTTTCTATTGAAAATCTTAGATGTTTATACAGTTTTTAATATATTATTTTTGTCATATCCTGAGAATTCTCTACCTCTTTTCATTGCACTGTATTAAGTCATAAAAATACTTTTTCACTCTAGTTGGAGAATGGGCTTTCCCTTAATGACCAACTGAAACTCACTTATTTATGAGAAATGTATATAATCTAATGGACAGCTGTAATTCAGTTAGAATGATCAATATTTAAATAACATAACTCAGGAACACCAACAGAATAAGGCTGAGCCCTCTAAACATTCAATTACTCTTCATATTTATTTTTTTTTTACAAGAAGTGTCATGGCCTATTACCAATGTAACAGATGACTTTATGACAAATTCAGATAAAAAACTGTGAATGGAAATACATTTGTCAATAGAATACACAACTTAAACTCAGAAAACCATAGAACTGAATTTGGCACAGGTGAAGGGGAATTTAAAATGGCTTATTCAGCTATGATATAGGAAGTGAAAAATATAGGGCTAAATTAACGGTTGCTTTAGGTAGATGTCACTCATTCTTCCATATTAATAATGCCTTTTACTCAGCATCTCTTCTCCCTGCTACAGACAGGTCATATAGTTGCAGTTCTTTTAGAAATTAGGATACTAGAGACTGAAACCTCTTCCTGTGTAATTGTTTCATTGCTGCTTCTGCTTATCACCTTGGACGTGTTCCTTTCTGTCAAATAGCTGAGTCACTGTGCTATTGAATAAATCAGGACAGCAAAACAGCTGTGACTGCATTAATGCAAAGGTATTTATAAAAACAAAATGCATAGTAAAAACATGCATTTATTTTCTGAGCAGGGCTCATTAATCAGTGGCATTCTTCTAATACAATGATTTATGATATGCAGTATAATTTAAATTTAGTTTAGCTGTAGTCTCAACAAGCAGTCAATCAGGACAGCCTGGAGTGGGGGTAAACGTGAGTCTTGCCAAGAGGAAGCATTTTTTATTTTCTCCTTTAAATAAGCCTGATCCAAGGGGAAAGACTCCAACTGACTGCTGAGGGCTCTGTCTCATACCTCTTGCCTTTTTTACGTAACTTCTTTTTTATTCCTCCTGCTTTTTCTGGCTTTTCTTCTTTGCCTTCACCTTACAAACTTACTCCTTCCTCATTTTTACATTCTTTTACTGCCCTGTTTCTTTTCCTCCTACAAACAAAACCAATTATATTTATCTTCTTGTGTATTATTGCATACCCTTACAGTGTACCAAACATGTAGCTCTAAAACAACTGAGATTAAAAAATGACAAGCCATTCCCATGCACATTCACCTACCCACATTGTTTGCTTTTCTCTCCCTCATTTTTCCCCAAATGACAATTTAAAAATTTGCTTCAATTTTCATTACATTTCAGATCAGAAGGGATCATTGTACCGTTTGCTGCAACAGTGACCCTGGCAAATTTAAATAAAATTAAGCATTACTGTCTCTTGAATAAGTCACACCAAGCTGTCCCAAGCGTCTTCAATGGCACGACACAGATCACATAGCCTGTACCTGAACTGTCTTCAGGCAATCCCAGTAGGAAAACCAGGCCTACTGCTTTCTGCTACATTTATCTGAAAGGTTCCTTAGTCCATGATGATCATATTTTAAGTATGTGAACAGAGATATCAGGCAGGAATATTAGAAGATTCTCTGATCACTAGAAGACAATAGCCCCTCTTATCTAACATTCTGTTTAGAGTTATCTGTGGTCTGGAAGGAAAAAGTCTTTGTGATGCTATAGAAGATTAACGGAAACCTCTGAATAACAAGATCATGCAGATGGCTAGTGATCAGCATGAAGATACAATACTGCTCTATGAGCATTTGCATCTCCATGTGTGTATATTAATCCTGCAAGAGAGTCTTTTTGGATAGAAGAGCAGACAAGCAGGTACTAAATACACCAAATACAAAATGCTGGCAGCTGTGTGCCAATGAAAACTGAAGTAAGGAATTTTACAGTCCATTTACAGTAAAAAAATTTTGTTCACAGAAGGATGTTGCTAATGATTTACTAAGTGTCACTGCTCACCCAGTTGCTTCAATGTTCTTAGTATCTCTTTTCTTATCAAACTGACACTTCCTATAGTATAGCTTCAGGAAACTATCCCACGTTAACCACAAAAAGCTGTTGTCTTACTTGACAGTAATTACTAGTTGCAATAATATAGTCACACAGGCAGTTATTGCCTACTAATTATTATATTTTTTTCAGTAATCCCTGTTACAGATTATCAATTTTTTCTTGGTTTCCGCAGGACAACTTGTTCCTTACATTATACTTTCCAATTTGCTAAAATATTAATAATCCACCACTAGCTTTTCTGTGATAAATTGTACATGGTCATGAGTACATCTGCTCCTCCCTAGCAGCTTTTGAACTTGTTTGGCAGTTTCAGCCTCACTAGACAAAAGGAGAGCATCTCAAAAATATTAAGTACTTACACATTGTGTGAAAATAAGACTTTGGCAGAGTGCCATAACCAAGTGAAAAGTTTGGATACTCAACTGAACTAGATGCCAGTTAATTCACGAGAGACACCAAGAAGCAGGCTTCATTAGTTTTGATGTTCACAAAACTAGTTGATTTTACTTCTGCTGTCTAAAGTACCCACACTGCCATCCTGTTACTTGACTAAGCACTTTCTATTCAAATCTCATTCAAAATTACTGATTAATGCTCTTCAGTAAACTCTTATTTCTGGTTAGCTTCATTGTGTCATTATGCAGTTCAAGCCTTTGCCAACCTTTGTTTTGGGAAAAGCTTTCTCTCTCCACGCACCCACTTGCAAATGCTCCGATTTCCAAAATTGTTTATTTTGACCTGAAACACTGTATTTATGGTCAGGACTCAAAGGTGGGTTTTGCTTTTTTGTTTCAGAGCTTTACTGTTATGCCAAACTGCTATTTAAGTAAGACTCAGTCCAAATCACTGAGTAACAAGAAGCACCCTGAATTCCCGTGAAAAAGAGGCTTACTTTGTCACGGGCTATTTTAGGCACTTTCAAAGCCTCAAAAATCTTGTTATAGAATTCATCCGTTGATGTAACGTACCTGAAACCCCTTTACCATCTCGGTTGAAAAGGCGCTCTCTGAAAGCCTTAACGAGCCATTTCCCACGATTTGGGCATTTAACGGGCTGCGTTACTGACGCCTGAACACCGCGGGGGACGGTTTAAGAGGCAGGACAGGACACTTTAAGCAGAGTCTCCCTAGAAATAAGCAACCCCCCTGCTCAGCCAGCTATACCTTCCCAAGCTTTCCACCCCCAGCACGGGGAGGGTGGCAAGGAGGCCCCTCACCCGCGGGGCGCCCCGAGGGCCCGGCCTCGCCCACCCCCATCGCCGGCCACTCCTCCCCGGCCGCCGGCTGGAAACGCTGCCGGGCACGGAGCCTCCCGGGCGGGCACGGGGACTATCCGAGCACCCTCCCCGCTTCCCGCTCTCGTTTTCCTCACCGAGCTAGAAAATCCCGGGACCGCACAACCCCCCCGCTCCGCCCCACACCAACAGCCACCAGCCGCCCGCTCCCGTCTCTCCTGCTCAGGGCCCGAGCCCCTTTCCCTGCGAGCAGGGAGCAGAACGAGGCGACTCCGTCCTGACGAAAAGCCCAAACCGGCCGCCACGACGCGACCCCCCAGCGGCTGAGGCGGCCCGCCCCCGCCCCCTCCCAGCGCGCGCGCCCGCCAGGCCGAAGCCTCGCGAGACGCCGCCGCTCGCTTCCGCGCTGCCACGT
>JAVJGG010000029.1:14436293-14451262 GCA_035590195.1 Aviceda cuculoides | reverse complement strand
GTAGCACGTTTAGAAAGGAAGCAGGTGCAGATTCAGGATTTTCTCTTATTAACGTATTATCTCTGTATTCATTTTTACCTCCTCTGACTTCAGCAGTTATGCTTAGATAAACAGAGCTCCAGAGGAAAGTTGTTAACAGCAGCAGCTCTTATGGTGCAAACAGCTGGTCTCTCCAAACCTCACTGAAAAGTGCAGACCTAGCACTGCAAGTAGAATTCACTGTTGTGCTGTATTTAGATAAAGTGCCTTTGACAAGTCTTACAAACCTGTGCATCCTCCTAGGGCAGAATTTCTCATTAAGTTTCTTTTTGTCTTTAATTTGTGACTGTTTTTCTCTTAAAAAGAAAAACTTACGTTTCCTTAAAGAAAAAAACAAAGCTCATCATTCTTGTGATGTTTCTTTTATTAGTAGATTTCTTCTGAATAAATTTTCTGATTTTTGTTTGTTATGTATGTCTTAGAAGAATCATTTAAATGGAAAGGATTCAGGATTCGTTCACTGTTTATAGTCAGAATAAAAGTAACTACATAAGAATAGTAATTAAAAAAAAAAACAACCACCTGGGAATGATGCTTGATATCAGTCAGCCAGTTGATAATCTTATTCTTGTTTTGTGTTGGATTTTTTTCTGAAGAATAATTAATTCTGACTTAGCTGCAAGCTAAGGTGATTTGTTACTAAAAACCTCTTCTAAATATTGTGGTGCTTCCTGTGAACCAGGAAGGTATCTACAGGCTTAAAAGTACTTTGAACTGTAACAGCTTATATTCAGAAATGGGCAGACTTTTAAAAAGTATTGACCATCTGTCTTTATAAACTGAATGTAAAGAAGGAAAAAACCTACATGTATCATTTTACTTGAAGCATATTTCCTGATAATAGGATTGCAGATCTGATTCTGTGTAGAACATGGCTGGAAAGAGTGTTTTCTTACTTCTGTGCAATACTTTGGTAATTGGAGCTCTCACCCAGGATAGAGGAGAAACAGATTTAATTGCATTTTCTTCTTGAAGAAGAAGTTTGGTTGACTTTCAGTGTTGCAGCTGCTGTTTATGGGGTATACTTGAACAGGAGTGAGAGTGTGTATTTTAAATTCTTGTTGTCGAAACTGTTTCAATCCAATGTGAAACAGAGATTCAGCCGGCTGAGAGTGAGCCTGACCATAGGCCGGTTATGTCTGGAGTCACCTTTCTTACCTAGAAAGGAGGGGAAAAACTGGGCTTTAGTCTCTGTTCTGCAGAGCTCCTCTTTTGCAAATTGCTGTTGTGGCCAGTTAAAATTTGACTGTGAAGGACTAAAATGGCTTTGTTCTCATACCTTTGGGTATACTTAACAATGTGTTTTAGACCTCTGAAGAAATTCAGACGCTGTTCCCCAGAGGAAAGAACTGAATCTCTGATCTTTCACATCCTGATTAAGTGCTGAATTCGAGGAGACAGTTCAGTGGAATTGCTTCATCCATTGAAGGGAGGAGCTTCCTTTCACTAGGGAAGTTCAGCAAGGCGCTTATGATCCTAGAGGTTTTTTTACACATTTTGTGATGCACCTCTGCTTCCCCCCCCCCTCAGGTGGCCACCCTCAGCATCTCCATGATCAGCCTGCTTAGTTGTTGAATCCTGAATTTATGACTTTGCTCTTGTTTTCAGTATTTATGTTCTTTGATTGTTTGTATAGCAGGATACTTTACTATGAGGAATCTTGTAGGGATTGAAAATTAAGGACCTTAAAGGTTTATGTCAGGATTAATTATACGTGGAATAAGGAAAAGTTCCTCAAATACTAATGTAAAAATCTGAAGTGGCAGCAGGAGAGTCAAAAGTGCCTTTCATTTGGCTAATTTATTATTTCAACTTTAAGTTCTGGTCTTTGTGTTTTCTTTGAACTTACAGCTCTTTCTGTTCCATCCATTCCCCAGTTCCTAACTATGAAGTTTCTGATTTAGTTTATTAAAGTCGTTTGATAATGTGCACAGGTATCTTTATAACCATGTAGACTAGATTATTAAAGTGCAGAGCACAGATCTAGTTTTTAATGAGAATAATAATAATAATAAAAAGCCACTTTTTCCCAAATTTCCATTAAGGTTGCAGTGCTGAAGAAGATTTCTTACATACCAAAAGGAAGAATCAATTTTGTATCACAAAGAGTTTATATTGAATTTATTAAAACTAAACCTTTACCTTAAACTTTAGATCTTATCTCTAAAGACCCTGCTGCCATGACTGATTGTAAAACAAAAATTTCCAAGTTTGGATACATGAAAATTTAAAGTTTGAATATTTTATAAGTGATACCATAAGTATTTTAGTAAAAGTCTCTGTTCTATTTGTAAACAGAGAGAAAACAGTAAGCCCGTCTCCCTTACAAAATGAAATAGAGTTTGTAAAAGCACATTAAAAGCACAGATTTGTCCATTAAGAGTGTATTATTCCACCCTTGGTACACTGAATGAAAGTGAAAATCTGGTTTACCTCAGGATAGCACTTGCAATCATTGTTTTGTGGATTTCTCAGAATGGAACAGTTCAACACATGTGCTTATTGAATCTAGATTTTAAACTACATATCACAAAAAGTGTGTATGTATATATAAATACACATATTTGACCTGTCTCATAGTAGTGAGGGTGGAAAAAAAGCTCGTATTTTAATATGCAGGGGAAAATAGTATCAAGAGAGAATGCTGTAAACTTCCCTCTAGTAGATATTTTACTCAAAATACTTGTTACTGACCCCACCCCAAAAACCTTTGTGGAAAACCTGTTTAAAATAATCAACTGCAATTTTACTACTGAGAATGGCTTGCAACAGTTGTTTTATTGTTAATCATGCTGGAACAGATAATTTGGCAAAAATGTCAAATGGTAGTGGGCCATGCTCATACAAGAGAGGTTGTTTTTTGTCTTTGCACTGCTACTAGCTCAGCTCTATTGGTAGAACAGTTGTAACTTTAGTTTTTTACTTCTCTCCTGTATCTGTTTTTTATCACTCTGCATTTTGCTTTTAAAATGAGCTTGTTCTAAAGTCTTCCTATGATCTAGATGATAGATAATTTTTACTTCTGAAATGTGATTTTTAGATATTTCTCTGAGGTTAGTGTTTTGTTGTTTTTCCTTTTACTGTGTTTTTCTAATTTCTAGTAACTGCCTGCTGGGTGAGCAATTCAATTTAACCTCTGTCTTTCACAAAACTAACCAAAATTACATTGTTTGGTATTTTTGACTATATCATTTAGAGAGATACATGTGTAAACTGGATTTTTCAAGGTGTGTGTTAATGTCTGTTGTTCAAGGGGTGTATAATCAGTTTTGTGGCCCTTTGGTCCACCTTCCTTTTGATGAGTTTGAAGAGTTTCCCCATTTTATCTGTAGCCTCCCCTTTCAGGAAGGAAGGTGTTTGTCACTTCTTGGGAAGGCATGTTCTTGCAATCAGTTGATTTTTAAAGGGCACAAGGTAAGGCTGTGGATACTTAGTTAAAGGTCAACATTCGTGTGTTAGTTTAGATTGGGAATGTACATTTGAAATTAATTTGTTGACTGTCTCCACTCACTTTGCTTTTAGGCATTGTGCTGTTGTCCCTGCATATACCTGCTTAAGTTTGAGTGAAATGAAACAGAAAGGTATGCTGCAACTGCTTATGGGCATTCAGCCTGGTAAGATCTAGTCCAGAGCAATCCCTCCAAAATACATATAATATGGGCTTCAGGTTCTCAGCATCAGTTGAATGCTCTATGGATCTACTTCTAAGATCTGGTATCTGCAAATGCAGGTGCAGATGAAGTGAAGTTGCAACAAATTGCCTAACCTAATGCCTGTTGAAACACTATAGGTTTTATATGCAATAAACTACGTATCATTGCGTGTAAAATTATTTCCCTTAAGCTGTTGATTTCTCCATATATTTGGTGACTTTTACCCTTTGTTTAAATTTTCCTCCGATCTTGCTCTAAGTCACTTGTGCATCACGTAAGTCACTGAAATGTAGTAGTAAGGAGATCTTTCTTAAAGCATGTTTGATGTATTCAAGTGGTTTTAAGGATAGTTAAAAGATACACTAGTTATAGAATCAACTGCCTATAGTTCCTTTTTATCCATTTGAAAATTCTTAAACTTGGTTGTTATTTCTCACTTTTTTCTCCTCTGAACTTATTGGAAATTGCATTTGGTAATTAGTTTCTGGATGTTAAAACCACAGGAGGTGTACGTTGTTTTTCAAAGTAGCTGTAACGTTCTACTGTTCACTCCATCCACCTGATGGCTATGTTATTTAAAGAAGTGTGGGGAAAGAAGGGCAGAGTGCTAGATCCTAAAGTTTTTATTAGGGTTGCTGTTAATGAGAAATGAGTTTGTTTCTGTCTACCACCCACCCAAAAGGAGCGTGCTTTTGTTTGAAATGCAGTGGGGAGAGAATAGTTTGCTAAAATTGAACTTATAAGTTGAATAGTGTATTAGTGTTTTTCTTCCTCTTTCTCTGGTCCTTAAGAAGAGAGTATGTTGATCAATAATCATTTGTATTAGCTTTAAATTGTACAGGTAGCATGCATATTGTCAGAATTTAAAGGAGGGATCAGATGAATTAGTGTTAGTCCTTTCTGGAAAGGGAGGGCAACAAAGCAAAATCAATACCTTTGCTACTTTTAACAAATACGCAATAGAAATTTTGCCTGATTTAGCTTTATGGCATGTGATGTATTGCATTCTAGGGAAGCAGGCTTTGTTTTGGCAGAACTATCGGTAACCCTCCTTTTGGTCTGCTAGAAGTAAATATGAGGTGTACCGGGAAACAGCTGTGATCTGAAAATTCTTTGGCAAGAATGTGTGTGGTTGGTTTCAAGTAACTCTTTTAGAAGACTTAAAAGTATGTTTTACAAATCAGCTGTCTTTTATTGTTAAAGTGGCTTGCAAGTTTCAAATGAGCAGTCTCCACAGGATACTCGGGAAGCCTGGTAGAGGAGTGCTAACATGGAGAAAGTTTCTTGGGTGAGGGCCAACTTAACAAATGCAAGCAGGCGAGCTTTGTGTCCAGACTTGTGTTTCAGCTTACGCCGATGGATTTAATGTCCTTACAGCTCGGCATTGAGGCATACATTGCAGCAAAAATACTACAGTACAGTGTGCTCAGTTTCATTTGCTGCTGTGTTTGATGTTGGAGGATTAAGGGGAGGGGAAAGGATCAACTACCCAGGATGCTTTGTTAGGAGGAGTAAGTGAATTTGATTGTCGTCAGAACTAGATTGCCATATGAGTTCTGAAAAGCGTTTGGCTCCTGAGGATAACTGTTCTAAAAATAGATTTGGAGGACAGGTTTCTCTTGGGTCCAGTTTCGGGTTCCAGCTGAGCTGGCTTTAGGAAACTTGTTTGCTCCTGTTGCAAGACTACAGTTGAGGATAAATTGTTTCTTATTCTGCCTTCAACACTAATTTTTGGAGATATCGACACACTCGCTCTGTCTGGAAATCGAGCACTAATGTTATGGCTGACGACACAGGTATAATCCTAACTTTTTTGTGAGCAAATGGAAAATGCGTAGTTGCAAATACCAGCTGTGTCTGATTTTTATAATCAGCAAAATAACTGGCTTAGTGTGGTATGTTGGTGTTTTCTAGCCAGTTTGCTGTTCTAGCCTGCATTACGGGCTGCCTCCGTTCTCTCATTAAATGTTTTCTGGAGTAGAGGCATTTTGTGAGTTTATGACAGGTGGTTAATTGTAACTTAGTTTTTGCTTGAGTAGGGCAGATATTAACATAAGACACATTATTTTGACTTCAAATATCTGACATTAAAGTTATTTTTGGAGTATTCGACATTACTAGGTGCCTTTAATGTAAGCTAAAGTAAAAGGAAAAAGGTTTTCATACATTTTTATCTAGGTGTGACTCTTAATGCAGGGTGGGTAAGGTATAGGACTTTTAAAGATTTGCTGCTGAGGAATAGAGCATACTTGAAAACTTTCCGATGTCTGCATAAAGACATCTGGTGGTGTAAGCACAGGCTTACCAGATATGGCAAGTGACCTACTTCTGATATGGCTGGCAGCATGTGCAAGGAAGGGGCTTGAACAGAGAATTAACTGTCTGGAATGAGCTGAGAGCCAGCGTCAGTCCTTGCAATGTTTTGTTCTGACCCGATGTGTAGGGTTATCTGTGCAGATCGTAGGTAAATTTTATGTTACATAACTTTCTTTTTTATTAAAATGTTGCGTGATCAAGCTGTCATGGTTGAATTGTTTGCAGAATTTTTCAAGAGTTTTGAAAGTAATTTTGCTATAAGATAGGAAGCCACAGCATAGAAATGTAGCTTTAACTGTTGTGAATGATACTTTTTTAGCAGAATCTGTTTTTGAGGGATTTGCATGAAACAGTCTTTTAAACTGGAAAAAATATGAACAGCTATGCTTGATTACTTAAATTGTCTTTTCTTTCATTTTCCTGTTCTTTTCTTCTAATAAGTAAAGCCCCTTTCTTCAGAGGCAACTAGCAATAAACAGTAGAAAGCAGTAAGGTAAATGAGTAAGTGTGAAATACAGTAAGATTCTCTTTCCTGTTTGCCTCTTCTACTACCTGGTTTGCTATAGAAAAAGGTTGTAACCTGGAATAATTTAAAATGTTTTTAGCCTTAAAGTTTCATTTTAAATACATAAAAAGCTTCCATTGACTGCATTGGAACACAGCAGTAGCAAGGTTCTGTTGTTACATAATATAATTGTTTATTTCTGAATATTAAGATTTCCAGCTTGAGTATTTAAGTAATTTTCATATACAGTTGATCCTATTTCTGAATGTACTGGTACATGCTGCTTGTCTTTGCCTCTATTTTCAGGCTACCCGTACATCTTTCCTACAAGAGAGATCTTATGATGATTTATGTATGTGGACCTTGTACATGCGTAATTATGGTGCTGTGCAGTAGCAAGCACATGCCTGATGTGAGGCTAAGTTGTCTCGGTTTCTCTCTGAATATTATTGAACAGCCTATACCAAGGCAACTTTGTGTTTAATAAAGAAAAGAAACTAAGTAGTTGATATTTGATCTTTGTGAGTAGTCTCAATAAAATAATTTTTTTTTTCAATAAAATACTGAGCTAAGACATGATGTGAGTCAGTTGGGTTTTTTTATTGGTCTGAACTCGGTATATAGCACAATGAATATAACAAAAGGTTAGTTTATTACAGCTGTGAACCTGACAGCAAGCAGGGTCTGAAAGTACTTCTATATAATATCCATTACAGAAATAAGTAAGTCAGTCACCAATCTCTCATTACTCATCTTTCAGAGCTACTCCATTGTATTCTAAAACCCAATCATGTTGATACTTAGCTATTGAGGGTATTTTTTGTCTTTTTCTGTGATCAATGTTGATAAATACCTAAAACATTACTTGCAATTAGTGTGATAAAGTTAACTCTCTACCTTATTATATTATCACAATATTCATGACAAAGTTCCTCGAGTATTTCAAAATATGTAAGGAATAGTTTTACTTCAATAACTAGGACTGAATGTGGCTGAACAGGGAAAGGCTGGTGCTTAGAAGGGAATGAAGTGGAATAGGCTGATAGACATGAAACTGTGGCTAAGTGCTGGCCTTGCAGCAGTAGTATCAGGAGGCAGAAGAGCAGACCTTGAGAAAGGCCACAGGCATCTTTCTGGATGCACATTTATTTACTACATGTATCCCTCTTTCCCTAAAATGATCCTAAAGCAGCAGACCAAGCAATTCATGTCTTTTGTAGTGGCGATGCCCATTCGGAATGCCCTACCCGTGTGCTAGGTTGAGGTCTCTCTTTTCCCAGTGGTTTGTTTATAACGATTGTATTTTTTGTATACACTTACTTTCCATATGCGCAGTTATAAATGAAGCTGTGATTTGCATTATGTCTCTGTGTCATCCTTCTATGTTCCATGGGACTGGAAGTCTAAAGATATTCAGCATGTAGTGAATTTCTGCTTGATTCTAAGCAACAGGAAAGATATTTTTAGTTGGTAGAGTGTCTGAACTTGGAGTCTTACCCTTAATATGGTTTAGATTTTAGAGCCTTCTTAGGGTATTTCAATTTTCATGTTGATTCTGTGAGCTAATTCAACTAGCTTTGAAACTTGCTTCGGAAGAAACGCTTTTCTTCCAAGCTGTTTCTGCTGATCATATTGCCCTCTGGTGGCGGTTTGAGAACAGTTGGCACGAATGCAAGCCATCTCAAAAATGTTAAGCTCTGTATAAACGTGCGCTAGAGGAGGAAGGGGGGATTTCCAACTAAGTTGTTAAGACAAATTACATGAGGGTTTTTGCTGTTTGGTTGGTTATAGGGCTTTTATTTAGATTATCATCAAGCTTCCCACCATAGTTCACAGTGATATGAAAAGCAAGTAGCAGTGGTGAAGTTGAAAAAAAAAAAAAAAAAGTGTTACTCAAATGTCTTGTATTCTGTGTAGTCATAAGAAACAAGATTTATAATTATATCCTCAAACATAATTTTCTCTTTTACAAATCCATTTTTCCTACTTGTTTGCCTTATTTTAACAGAGACTAAGCATGGAGGAAGCAAGAATGGAAAGAAAGAAGGCCTCTCTGGAAGCTCGTTTTTTACCTGGTTTATGGTAATTGCTTTGCTGGGAGTTTGGACGTCAGTAGCAGTTGTCTGGTTTGAACTTGTAGATTATGAAGAAGTTCTAGGTAAGAATTTTAAATCTTAAGACACTTCTAATAATTGTTATGATATGCACTAAATGGAGGCCATTTTAAATTTCTAGATACTGGAGTTGACTACTGTGGTGTTTGCAAATGACCTACACGACAAGAATAGGCAATGTAGCTTAAAAAGTACGTTTTAATGCTGAACTCCATTATGATAAAATGGGGTTCTCATAAGACTGTAAAAGGTTATTAATGTACTGCGTTTATTAAGAATTGAAAAAATCTCCAAGGATAGATCTGGATCTCTTTGTCACACGTATACTGTAGTTCATTTGAAATGTCAGCTAAATATGTACTATTTCAGTTTAAGGTCTCAAACTTGCAGCAGTGGTTTAAAGTGGGCAGCTAATGTTACCACTCTGATGGACTGTGTTGCCGATAGTCAGGACAACTGATGAGTCATCCTCTCATAAATGAGCTGTTGAATGACCTCAGTTTTAAGCTTATAACAATGATAATTGTAACTCGATATGACAATGTTAAGATAGTATTGTTAATGTAATATCTAAGAGTAAAAATTAATGTCTGGAAGGCCAAGATGTACGTCCATAGGTAGAGCTATTGTCCCTGATGTTGTAGGATTCAACATGCACTTTTGCAACTGCTGGTTTTACAAGCTTTACAGCTTTACAAATCTGTTGGTACATGCTTTTTTGATCTGGACTGATTTTAAAAGAAGCTTCTGGTTTGAAATTGGGTCTAGTGATGCAAATAATGGTTTCTATATTTTTACTACGCATGCAGCCAAAGCAAAGGATTTCCGTTATAACTTGTCAGAGGTCCTACAAGGTAGGATATTAGAGAAATAAGCTTGCTTTACAGTCCTTTGGCGAAAAATTTTGGTTTTCTTTCTAATGTTTTTAATTTTTTTAGACAATTACTATTCTTCTACAATGACATGAAACTCAGTCATTTTCATCTGTCATATTCTTCATGGTTTTGAAAATTATAAAATTCTTCTTATTTCTAGAGAATTACATTAATTTCACCAGTCTGCTGTGTTTTACATAAACCGATAAAGATCCTTTCTAATTGATTGCTTACGTGCAACAGTGATGGCCTTATTTTTGTCCGTTCTAGACCCAAGTTTGAACTTTTTCTTCCACAAAACTTTTCTAATTTTCTAAGCACCATATTAAGAACTATATTTCATTTATTTTAATGCTGATCAGATTCTGCCTCCATTTAGAGAATGACAAGTGTAATAGTAAACTGGCAAACTATAAAGAATCAGAGTTATTCTGCAAACAGTGGGAAAAATTTCAATCCTGTTAAAAGTTGTGTCTGAATTTTATCAAAACTAATTAGATAGCTTTCTACTCACTTGGTGATCCCAGGACACTTCTAACCCTGGGTACCATAATTCTATGCTAAAAATTCTTTTTGAATAGAAGCTGGGTTTTCCTTTTATGTATACTTAGGGCTGGTAGAGCTGCAGTTTCAAAAATAAAAGTGAGAAGTTTGACATGTTAGTCACCTGTAAAAGGATGGACAACTTTTTTGTCTGCAGAATGTTACACACTTGTTGATAAAAATTATGAATGTTTTTCCTTTGTTCAGGAAGTAGGTTGCTTACCTTCTATTAACTTGGCACTAAAAATTATATACCTATTTTTTTTTTTCTGACAGTTTTGTATGGCAAGAAGCATATAATCAGAAAACAAATGGTGATTATTTAATTAATACTTGTTTTATTGTTTGTTTTCCCTCAAACTTGTTGAATGTTCCTTGTGAACTTAAATTTTATTCTGAGCAAAACATGTTCCTATAAAGCATATGAGTTAAGCACAGATTCGTTTTAAATCTGCGAGCACCAAAATAAATGTGTGGAAAAAAGACTAACTTGTGTTCATTCTAAAGTCTAGGAAATGCAGAAAGGAACTTGAAATAATTTTATTATTTTCCAGGAAATTTAAAATGTGGCTAAAAGGAGTACGGCTAAATCATTAAAAAAAAAAAAAAAAAAAAAGGTAACAACCTAGCGTTGACAGTCAACCATTGTACATTGAAAACACTGTGCTGGAAACAAACTACTGAACCCCTAATTCTCTCTTCTTCCTCTCCTTGTGTTTCTAGGCAAGCTTGGGATATATGATGCTGATGGAGATGGAGATTTTGATGTGGAAGATGCTAAAGTATTGCTAGGCGAGTACCAACACTGGTGGAATAATCTATATGATTCAGTTGTCGTATTCGTGTTTGGTTTTTGTTTAATGTCAGAACAATATTTCTGTTTTTTCCCAATTGGAGACCTTAAATTGATTTAATTGTGGTGGGTTTTTTCTTAATGCAAGTTGTAGGATTGTGTGTGCAACTTGTTGTAGCAAGTTGTGTTCTTTTTCTCCTAATACAGCAATGTAAGTGGAAAGCATTTAATTACTTACAGGATGATTTTGAAGTTAGGTAGCTGATGCTGCTGTATTGACTGTTGAAAGATGGTTGTGGTTATTAGCAAATTTATCAGCTGCAGGGCTTAAGATGCTTCAAGAGTTAAAACATTGTTTATGTTAACATGTTAAGCCAGGTTCATTTTAAAATGTATTCCAACAGGCCTTTCTGCTTCTTAGATGACTACTTGTTTAGCATATTTTTGTAGTGTCTTTCCTCTATGCTGAGTTATCCACAAGTCTGTTCATTTTCTTTGCCCTTCAGAAATCCTACATGGCATGGATTTTTCTTCTTTGATGTTGAAACACTGGTTTTTAGGCTTCTGTTCACTGCAGTTTGGGAGAATGTCTTTCTGCTCACTATGTACCTTGAAAAAGAAATTTCAGTCACTAAACATGCTTTGTGATATTGCCCTTCTACCTGTATCTTCCAGCAGTTAAAGCACTACTATCTTCAGCTTCACAATCAAGCATTGGAAAGATGCTTCTTGCATACCTGATGTTAGAAAGTTTACTTTTCTGTAATTGATTTGTTCAAATGTAAACCTATTCTGAGCATGCAAACCTAGCGAGTTAAACAAACGAAACAACAAAAAGTCCCAGCATAGTAAATAATAGCTTGAACGTAGGGCAAAGTGGAACATCTCAATCTAGTCAAAGTTATCTATAATGTATCAATAGTATATTAGGATGTTATAGCTTGCCATTTAAAACTTATACTCCATAAAAATCAGTTTATCATCAGTTTATTTTTCCACACTTACGTTTGGAGAAATAAGCAAGTCTTTTGGGGGAGTTTGTTTAATCCCTTCATGGTTAAAGAAAACCCATGCAACCAAAATTACTGAACCAGTTTGCAGTGGTGTGAATGTAAGAGGCACTCCAAAGAGTCTCCAGTGCTCTGAATGACTTCAGAGGTACAAACTTGGCGTTAATTATAAATGGTGAATAAGATAACACTTTGTATAGTTATAATCCTAATCTTTCTCTATCTAGTGTATAGAAAGTGGATACCAATCTCCTGTGGGTCATATTAGTCAGAGTCATATTGCCAAGGTGGTAGCCAGAAACATGCTGCTGCTTTGTTACATGTCTGTTTTATGCAACTTGATAAAGCTGGGAATTCTGCCAGTACATGACAGTGTTTCTATTATAAGCTTGTCTTATCATGCATTTAAATCTTATACTTCAAATGTGACATTAAAAGGTCACAGATCAAAAGTTATTTTTATTATTTTTGAATACTTGCTTGGAAATACCGTTTAACTGGATTTAAGTTTATTTTCTGCAGTGCAAAGGAAATGGTAAATTTTGAAAAGTTACACAACATTGATAAAAATTATGAATATAAAAATACAGTTTTTTCTAATAACTAGCATATAAAATTATTAATTTAAGTTCACAGTAAATTATTGAGCTTGTTTGTATTTTACATTTAATATGAACTAAAAAATGAACACCACTATACAGACTAAAATTATTTCATCGATGCAGAAACTGGAAGACTAGATTCCCTCTTGAGAAATTTATGTTCCAGAATTAAGCCTTTGTAGTAAAGAAAACCATATAGTAAGCCTATATTCAACTGCATTAAGGTAACTTTCTAAATATTGAATGCATAGCTCCTTTTATATTTTATTTGTGAGGAGCTTGTTAGTACATATGCTGTGTTTAAAGACTTGTTACTTTCTGGGATTTTTCTCTGGGTCAGACTACCGTAACAGCAAGTCGTTTCTCTGCTAATTTAATATTGACTTAAAAAGGAGATACTACTTTTTGATGTTTAATGCTAGGAAGTAATATTTTTTTTCTTTCCTGTTCTTCAGCTATTACTAAACTACTGTATATTGAAGTTGTGGCATGTACAGTGGTTTAATGTTGTCCACTTCCATAATCTTTAGGGTTTGCTACAAATTTAAATATTTAATTTGCATATTAATGATAAATATATTTTTAAGTTAATTTAATTTCGAGAAAGGCTTCTACCGGCATGAGTTTATTTTATATTTCAAAGAATGGTTTAGTAGCTGGTATCTTAGTAGTTTTCTGTACTACTCAGGCATGCCTAAATAGAAGAATTAAAGTTTATTAATTTATTTCTTGTATGCATAAGGTATGATAGAGGTTTGATGATTAAGTTCTCTTGAGGTATTTGTGTAATTTTAAAAACAGTGTGCAAGAAGTGTGTTCTTCCCCTCTTCCCCGTCTCCCCTCTCCCTGAGCAAGAGTGGGGAGGGCGAAACACTTAAAACCCAGCCAGCCAAACAACCCCAAATGTTTTTTTGAGTTAGTTTTGTATCCATTTATAAAAAAATTATCCAGGGTGGAAATGCAAACTTGTCAAAGCTAGTCTGCAGTTATCTTGCAGATTCTTTCTTTGTCATAGGTGTTTGTGAGGTTCTGTTTACTGAATTCCTTTTGGTAATGGGAAGAGAGGCTTAGTCCCCTCCTTTGAGGGCTGCTATTATCAATAGTTCTCGTCCCACTTTTTGTCCATTTCGCTCTGATTGTTCTTTGAAGGAAGTTATTACACCTCTCTACTTGCTTTAGCTCAGTATAGAGAAACAGTGGCTTTAGTCATATTACAAAAAAATGCATGTATAGGTAGTACTAATGTCTGTTGTAATAGAATCTTTGGAGCTGAGCTGTTTTTTGTACTTCAGTCCTTTTTGACAATCAACAATATCCTGAGAAATTCTACTTAAATGGCTGCAGCAGTTAGTATAATTTTGGAACTGCAGCTACAGAAAGTCATCAATGTATTTTCTTGTGGATTTAGTTCAGAGTCATCGGGCTATGCAGAAAATGGAAAAAACCCAAACCAACAACCAACCCTAGTGTATGAGCAAACAAAGGATAGTTAACAGTAGAATCCAAGCTTCTGTAAACTACCTTTTTTCCCCTGGTTCACCTATAGTAGAAAAAGATGTTTGCAAGCATTGGTACAAAGATTGTACATTCAGAAAATCTGTGTGAGATAATGGGAGTTAAAAGAATGCTTTTGTATGGTTCAGCTGTTTAGGGTAAGTTTCATACTCTTCTCTATTTTTCTCATGTTCTACTCTAGCACCTTCAAATATTAAAGGCTTGTATATGCTCATTCTCATAAAAGAGATCTTTGCAGGAGAAGAAAGGCTTTGTCCTATTAAATAAATGTAGGCAAGCCCTCCACCCCACTGGTTGTGGTAACGCTGTTGAGTAGATAAAGATCTTGACTCCTTTGATCACTGTTTGATTTAAATTGTGATGTTTAGACTTCTCTTGAAATAAAGTAGTTATTTCCTGTGAGTCACCGATTTAGCATTGTATGGCTGGCTTATTGGGCAGTTCCATTTTTCAGGCACTTTTACTATGCTTATTAGCACATGAGTTTTACTTTGAAAAGCAGTTCTTCTCAATTATGGGGATGAATGAAGACCAAAAGTAGTAGTAGTAATTAGTTTGGTTTGTTTCTTTTTTTTTTTTTTTTGGAAAAAGATAAATACGTGAAATAATGTGTTACTTCTGTAACTCAGGCTGAAGTGTCTTCTTTTTTTTTTTTTTTTTTTTTTTTTTTTAACCTTATATTAAAAAGCCATTATATTAGTCCTGGATAGTTTTTGTAAAGAACTGTAGAGAAAGGTTTTGGGGTTTTGTCGTTTGGTGGTTTTTATGGCAAAAACTATAAGACATATTCTTCCAGTTTCTATGGTTCCCTTCGTTGTCCTGATCTTTGCAAAGAAAATATGCTGCTATACTCCATCCTATATTTTGTAAAGATAATTGCCCAAGAGTCTTATTCTTGACTTAGTGCAATAACAGGGGCATCTACGTGGTTCTTCAGGTGCTTACAGAAATGCTATCTAAAGCCTGGGTTCTTTTGTGAGTGGTGGGAGTGGGTTTGGGGTTTT
>JAVJGG010000029.1:14422028-14436193 GCA_035590195.1 Aviceda cuculoides | reverse complement strand
CCCCCACAGTGTGTGCTTCTTTCTTAATGCCAGATTCTGACAGAACAGAATGATACAAATATATATAATTCTGTGTTTATAACTTAGATTTATTTTTTAAAATTTTTTTCTTTATAGATTCAGGTTTCCATTCTTAAACTGAGACTACATTTCATTTTTCAGTAAATATACTTACTTTCGTTTATGTCTTTGCATCTTGCTTGGTCCAAATTTTGAAAACAAGTTAGAATGATGAATGACTACCATGCATAAAGTTAAGTCTATAAAATTTAATTTTTATAGAACTAAGCCATGGAAGAAGTTGGAGAGGGATATTTATAATACCTTGATTGCCTCCTGGATTCAATCTGTCATTTTTAAACCTTTGGGCTATCCAGTGAAAAATTAAAGAGAATGGCTGGTCACTCAAGTAGAGGTTCTGGACATCCAGGTACAAGGATGTGGAACATCATGGAATTGGAAGTTTCCTCAGAATTATCATTGATACTTTCACTATGTGCTGTAAGAAAAACATGTTGAAATGTGTTTAATGTCTCTGCCATGAACTCCTCTATCTTGAATGTTTCATTAATCTGCACCTAATATTGCTTTGTAGTCTGCATGTGCAACATACTCACTTAATTTTATGTCTCAACAATCTGTCTTCACCCTTAGCCCACTTTTCTGCTTCTCCTTCCAACACAAATGAAGGTTTGTTCTGGTTAGAAGTGGGGGAAATTCCTCCCTCTCTCGCTTTAAAGCTTACCAGTAATTGACATTTGTCATTGCTTGGTCATTCTGTTGTACTTTTCCCAGACTGGAAAAGTTTAAATGTTAGTAATAACTGTAAAACAGTGGATTTTAATTAAAAAACAAAACAAAACAAAAAAACCACCCCAAAACAAACAAAAAAAAACAGGAAGAAAAAAAAAAGCATTAATCATGGCTTTATTTGTATTTTACAAACACCAGTTAGATCACTGGGTCTTGTAGCTCAAGATAGCAACTCCAAGCTCTTTCTTCACTGCTCTGGCCATCTCTGTTAGCTGTCTTTAGCTTGCTTTAGATTTTCTATGTAACAATACATACACCCTTTATATTGGCTACTTATTCATTTTTATCTAGTGTTCTGTATATCCTCAGGTTTGGAATTAACTCCTGAGGATCAAGTATATCATGTAGAATACATATCATAGAAAAAAAAATGATTGAGAAACATGTTATAAAACCGAAACAAGAAAACAAACTGCAAAACAACCCCCTCCAGCAATTAGAGTCCTCACTTCTAAGCAAAATCAAAATTCTGCATGGTAGAATAAATGTTATCTTTAACAGTATGTCTGTGACAAGTTTGTTTAAATACTGTTTGCTTTTAAATGTTCTTAGCTATCAGTTGCAAGCTCTCAAATTTGAACATCGTGGCTTAAAAAAAAAAGGCAAATTAGATGCTTTTAAGTAGTGGAGGATTACTGTTAAAAAACTGTCTAAAGGTAAATGCTGTGTCAAGAAAACTGAATATAAATGGATTTGGGTTTAGGGCTAGGAAGAAGGGAAAGCAAAGTTGCTGCCTTTTTTTAAGATTTTGGCATAATATTGTGCATGTTTATTGTCCAAATTATAGTCTGTACTTTGAAAGATTCAACTTCCTTAACATCTTTCTATTTATTTCCTAATTAGCATTCCTGTAAAGACTGCTGTCTGTGACATGCAATGTCTTTCACAGATCCTCCTTTTACAGTTTCCTCTTTCCACCTAACTGCTGTCTCTTTTTTTCCCCTTCTCTCTCTCTCTCTCTTTCCTCTATTCTTGTGTAGGCCTGACCAAAGATGGCAGTAATGAAAATATTGATTCCCTTGAGGAAGTCCTTAATATTTTAGCAGAGGAAAGCTCTGATTGGTTTTATGGCTTTCTCTCATTTCTCTATGATGTATTGACTCCTTTTGAAATACTAGAAGAAGAAGAGAGCGAAGCTGCAGATGATGTTGATGGTACGTCACAGAATGAAGGGGTTCAGGGAAAAAAGACTTGTGTTATTTTGGATTTACAGAACCAGTGACTGAGACTAATTTGATTGGCTTTCGAAAATGTCCATGAAACCATCAGTCTTAATATAAGAGGAATATATGGCATTGAGGGGAAACTCCCAAATGGACGCTATAAAGATTGAACTAAAGTCAGCCATGCAATGTAATTTCACTAGTTGAAAGCCTTTCAATGACTTTTCCATTTTTGTGACAGGATGACAAATACTACACAGTTGTGTAAATATGTAGAATAAAACGTGTATCTGCGGTTATGTAGCTGGTTTCTGTATGTGCTTCAATTTGTGCATTTTGTGCACAAAACTTAGAAAGCTAAGTGTAATAATCTGTACTGTTAACACTATAACATTTGTCTTTCTAGCAAACATTAACTGAAGTGTTTTGTAACAGCTTTGATTGTAAACTACTCTAGCATGACTGCATTATATAAATACATATTTATGTTAATCCTTAATATAGACATGACAATGATAATTCTCTTGTGAAATATAATTTTAATAAATAATTTATTTTGATTCACTGATTTCTCAGTTAGATTCTTTTTACCTGTTCAAGTAAAAGCACTTCATATAAAAGTGCTTTAAAATTTTACAGAAACATTTATTTCTAAGTTAGCTAACATCTGTTGTATTCAGAAGATATGATGTCTTTATATGGTTTATTCCCACTGATTTGTTCATTTTCCAACTAAGTTTTCAGTCATTTTTTTAATATAGCAATCACACCACAAGGGCTGTTCTAAATTTGTTTGAGTTTTTTTAACGTGGGCCTTTCATGGAAGTGGAAAGCTGTGATTATGTATTTCTAATGTAGTACTGAAAATATTAAAGACTAATTGGAAATTAGCATTCAATGTCTTCTATTCCTTGCTAAATTCAAGAATGTAATGCAGTTCTGCAAATTTTAATCCTTTTCCTGTGACACTGTTTTATGACAGCTGTTCCAAAAATATTTTTCATGTACATGAATTCTGTCTGCTATCATAAAGTTATTGGTATAGAAAGGGGAGTTTATAACTGTGTTCTGCAGTTTGTACCAGGTACTAAAAGCTGAAACTTGAGCTGTCATTTTAATACCTGAATAGTGTACTGAGATTATTATTAAAATTGTATGAAATTTTTATTTTGGTGCCTGCTATGCTTAAGTTTGTATTGGTTTCCCATATAAAGTTCATACTCAAGTTTTAACACGAGTGGACGCAGGCTGAAATTTTAACCAGTTTTTTAATTAAATTAATTTTCACTTGCTTTGGAATGGCAATTTTAAAGCAATTTAACTGGCTGTTTAAAAAAAAACTTTCATTAAATCATCCGATTCAGGGTTCTATTAAATCTCTAAAAAGTAATAGAAAAGAAAAAGTGTTGGCGTTAACCAAGTGAAGTGTTTAAAAAAAAAAAGTTGTGATTTGTTAATACTGCTGCTTAAGATTTACAAATGAAATAGAGCCACAAGAACATTAGTCACATTTTCTTCCAAATATTTGAGGATTAGGGTATAAGAAAGTTAGTAACATGTAAATCTAATGTTTTTTAGGATGAGCTATATGAAGCATAATGAAAAAAAAAAACCCAACCCCTGTACATTATGAAAATAAATGGTAGTAGACCTGTGGAATATTACTGTGAAGTTTCATAGCAAGTAGAAGAAACTTGCAAAGTATCTCAGATGTAGGAAATAAGCAAGCTTGGTTTGTTTTGTTTGTGTTTTCCTTCTCTTTTAATTTTAGAAGCAGATTTTAATTAGAAATAAAAGTTTCATCACTATTGTGGGATAATAATATCTCTCAGTATGAATTAGAAAAATTGTCATGGAACATTGAATTCTATTGTAGAAGCATCAGTAATGGAACTAGATAGCCAAGAAGAGGAGGAAAACATCTACTATGAGAATTCTGTATCATTAAGCTTATACCAAATAGTTAAAATACACATTGATAATCTGATGAAGTTTCAAGTGAAATAGAGATAAATAGATTTCTTGAACCACCAGAAAGCTGCAGGCACTGAAATAGGCAATGGTTACATCAGTAAACAGTAAACTAGTTTAAGTTGGGCTAGGGAGATGAAATGTAGGCCAAGAAAGTTCTGATTTGGTATCATGGATGTTCGTTGTTGATTTTATTAAGTGTGTGGAAGTCTGCTCAAAAACAATTACAGTGGGAATAAAGAATATGTAAGAGGAGAAAAAGGGCGGGGGGAAGACCTAAGAGAAATATTAACAGTAAATAACTTTCCTAGAGTGCTTAGTTTCTGGAATATAGTTATTTTCAGAAGTGTCCACTCTTGCCTGGTGGTGTTCCTTTTGAGTTAACAATTAAATGCTCACCAGTGGTGAGCAGAGCCTCTCCTAAAGTTTGGGATAGAAGTGTTTGATTTTAATATATTGCATTAATCGTTGAGATTGCAAGCAGGACTTGGCTAGTAAGGGTGGTAATAAGATTTAGATGAATCTTCAGTTATATCAGTGTGGCAGGTTTTTTGTGTGTTTTTTTTCTTTCTTTTTTTTTTTTTAAAAAGGTATTTTAATAGCATAAAGGTTAAGCTGAGTATGAGTATGGTAAGCAAATAAGCAAGGAAAACTGAACTGTGTCTCAACTCTTGCTTTTAAGTCCACACAAAGTGTTTGAAATCAGTTGAGGAAATTGAAAGCTAAATTTTTAGTTTGATTTGCGGTGACTATCAGTTATATAAAATACAGTCAGTATATTAATGTTTTAAAAGAAGTCCAGAAAACTTTTAAAGTGTTTTTAAACTGTAGGAAGAAAGCTGTAGCAGCTTTGCCTTCTGATATTATTTTAGAAGGCAAAGCTGCTGCTTTCTACCTACGGTTTTTGTTTTGAGAATTTAAAATAAGAGCAAATTAGTAGCAAACAATGTTTTTAATGCCAAAAATATATTAAATGATAGAAACTTGCTAGGTTTTGTAGCTAGTAAAGAATGAAAATTTAGTGATTTTATGTTAAATGGGACATAGAGCTTTCATTAGCTACCTTCATACTCCTTACAGGTCATTTATATTAAATTTTATAAAGTTCCAGAAGTAAATGTCTGTGACTAAAGTTGTAGTCTTCCAGTTTGGCCCCATTTTTAGAAGTATGTGGGATGTTTTGTTTTGTCATTTCCTCGTATTGCTAAATGTTTGGTCTTTTAACTGCCAGTCTTCAGCAGAAGTTTACAACCTCCAAACAAAACACCGCATTAACCTTTTTTGTAGCATAAGCTCTTGCTTGCTTTGTTGTGTTATTAATGTAAAGAAATTGTAGGGGGAAAAAAGCTTAATACCCATATATCTGAAATGGCTAAGAACTTATGGAAGGTTTGAACCCCAGATTTCTGTGACCACCTTCAACAATATTTAATTTGAAAGAAAGACAGTGTTTTATGGGGGCGGGGTGGGGGGGGAATCACAATGCTCATAATACATGGAATAACCTAGAATTGAAGAGAATAAACAGAAAATTGTATATCTGTTGAAATTCTTATTGTAACAACTTTTTGCCAATACATTTTTATTTTTTTTATACCCTCAAAAAATGAGCTTTTTTGAGAGCATGTTCAATCTTTCACTCTTGAAATCTGTTTCAAGGTCAGTGAATAAGGTTTACCACCAGTAGGTTTCATTTTATGGTAACTTTGCATTATTAGTCAGTCTCAATTGACTGAGCTTAGAAGAAATTGCATTTTTATGACAATTATTCATATAGGTTATAGTCAGATAGGGAGGGGTAGAAGAAGATTGCATTGAAGAATTAGAAGGATTTTCATTTCATTCCATGGCCGTGGGTAGGGGGAAACACCTATATTGTAAACACGATTGATTAGTATTTGATAGCTGGGGAAAGCTGTTGCGTATGGTTCAGTCATTTTGGACAGATGCATACTATTTTCCCTATTCAGTTGCCATCAGTTAAACACCTATCATAATGATGCCATAGCAGCATGAAGTACATTAAATACTGTCTTTCTTATGGTCAGTTAGGATAGATTCCTCAAGAGTCAAAGCAAGACTTGCTTCTTGGTTTCTTGTATCTTCTTATGCAAGATTCAACAAATGCTTTCTGCCCTCTGTCTCTGATTTGGATTTTTCTTCTAAAATTGGGCAGTTAAATAAGCAAGAGATATTAAAACAACTTACTGAGAATGTATTGAGAGTATTTTTTTTTTTTTTTTTAATGCTAGTTGTATGAATTAAAAAAGCTTTCTTGCATTTGGGAGGGTTATGGGCTTTGGTATGCCCAGTGCTCTGCATACAGGTAATGAGTTCAGCTTAAGGTAAGTGTGTGCTAGCTTTCTCTCAGTAAGCTATTTTGTTTAGCAGAAGACCTTCTATATCCAATGTAGCATATTATAAATGCAGAATAATAGTAATAATTATGTGCAGGTGCATACACAAACAATCATAGCTTTTTCTGACTTGCAGTCCTTCTGGAGAAGGAAGAAAAAAAAAAGGAGAGAAAAAAGGTTAGTAACAGTTTGGGCTTAAGGATTTGTATCTCCTTTTTTAGTTGCGCAATTTTAACATATTTTGCTATTTTTCTGTGTGGTGAAGGAGGTTTTTGGTGGGACCTCATGAATTAAGGCAAGAGTCTGAACACAAGCCCTAATGTTTAAAGCGTGACACTTCTTGTTCTGTTATCCAGACTTTGCACAAATCACAGGAGGGTAGCGAATTCTGTCAGTCAGCTGCTTAGTGGTAACCTTGACCTTATGCTTTCTATGGTAAATGTGAAGTAGCCTCTTCCTTTTTCACATGTATGTGGATAAGCCACCTAAATTAGCTTACATTTGTTGCATGATGCTGCAGGTTAAAAGGGTTTATGCAGGTAGGTGTTGTGGTGAAATTGATTTATAGGAATTTTTCCATGTGGCAAAGCTTTTTTTTTATTTCTTTTTTTTAGCAAGAGTATTAAAGTTTTCAGTATTATTAAATGAATAATATAAAATTTGCATCTGCAAGAATAAACATCAGGTTTCTCAGTATATTGTTAAATATGAGAATGTTATCTGCCAACATCTGTGAAACTACTCAAAAAGACTGAGTGCTTTGTGTTATCTATTATTTTTGTTTTGCAATGCTTATCTTTCTGAATAAAAATAGTATTCATGTATTTTTCTTTTGATACTGAAATTCTAAAGCTGTGCTTTCACTTGGGGGTTCTTTTTGTGGAGGTTGTTCTTGAAGATTTTTACGAGGAAAAATAGAGGAAATGACTGGATTTTGTTGCAGAATTAGAATGCTTTGTAATATTCTAAGTTTCAAAGAATCAGTTAAGATACTACGTTATCTACCGTTAAGCATTATGTAAAAATAACCACTTTGATGGGAATATTTAATTTTCAGTATGACTGTTTAAAGCAGTTTTTTGGAAGATATAGGAAACCTATCCAGCTATGTTAACTTTGAAGTCTACTTTTTAATTCACTGACTCCAATAGCAGCCATTTCTGACATTCCGTTATAACCTCCTAGGTGGTTATAAATTCTGTATTTCTTTTCGTATTGCCAGAACTGGACACTTATAATGTAGGACTGAGTGGAAAAAAGGAGCTTAAAAACTAGCTCAGAAAAGTGTAAAGGCGCTTGAATTGGATCTTAGAATAAGGGTCCACAATTTTGGTTACATGATTCATAACATTCTTGACGTTGGTTTGTGTGCCCCAAGGCTGTAAGAGCCTCAGTCTTTGCCAATGAGTTTACTTAGATGCCAGATTTTATCACATGCCCCAGGGCATTGCTGTGTTGGAAAAGGGAAATGTTTTGCACCCATGTCTTGCTTCAGGCTATTTGGGATTCACAAATGAGACTTCGCTGTGCTGTAGCCATTGTAGGGACCCAGTCCAGGTGGAAATCAAGATGCAGCAGGATTTGTCTTGTTACATAATATTAAGATTTGAAACTTATTATTCTACATAATTTTCCTGTGAATAGATCTATTCATAATATGTTAAACTATACATGATTTATGGAATTAAGTCATGCATTGATAATTTGCTGAGAATCTTAACACTATTCATTGTATAAAAGCAGATTGAAACAAATTACTGCTTGCCTAAATATTTAACAAGTAAAATATCAATAATCAGTGAACAAGGTATTTTGTAATCTTTCAATGTAGTGCATATACTTTTATTTAAAAATAATTTCAAGTGTCTGTATGATAATTTTTGTATGTACAGGACTTTGTAAAATTTTCTGTTTTCCCTGTCAAGACATGCTTTTAAAAGTGTATCTTAAAATATCCAGTAACATTTAATTTTAACTATGAAAAGAGGGGAGGAGCTAGAAATTTAAATATGGCTTTGTGCAACTTGCCGAGTACCTTTTATTATTTATATTTTCATTGATGCTGTGGTATAACAAAGTTGGAGTCTGTTCTTCCTTTTATACGAGAAAGTTATTTACTTATTCTTCCACACACTGCTTAGAAGTAATAAGTCTGAATAATAAATTTATTCAAGTTAGAACTCTGGACTTCAGCAATGATGGTAATCTGTGAGGGAAGAGCTTAAAAATGTTGTCATATCCCAGGTATGAGTTTGTAAGGAAATTGATCTAAAAATTGTATTTTTACCTGGCTAACCCATTTTTAAGAAATTCTGGCCATGTCAATTCTTGATACTTTGAAAACATGTAAGATAGAAATTAGATGTGAGTTGATTACAATGACTTTAGTGGCTATGTTCTTTAAATTTATGAATTTTTTTAGTGTAGAATATGGAGAGGTGGTGTGTTTGTCTTTTAAGAATAAATGTTGAGGTATATTGATGCAGTTTGGGAAGTTATTGTTTTCTGGAAACCTAAGCTTGAGGTTCTGATATCCAATGTAGGTGCTTTATATATCTGAATGAGCCTAATGTTGACAAGTGGGAATATCTCTTCTAGTTTAATAAGATTATGTATGAGTTTTAAAAATATATTTACCATAATTTACCTTAACTTTCTAGTTGTTTTTTGAGTAGCAATGCACGTGATTTTTGTGGTTAAGGTAGTTGTGTTTATGGGATTTAGGTCCTAATCCACAGCAGCATGATGGTGATAATCCAATCTCTTTTTATGATATTAGAAAGATGAGGCTAATTATTATGAGGCTAATTATTATTTGTATTTTGGGGAAGGCTTTTGCCTTTATGCCTTTTGTGGAACTAGGTATAAAGCACAGTCAGGATGCTGAATGACCTTAGTTTCTGTTAGCTACAATGGGGAAAGAGGGTAGCACCTGACTTTGGAGAGTAAGGTTTATTTTTTTTAAAAAAAGTCTTAACAGTCTTAAGTGAAGCAGTAGGTATTTTAACTGAAATGAAATGGCAACCATTTTTTGGAATATGAGCGATACCTTTGCCAAAACACATATTTTCCACTGGATTGTAATTCATTGTAAGAAAATACTCAATTTATATAGTCCACAGTACATATGTGCTTGAAGATCTTTTGAGTTAATATGTTTATTAAATATTTATAAAATTGCACAGAAACATAAGTCAGTGGGTTTGAGAGAGAACTAGTACAATACCTAGCAGAGAAGTCAACTGGGATATTGGTCGTAATTACGTGGCATCATGCTGTCTGGAGAGAACTGAGCTAGCTCTAAGAAGTTAAGAAGCATCTCAAGTAGTGTGCATCTGGTAATGTGGTACTTTTGTTGGATTAATTCATCTTCCATCTCAGTAGTTGTGGTGGTCTTTGCTGCTGAAGATGCTTTATTCTTAATGAGTTAACATTTGGTACCTCTCCATAGCATTGTAGTGTGCTGTGTAAAGATAATTTTTTACATAGCATGACAGATTGGAAAACTTTGTCATGTTTATTGAACATCATAGATATGTTCATAACCTATTTCCATTTTGCAACAAATCAGGTGAGGAACCAGGAGGGATAGCCAAGAAAAAAACTAAAGGCAAAGGTATTTTTAATGTTCTTTTTCTTGTGGAACTTTATGCAGATAATGATGTCTGAAATGCATGCGCATTGCAAATACAGATTGCGGGTTATAGTAATGTTTACTAATACTAGCTATATTGGCTAAGTGTTGTCTAATGGTACAGCAAAATATTATCCTCCCCTTTTTTCAGTTTTTTTTTTAACTACCGATTGTAATTTAATGGCAATGTGAGTGCTTTCCTAACCAGAGATTATATTTTGTTTGTGCAAATGTTTTTTACAACAGATGTCTTGTTTGGATTATAGTTTATGATAACTTCATATTTTGCATGTTTAAAAATAAGTTCTGATGGATATGTGGATTTTGTTCTGTGTGAAATCCTCCTTTAGTTATCTTTCATGAATTCATGATACTATTACTATATTGTAATAGGACTTGAGCACCTTAATTTCTGCTTAAGTCTGTACTTCAATAGTTTCATCTATTTCTTTCTTATGGGAGGAGAAATTTAGGTAAAGTTCAATAACTTCCCTTTCAGTAGTATTTGCAGGATTGATTGCAGTTATAATACTTGATGTAGGATAGCTTGCAACTGATTTATGCCATATATTTCTTTATAATTACATTGCTGTATGAACAGGACATAATGGTCTAAATGTGTTCAGTGCAACAGAGAGACTAAAAAAGCTAATTAGCCTCAGCAAAACACCAAAGGTGCTTAACTTTTTAGATGTGCCCAGTTACCTCTACACAGCATGGTGCTATGTAAAGAATACAGTCTCTGTTGCATTAAAAACACTTTAATGTGGTTTTTTTCTAGCAGTATGTGAAAAATGCACACTGTTTGTAATACACAGTCTCATTAGGAAAAAAGTAGATTTGCTGAGGGAAGCTGTCATGCTCACATGAATGTGAGTTTTCTTAGCATCTTGCATGCAAGTTAAAATTTTTAGCATTTGTTCCACATTGTGCTTGGTATGACTTGGTTGCAAATTGTGTTTTTCCAAGAATGTAATAAATGTCATTTAACAATTAATTCCTGAGTTTTGGAGTATTATTTAATGTTTGATATGAGAACGAAGCAATGGTGTGATATATTTCAAATGCTTTATGCCAAAAATCACTTGGAAGGAGAGGTGATGTTATTTCTTCTAGATTGAGCTGTGTGATTGAATTGTTCACTCCACAGAAATGTTACACAGTGGTTAGAGGCAGATGTTACAAGAGAAATGTTGTCACTTGCCTGCTTTTTACCTCAACAGACTGCAGTTAATTTCAAAAGTTAGAATAAAAATAGAGCTGTTGTACTTTATTTGTAAAATCTTTATTGCTTTATTTTTAGTAATGTGGGAGTATTAATTCTAAAATTAAATACAAATATTGCATACAGAGATTTAATGGAAAAATTTCTAAATTTTATTGAGTTAAAAATTCCTTATTCTGGAGAATGCTGCTGGTACTGACAATTTTTTCTGAAACTGTTGGCAAAGTGGAAGTGAATATTGAACATCTAAATTTCGAGGATACTGTTCTTCTGATATGTTATCTAGGTACTGTGTCACAGCCAAACTTGAATTGAAATAAAGAAATAAGAACAAGAGATACAACTCCAAAAGTAAAACAAACCAAAAAGTATTATTAATAATGCTAGATATGGAAAAGCAAAGATGTAAGAATTAATTTGCAGTTGTTACTTTGATTTCACTGAATACGGTCAAACCAAGTTAACTTTTTTGAACTGATTTCGTTCACCAGGACATTGCTGTTTCTTAATTATTGTGTACTTATTTCTTATTTTTGTAAAATATATACTTCAGGTACATTTTTAAGTCTTGGCTTAATCTGAAGTAACAGCATCAGTAAAAGCTTGTAGTACATGTTTCTGTTGTTATAACACTTTCATTTGTAGTTTTAGAAAGTTGAGTAAATTGGGAAAAAAATTCTTTTGGTGATGCTCTTGACTTTTCTAGATCTTACAGTTGTCATACTGTTGTCTAAGATTCAAAATTTAATGTGATTTTTGTGCTCACAGACATAACTGGTTTTAGCATTCTGCAGAAGTTAGTTAACAGTAAGATAACAGAGGCATGGTTTTCACTAGATTAATGCTTTACTTGGATGCAGTTGCAGTAAGCTTAGGTTACTGGCTGCCTGCATGGTGTGAGATATTGCTAAAAGTCAAAACTAATTTATATAAATTGCTTAAAACTTAAATAATTATACAAGTTTAAAGTGGCATCTAACAAACATTAAGAATTCAATCAAAGCTTTTAGATAGTTGTTCATAAGATGTTTTCTGATCTAAGAATGGTTCTCTTATTGAACATTTCATCTTTTTTAAATGAAAAACTAAAAAGTAAAAGAAGCTATTAAAGAACCGCTCAAGAAATTAAGGGAGAAGCAGGAATCCAAGAAGGAGGAAGTCAAAGATGAAGAAGAAAAAAAGAAAGCCAGGAAAGGAAAAGATGCTACTGATCGAAAGGACAAGAAGGCTGTTGATATGAACAAATTAAAGAAAGATTCTGACAAGGCTAAAAGAGACAAAGGAAAGGAAAAAGGCCTAGACAAAAATGTAAAATCCAAGGAGACTACAAAAAAATCAGCCAGTGAAAAGGATGGCACTATTCGGGTGGGAAGAGAAAAAGAAACAAAAAAGATAGTTAAAAACCCATCCAAGGAAGACAAGAAAGAAAAGAAATAAGGAGAGTTCTGGTTCTGCTAATGAAGAACAGACCTCAAGAATGAGAAATTCGGCATATTTATATGAATGTGGCAAATATGTCAATAAGACAATAATGTTTTCTGGAAATAAGTGTGAACAAAGGCTATATATAATAATTTTTTGAAAACTGTTAAGTGTGTACTGGCATTGTAAACACAAAGCAAAAATGTCTGCTGTGAAACTCAGATATGTACATATGTTAATATTCCTGGCTACCAATGTCTACTGAAAACAGAAATGTCAAACTGATACCAATTACTTCAAGCATACTCTAAACCTGTTAGGTTTTTGCTTTTTGGTTTGGTTCTTCTCTCTTTCTCCCTCCCCCCCCCCCCCCCTTTGTATTAAAATGCTATTTTGTTCATGTGGGGATGAAAGTATACTGTTGTATATTAAATGCCAGTCTAAAAGCAATATTAAGAGGCTTATCTGGACACATACAGTGGAGAATCACAAGAAAATACTTCTGTTTCACAAAAACAACCAAGAGGAGCATTAATGGAATGTATTGTCACAGGAACTTTGCAAATAAATGTAAATTATTCCCTGCTAAACTTTTTTCCCCTAAGTAGACTGAGAAAACTATTTTATACACAAACACTCAAACCAACTTCAGTGTTGCATTTATTTAGGATACTTCAGTGTATACTCAACCAAAATGTTGCAACACTCGTTTATTGATCTTGTGACAATATGTTCTGCATTTCTTCCTTCCTTCCTTTATTTATTTTTTAGCTATCTTTAGGTCTGAAAACTTGATTCATTGTCACTTTTCACTTAACTGTGTCTAGATTCTTCACAGTTTTCCAAGTTTCTGATAATGAATACTTCTGAAAATTAGGCCACCTATTTCAATGTTGATGGGTATTGTTGGACTCCAGTCACCTTTTAAGAAATGATATGCTACTAGTACTGTATCCTGGTTGAACTTGATTACAGAACAGCTTATGTATTTTTGCAACTGTTATTTTCTTAAAACAACACTTTTCAAGTACATGATACTTCTGTAAGCAAGCTCCTGTGTTGTTTCACTCTTAACCTCTGTATTTTTAGCACTGAGGAATGATTTATCCAGCAGTCTCATTAGAATAAAAAAAATTACAAAACATTTCTGCAGGAATATTTTAGTATGTTATTGAATCTATACTCGCTTTCACGTTTATATTGGAAAGGAATATTTTCTAATTTTACTAGACAAATAATATTGCTTAGTATATTGAAATATTAATTGCACAATAAAATTACACAAGGTTCAGAACAAAATTTGTAATGGAAGTTGAAGATTTGTTATACTGCAGTATTATTTAAAGAAAACAAAACTAACGAGTGAAATTGAGCATGAGTATATGCATGTGGGTGGTGGTGTAAGATTAAAGTCCTGAAGGTTGATTCTGTTTGTAGTTTTGCTTAAATTTTGTGTAAACAGTTGGCAATACACTTATCTTGGACTTTGATACAGCACATACATGTCTCTGTAAGATGCTTTGATCCCTCGAGGTATAAGATGCTGAAAGATATAATCTGTTGGTTGGGGTTTTTTAAAT
>JAVJGG010000029.1:14407921-14421968 GCA_035590195.1 Aviceda cuculoides | reverse complement strand
GAAAATAGTACAATAGCTTAAGATTCTAGCTGCGATAATTAACAGAGATGATATACAGAGCTATTTTCTAAATATTTATATATGTGCGAAGAAGGAGGGAAAAGATGTGTGTGTTATGAACATTATAGTGCTTAGCAAAAAACCATGACAGAATGAAGATCTAATAAATGCATTTGCATATTGAGCATTCCCTTTTAGGTTTTGGTGATGATAGATGTGTTTATTCATCTTTGCTCTGATAAGTGTTAATACACATATTTGACAGAGGAGCACTCAAATCACACTTGTCAAGAATGGTGGATTTTCCCCCATAATGTGACAGAAGTTATAACTGTCTGGGAGTGAAATTTGGAATGAGTTGCCTTCCTGATTAACATATTATTGTATCTATGACCCAAAGTTTATCTGGTTCTAAAAAAGTTTGGTGAGGCTTTTTTTTTTTCCAAATAATGTTTTATTTGAGTAGCACTCCAGGCTATGCAGATAGCCACACAATAAAATGAGAATTTTGTCCCAAAGATCTGTTGTGCTCTTGTATATCTCTATGGAATATTACTGTCATTCGACTTAACATGGCAAGTTACCACATAAGCTCAAAAAATGTACCACACAAGTAAAAACTGAGTGCAAATTTATTTTAATAAAAAGATAAGAGAAAATAGCATTTTGCAACAAGTAAATGACTTAACATATTACATACTCAACACGACTGGAGTCAGTGATAAACATGACAGATGTGTATGAAAAGCTTGAAAGCGAAGTTGAGAAATGCTCAAACGAAACAAATACTCTTGCTAGTCCCTTCTTGTCTTATACACACACTATGTGCTTTTTGGCTGTGGAATATCAACTATCTTTTGAAATACTTTAAATCCATTTATTGTTCATGAAGCAGAGCAAGTAGTTGTCTGGAACTGGAGATGTGGGTTATTGGAGGATATGAGGACTTACTTAAAGATGTGTGAGGGAAGTGAACTGTATTTGTGAAAAGCAGGGTGGCTGTTTCTACGTGTCCAGATTCTGAAGTGTGAGACAGTGGCTAATACAACTGGTTTTGTCTCCATATGTAGTTAAAGATGATAGTGGAAGGAAGTAACTTACTCTTGTAGCCATTATATTACTGCAGCAAAAGATGAATGTATGTCTTAATTTTTTTTAATATTTCAAGGGTTTTTTAATGACACAGAAGAAAATTGGCAAAAAATGAAGTGTAAATTTGGCTTTTTTTCTTCTAGCTTCTGATCTTGACTCCATAGCAGTGGACTCTTAGCTACAGTAATTTTAGATACAGCCTAACTACTTAGCTTCATGTATTTAAATAATATAAAAAGGTGTAAGTAGAATTAATTCTGTTATTCCTGGTCCCATTACTTACATAGGGTAATGGAATATATATATGTTTTTCTCACAGTGCATAAAATAATAAAATTTCTGTAGTTTATGCAAAGTCATTTTGAGGCATACTAGTCCTGTTTGTATTGAGGTATGTTTGACTCCAGTAGAAATGTGGTAATTTTTTTATTTATTTTTTTTTTAACTTTACTGACTTGAAATATAATACTTATTACACTTAAAGTTACTTTTACAAGATTGTTAGCAGTGCAGGAGTGTTCATTACAGTGTAGCCTCTGCTTTCTTAAATATTATTTTTCTATTGATTTCTGTGCATACAGCTCTTGAGAAGTTTGTTCTGGGCAGTATATATGTGTGTGTGTGTGTGTGTGTGTGTGTGTTTATTTAAGAAGGTAGTTTTATCTTAATTTACCTTGGAACTTAAATACTTAAATACAACTAGGAAAAATGATGTAGGATTATAGGAGAATTAGGAGAATTCTGTTTGGAAGGGACTTCAGGAGATGCTTGTTCCAACATCCTGCTCAGAACAGGATCATCTCAGAGGTATGACCGGCTTACCCTGGCTCTTATCCAGTGTGGTCTTTAAAACCTTCAACGGCGAGAATGCACAACATCTCTGTGTAGCCTTTTCCACTGATTTGACTGCCCTCATGGCGGAGGTGGAGGGGGTGTGGGTGTGCGTGTGTAAGGCTTTTTTTCTTATACCCAGTCTGTTTAAGTCTTGCTTGAATCCTTCCTAAAGGGTAGTTGAGAGAAGGATTAGGCTAATACTATATATGTTGTTTCTTGAAGATGTGGCATAGTCTTCCGAGGCTATGAATTATCTTTCTCTCTTACCATGGTGTTGATCATTGCTGTTATTGGTTGCTTTCTTTTCATTGTGTTTTGATCTAGAAAGACTTCGTGGTATAGATAGTAAGCATCTTAGTGGTGAAATTCCATCAGTCATACTTTTTCTGTAGTAACTTAGTTGTCAAAAGAAACTGGAGATTGAGATTACCTTATTTTGAAGAAACTACAGTTCTCATCTTCTCATCAGATCTTCTACGATTTAATATATGAATTTAACATACCTTTTCTCATTCTGCGCAGCATTTTATAAAGTTCAAATTAGTTCTTCATAAAACCTATAAAATTGATCATATGAAGCACTTTTTGCCCAAAGAGAAAACATTGAGAAAAACCTGCTGCCTCTTTTTCTTCTGGATACTGAATAGATATTGAGAATAGCATAGTCATTTGTTCAGTTACTTTGAAATAAAGCCAAGTGCTTAAATTTCTGTCCCTTTTTTCCCCTCACTGTACGTTTGTCTTCAAAACATATTCAATTACTATCTGAATACACTTTAGGTTTTGTATATATCACTGTGTGTTAGGACAGCCCTGTAATTGTGATTAATTGTTTGAATACATTTTGGAGATTTTAACGTCAGTTAATTTAATTGAAACAACATTTTTAGTTTATAATTGAATCAGATCAAAAAGAGCATAAAGTTAACTTTATAACTGAAAAATGCAGGCCTTAAAGAAAGATCTGTCCCAGCACAGCCACCAGCATCACCAGAATCTGAGGAGACCATCCAGCCTGCTGAGAAGTCGTATGTCGAATCAGGTAAGGCCTTTCATAAACCATAGGTGAAACAAAAGACATGATGCTTCATTTGAATTTATTTCTGTTTCTGTAACATGCAAGCTCATTGTGGGGTTTTGGGGGGATAGGAAAAATAAGTCTTACATCAATTTTATTTGTTGCTTATCCACTGCAGTTTATTTAATGGGAACCACTATTGATAACTTTTTATATAAATCACTGACTATGAAAAGTTTATAATTCAAATGTATAGAAGGCACTCTTGTCAGCTCTCATGTTTACCATTAGAACCATATCACATCAGAATAACTTTCTGCTGATGTACAGTTCTGGTTTCGATACATATGCAACAGTATACCAAATCAGAATAGCAGTAGATTCTCCACCTTAAAAAAACAAGCAAACAAAAACCCCCCAACAATCAACTTCATAAGATTAATCAAATATTCACTTTTCCACTAAAACCAATAGTATATCATAAATACAATAAATATAGGTTCTACTGTTGAAAAAATAATCATTTAAACATTTTAAGAGCCCTATAGTATTAGTAAAATTTATTAGATTTAAGAAGTATTCAAGAAAAAATATTTTTACACATCAGGTTTCAGATATGTGATTTACATTTTGGTGTTACTCAGAGAGTACATATTTCTTCCTGTTCCTTGAAAAGCCTTATCCTACTTGATGTTTATGTGAACTTAACACAATAACCCACAAATGTGGAGCATACGGTCACTAAAATGGATTTTAGATTTTTTTAAAAGACCTGCATTACTTTTCTTAATATATCATTTATAAAATACATCAAGTTAAGATTTTGTTTGTTTGTTTGTTTTTTCTCTTAACTGGTACTATTTTGGAGCTTTATTTGAAAAATGCAGCTGTGATTTGGTTTTGTGCTATTGGGTTTCTCAACGCTAATTATACGAAAACAACATTTCATACAAATTCCTGTTATGTCCTGGGCTGGTGTGTTAGATGACAATCACTTGTCCCTGAAGTCAGTTTGTGATTTTATTCTGCTATGAATTGTCAGGAGAAGACCTTGATATTGTACTGTTAGTATCTATTTTCCCTGTTTGTAAAGCCAACAAAACCCTACTTCTGCAAGTGATATTTTGTTGTCAAATATGACATACTAGTGCTGCTGCCTAAATTGTAGGAAAGTTATGGATGAAAGTGTTAGTAAAATAATTACTTAGAAGAGAATTCTTGGTTTGAATAGTTATCTGAAGTTATAAATGTTACATGTGCAGAAAATACAGTGTAGATAAATTCTTCCAATTCATCTTCAGAATGAATCTGATATGATTGATGCAATACTTCCCATACTGGAGACTAAGCAAAACCAAATTGTTTTTGTGATTGTGAGTTGCAGAGGTTCACCAAGTCAATCTCTGCAGAACTTTGTGAGTTGAATAAGAACTTTATGGAGGCTACTAAAAGCTACAAGCTTTGAGCTAATGTTTAGACTTTGCCTTTTGCACTTAACCTTCACTGCAATTTATAATCCTTTTAGAGCAGAAGAATGCTGATGTAGAATTGGAAGAGGAAATTCAATCTGTTCTTCAGGAAGCTCTCCATTCCCAGCCTGGTAATGCATTAACACTTAGAAATCACTGAAGAATTTATAAATACTGCTATAGGCTAGCCAAATCTCAGGGTCTGGTTTTGGTATGCACTTAAAGTACTTTTGCCTGCACAAAACTTTCTAATAGGCTAATTTTTCATTTTCAAGAAAATTCAGGAAGTTCTGTCACCAAATCCTGTGGCCTCGTACCCAGAAGTGTGTGGCAGCAGTAGCTCAAATCAGTCAGTTAACAAAACTTCTTCAAAATACCGTGTAGAGTGCAAGAATGGGTAAACAGTGATGGCTTTTACTGTGGGCAAAGGCAGCACTGGCAAGTCAGTGCAGATACTTTGGGTTTATACTGCTGGAAGGTTCAGACAAGTAATCTGTCCCTGTCCCCTTTGGGGACTAGTTGAAAAACACAAAGGGTGTGCTGAAGACTGAATATTTGCTGCTAATAGAATTTACCAAGGAGTATGTATTCTCTAACAATCTGTATTATTGATTAGGAGGGAGACATGAAGGTGTAGATGAAAGTATAAATGACCAGTGGCAAGTGAAGGAAGAAATACATGGAGAAACTTTTGAAGCTCCTACAACAGATGACTTGCTCAGAGAATTAGAGAATGAAATGCCAGAAGCATATGAGACACCAGACTCCGTTCAGAAAGGTATCTGAATGACTAAATATATTTAAAATTAAATTTTGCCAAAAATAAGAACAAACAAATGGAAATATGTCTCATTAAAAACTTGACTTGCAATAGAGTCTTAACAAATGTCAACCACAGCAAGTATTATTTAGCAAATAAATATTTTTTGAATCAAAATGGGATATTTTAATGCCAAGTATTTTGGAATCCAAGTTACTATATATTATTGTTTAATTACTGCTATATTAGCTTTCAACAAAACAAATTAATCTGTGCTCCACATATGGATATCTCCTTCCAATAGAGGGACTTCTATAACATGTCTGGACTCTGCTTCTGGACTTTCTAGTTTATTATACTAAATTTTAAGAGTTTATTAGCACAGCCTTTTGTAGACAGACTTACTCTACTTTCCTTCTAATGTGACTGTCTTAAGAGAATGCTACGCATGAACCATATTGCAAGTCTTGCTGAGAACATAACATGTAAAGAAGATGCTCATATCCTGCTGCCTTGGGGCATTGACAGGATGATAAAAATTGTTTTTAATCAAAATATTAAAGCAGAATTATATGATCTAAATCCAACTTAGGGAAAAATATTTCTGAATGCTTTTTATCTGCACTACTCAAAATTTTACATGTATCTTAAACCCTCTTTTTAGATGACATCTAATACATGCATTTTTCAAAAGTTTTGATTGCTGGAAGTACACGGAGATTCTTTCCTCACAACTGAAGTCATTCTTTTCAGTCTGAGTCTTATACCTCCTTGTTTCTGTATCTTTTATTCATCTACAGTGCAAGTTAAAGTAGGGGAATGGAGGAGAAATTCAAATTCCAGTTACTTTAAATCTTTAAAGTTACTATTAAGAAGGCAAAGTGAATATGTTCTACTTTCTTTACATTTACACAGACATTTCTGTGGAGAGTCATCTTTTTTTGAGCAAGTGTGTATAGAGTTTATGTGTGTATACCCATTCTCAGTATTATGTATAAGAATATAATAAACTATGCTTTCAATCCATATACATATCTTTCTGGCATTAGAAGAAATTTGCTTAGAATTTCTGCTTAGAAATTTGACTCTGTTCTTACATAATATTCTGGTATAGGGTTTTCTGTATCATGTATTGATTTAAAAATTTTAAAATTTGTAAACACGTGTTTGTTTCTCAGATGCTGATCTGTTGGCAGATGATCTTCGAGCAATGGAGCCTGAACCATATGAAGCTCCAGGTAAAATCTTGTTTTTCCAAACTCAGTAATATTGGTTTTCTGCCTAAATGTAGCAAATTATATGAGAAAGCAAAATAGAAAAGGTTAGACTGGTTGAGGAATATATAATTTTGATTTTATTTTTTTTTTCTCCAAACAACTATTTTTGATTGTCTTGGATATTTTTACTTTGACTTAGATGACTCTATCATATTTTCTATTGCAAATGGTTCTTAAAAAGAACGGATGATAGGTATGGAAACGTTGTTTTCATTGATGCAAAAACTTAATTTTTACTTTTCTATGTGTTTCTGTCTGTTGTGTATCATTGGGATCTGGATAGGCAAGAGATCTGTGGTTGTACAGTCTAAGAAAGTGAGAATGAGATTTACTGTTTATATTACTGTCTTCTTCCAGTCTACAATGCTAAGGTTCTTCTAGTCTATTATTCTTGGCATTAGTCAGAAACTGGTGTTCTCACGTGTAACCTGTCACCTTTCAGAAGCATCCAGTTTGTAACCTTTCCTTTAGGACTGTTTGTTTCTTTATGGTCGACTATACTATCAGAGAGTGAGTCAGCAAGTCAGCACCAAAGACTTTATTCTGAAGTATCCTTGCACTGTCTTTCTGCACACCCTAATTAATCCTTAAAGCTTTTTGAAATTTTGACTGGACTAATCCAATTAGCTTATAGTCATCTTCATATTGTGCTTGATGTCATGTACAATGGCATTAGCTCATCTTTCCCATTATGAAGAAACATTAGGTGGTTATTACAGTTTGCCTGCTATCTGATAAGTGTTTTCTTCTGGATGCTAATACTGTTTGTTTATAGTACAGGCAGACTCTTCCATTTACACTAGACATCTATTTCTGTTGGACTAGGCTTCTTATCTTTGGCTCAGTGTTAGTTCTGGACTTTACAGTCCTGTTTGATGCCAAATATGACAGAAAAATGATATTATTTGCTTGATACAACTAAAACTGCTTCTTCCTATCTTTGTGGGAGATAACTGCTTTCCAGTTACCAATTTAGAATCCAAGCTGCGAGGCTTCCAGAGTAAAAGGATAGTTACAACTATCCATTAGATTCCTGTGTGTCAAGTTGCAAGTGTCTGTAAGGTTTGAATTTGTCAGTTTTCAACTAAGGAGCTACATTTAGCTATTAACAGACAGGGTATGGATGCAAGTTAAAATAATCGAGCATTAAAAATATTTCAAATTTTAATTTAAAAATATTTTTTCATATTTAATGTACAGCTTCATATGAACGTGATATGGATGTGGAAAAGACAGAAAGTGATCCAGAAGCTCCAGGTTTGTAAGTTTTCATTACTTTAGATTATAATATAATCACTTATACTTTTTTAAACATGTTTCAAAGTAATGTGTCATATTGACCGTTTCATCACAGTTTTATTTTCAAACAGTTTTTCGGGTAGTTTCAAATAAGCCTGTTTTTTGTAGCTGTGTTCCCATTACATTTGTGAACACAACACTCCACAAATCCAATCCACAAATACATAAATAACTTGTTCAGTCAAGAATCTTCCAGTCTAAGCAATGGATTGTCAAAGACCTACTTGTATTTCTTATTTTAAGCCTAAATACAAATACTAATGAACTTATTATATTGTGTGACTTGTGTAGCTCCAGATGTGTTTTACAATGCAGCTGTCACTTTCAAATAAAACATTGTAGTATTAACTCAGTATGTTTAGTTCTCTTATTCTTGAGCAAAATATGTGGCCTTTTTAACTTCTTTTGTGCTATCTAGCTGTTGCATGAAAATTTGATTAGAATATAAAATATTAAATATTTTTATTTAAGGTGACTCTGACCTAATGCTAGAAGATGCTATGGAACATTACACAGGTACAGTCCAAAGTCTTATTTCTTTTGATTGAAGTTTCATTTAATTTTGTCCCCAAACCAAGACCAAAAAACCCAAGAAAACCAACAGTCGAGCTCATAGATAGCATCAGTTCCTTAGTCAGTTATTACATCTATATTTTTATTTACATTTTGAAAAAACCACAAAGACCTACATGAATGTTACTTTTCTGTAATGTCAGCCAAATGGGAAGAATAATATTTTGAGGGTTAAATTTCCAGGAGAATGGATGTTTGTATTTTAAATTGCATAGCAGTGTTTCTGTGGATAAAAAACAATTTGAATTTGCCAAAGATGTTGACGTTAGTGTGGTAAGTGTCAGAGAAAAAGTAGTATCTTTAAATTATTTTTTTTAAAAAGGCATGCAAGCCATAACAAGCAGATTACAAAATTTCACTGTAGAAGTTTGCTGTATGTAGAAATGATTTATGAATATTTCCATTCTGAATTGTAGGCAATTTGTAGATGAGTTCATTAACTGCATAAGGAAGGCCTACTGATATGAACTGCATAAGAAATGCCTACTGATACTGCTTTATCTTTTTTAAGTCTATCTTGTGATGCCAGAAAATTATTTAGTTCTTCTCACAGGATCTTTTAGAAATCTTCACCTTTGTTGAACTCTTATTAACTTAACAGTATAAAATACTATAGTTTTGAATATCTTTTTTGTTCTAGATAAACTTGACACTATTATTCGTGTGTGTGTATTGTCTTAAAATTCCATGAATTTTCATATTGTTTTATTTTTTTTCTTTAAACAGAGGATAGAGTGCATGGAGATTATAATGAAGACCATGGTATGACAACTGCTATAGATAGTGAAATGACAGTATCAAAGCCTATCATTAATAGGAAATTGAAATTACTTTGTGTTAAAATTTTCTATGCAAGTTCTCAATTAAGGTTTTGGGGTTTCCTATGTTCAAACCCCCTGTGTATGTGAGCAATCAATCGATCTTTAACACTGGAACAAGTGTAGAGCATGCATATATGTTATATTCCCATATTGGTCCTTTTTGTCATACTTTGTGCATATGTGGAATAAGAATGTTGAAGACTTTGCATGCCCTTTTTCTTATTAAACCCTGGCCAAGTCTACTGTGGTTCATTGCATCTGGATAGCTCAGTGTTACCTTTTCATCTTGTCCATAACAACCAGTTCTTTGGAGATTACTCTGTTTTAGTTTGATTTGGTTAATCGTTTGCTAATGATTGCTGACACTGAATTAAAAAAGTTAATGAGAAGATGACTAGTGGTCAGTCTTGAAACAAAGGTATGTGGTTGTAATTCCTTCTGTGAGATCCTTCTAGGGACTACCATACTTCAGAAAAGTTAAGCATATCTTCAAAGCACTCTTGTTTACTTTCCTTGTTTATGTAACCCAAGCAAAGGACAAGAAATCTTAACTTCAAAATATTTGAGACGGAAAACCTTGAGGTTCATTCTTTGTCATTAGAAGGGAAATTCTGACATCCACCTTTGGGATAGGAGTCAAAATCCCATTGAAGGATTTTCAGTGGCCCTTAGTCCATGTCTTTCTCAGTCTGCAGAAAAGAATTATTTGCCTCAGCAGTGATGGCGTTGATGGAATGTGTTGGCATCAATAGAATGGAAAAGCAAGAGACACCTAGCTCTTCCCCTGGGCTTATTGTTTATTCTCCTTACTTACGTTACAATCAGTTTCTAATCAATAATCACTTCTCTTGCTTCTCACACCTAGATATGAAGGAGAAGTGCAAATTTAATCTTTACTTTTCATGCTCCTTCATATGTAGTGGTGACAGGAACAGAGAAAACTTCCACAGTCCCTGCCCTGGGGAAGAGTCATCTATACCTGCTTTTGGACTAAGATGATCATGGAGATTCCCAAAGTAATTTGCTCCAGTTTTTCATAGAATCAGTTCCAAAACCATTTCATATTCTGCAGTCTCTTCTGGTGCCCTGACACAATAGCAGTTAATAATTCTATTTTGTGATTAATCTGTGCTTTGACAAGCAGTGGTTTCATGTATGATTGCTACTGTGTGCTGCAATGAGAGTTTTGAATAGTATCAAATAAATCAGGTTTAGGTTTTTTTCTACTCTTTCTTTACTATTCCAAATCCTCTGATTAGGCTGGTTAAGAGAATAGGAAGTTCTATTCTTTTTCTCAAAAGAAAATTCCAAGGTAGGACATGTTTGTCAAAAAATTATTATTCTTGGCTACTAAATCGCTGGGCTTTTTTACGCAGCAAATTGTGCCTGCAGTTCAACATAATCTGTGACAAACTGCTTTTCTCTTGATAAAAGTTCGCCTTTTGACAACAGAATTTTGTCTTGCTTCCAAGTTCTCCCTTCAAGATGTTCTGGTTGTGAGAGAAAGCACAATGTTTTCCTTTGTACTTTTTAGAGGAATTTCATTTGAAAGCTCCAGCTTGGAGCAGTGTAGAAGAAAAAGACCAATCAGATGAGGCATTGAGTGTTCCTGACATTTGCAAGATTTGATTGATTTCCCCACCCACTTCCCACCCCAATGTCCATCTGTACCCCCCGTCTTGAAAGTTATGTGAAGTTACAAAGTTATTTAGAATGTCACTTTTTGTTCCAAGGGCAAACCTTTGTACAGGCACCCTTATTTCCAGGCACTCATCAGTGTCTCAGAAATAACCAGAGAAAATAATCTGAAATTGTTATCAGGATCCCTAGAAAAGACGAGAGACACCACTGGGGAAGACAGTCTAATAACACTCAGTCCTATAAGCTCATCTTATGTTGTCAGTCCTTTAAGGTTTGAGCTAACCAGCCAACCATGGATGTCTCTGAAGACATGCTGAAATATGTGAGGCTGTTATTCTGTGCTACGCCATTTTTTTCCTTCTGAGTTCAGTCTGTCCAGTTTCAGGGCACGGGAGTTGTAGTTGTTCATGAATGTGTGCTAGACACCATTTTAGCAGTTGTAGTACCTAGTTTTCATCCCTGTTGTCTCCTGGCCCATCTTTCTTGTACCTTTTGACGTGTTTTTGGTTGGATTGAAATTGAAACAGATTTGCTTTTTTTCTGGAGAAGACAGTTTTTAGCACCTGTTTTCTAAAGTACAAAGAAGGGGTGGAGGCCATCATGGAGACCTGAAATTCTTTCTCTCAAATGTAAAGCTTGTAGTTTTGACATTAGCTCCAAAACTGCAGTTCAAATCCACAAGAAGATTCACTTTAAAGCTTCAGGTGCAAATGTTTGAGAAATCAGATGTTTGAGAAATCAGCAGAATTATAAGCTTCACTATTCTAGAGTCAATGTATCTTCTCCATCTCTATCAGATGTGTTTCTCCTCTTCTGGCAGACTCTCTGATGTAATATTTTCTCTAATCCTGGTGCTTTCTAGATTTCTCAGAAAGCTGAGAGGGCAGTGCCAAGATGATTGGTTGGCCGGAGCAGTTCAGTTTCTTTTCTGACTCTTACTTTGTATGACTTGGTTCTTAATCACATCAGTGACCAGCTCTAATAGGATTGTAGTTCCTGTAATCACTTCTACCTTGCACAGGTTGTTCTACCTCACAGTTGGGAGAAACTGAAGGCCTATGGTAGGCTGCACCCACTTTGTGTGTCTAGCATATTGAAAAGAATCGTTTCTTCCTACCTTCTGAGGTTATTGCTAATGCAAAAAATTCTTTAGTTGAAAGGAGCGTATGTGCCCACAGTGAAGTGTGTAAATGGATTGATCGTGTAACTTGGAACACAGGAACTCAGTTATTGTACACAATATTCAGTAGTTTTATGAAGAGTTTTATACAGTTTGTAGCAGTGAAACTAGAGAAGGAAGGCAAGTTTGAGATTTTCATTAGAAATGAAGAGTTCTGGATTTTTATTTTTTTTTAAGAATATGCTGTAAGAACTTTTTTTTTTAAGGGATGGAGGGGGAGCCAAGTGCCTATTAGTGCCTTTTCAGATAAAACAATAGTAGAAAGATTTTATTTTTTACAAAAAATCTTATGTAAATAACCTTTTTCTGATGAAGATTAGTACCTGTTAAGATAATGAAATTATCCAAAACACTAGATGAACATTGAACTTCTTTAGTTCTAAAATTCACAATAAACGTATATTGAAAATTCAGACAGTTGATGGATAGCATTTTGTCTATTTTCAGACATTATCCAAAGTAAAATAATGAATATTCTTAACCTATTTCTTTTTCAGAATTACAAAAAATAGACTGGATTTTTACTCAAAGATTAGGAGTAGGTGAATAATAACAATTGTACAGAATGATAGCTTTATTGTTGTCATTGTTTTCAGTATTTCATATATGTAGCTAGAAATGCTTGAAATTTCAGCCTTTTTTATATTTGGTATTTGGATTTTGTGTACAATTTCTACTACAAGCTCCAGAAAGGGTTCACATATCTATTCAGGCCCCCAAACTAGAGAAAATCTTTGAGAGCTTTGCTTTTATTAGCAAAAAATGAACTGTATGCTTGACAACCAGATTTTTAGGATACTTTGTGCATTTCAACCACCCAGGAACTTTATTTTTCTTTCCTTTCAGAACCAAAACATGAAAAGAAGACTGAGACTCAAGATACAGGTATATACATACATTATATATATATATATATATTTTTTTTTTTTTTAAAGTATATAGATGTGTGTGTGTGTATCTATATGTGTGTGGGTAGAGTGTGTGTATACTCCCACACACATACCACCATATATATGTATTTTTATGTATGGAGCATATTAGAAAAGTCTGTTTCATGTGTAATTAAAGTAGAAATACCTCTAAAACAAATGTTATTGAAATATAAATGATTTTCAGAATCGGAGAAATATTTTAGTCAAGTTAGCATAAAAATCATTAACTTAATCTTGTATTTTTATATATTGAAATATGTAATCTTCATACATGTGTGTAATCTTCAGTCATGATATGTGGCCAATTATGGAAAAGGTTCATTACTGCCTATGTAGTTATAAAGTTAGGGTTTTGACTATGAACTGAGACATTTTCTTTTAATAGACCATCCTTGAGTATTCATCTTTAAGGTCTCAAGTGACACAAAGTGGGGTGTGTAAGGCTTTTTATGGACATTCGGAACACAGTAGTTCAGCACAGATACTCAACATGCTGCCTGCCATGAGCCTTGCTCATACCCTTTTAACCAGGGCTTAAGAACATTCAAAACTTACAGGCTGCCAATACTACCTCTTCTTTGATGCTAGTGCCTTTGTTAATTAGCAGAAGCAATTAAAATATTATTTGTCTGCAGTGCTCTCTGGGTCCTATATACTTTGTTATCTTGAAGTACCAGCTCTTTGGAGAGTCATCTCAGACAGCTGATTGAAAAAGACACAATTGTTCAGTTTAGAATGAAGTCAAGAAATTCTCTAGTGTAAATAAATTGTATCTGGTTTCTCACCTTTGTGATCATAAGCTTAAGAGGACAGTCAAATGTTAGAAGGTGCCATATTCAAAGAAAAGAAAAATAGTTTATTTTTCTGTGGAATCCATAATTTAAGTTGAAGAACTTGCTCGTCGTCCTTCAGGAAGGAAAGTAAAACTCACCAAGGAGTTGCATGTTTATCCAAATAAAAAGACTTCTAAAGTAAAAGTGTATAGGTTTTTTAGTTTGGTTGGTTGGGTTTTAATATGTCTAGCAGTTGGAGTTGATGCTGCAAAAGATGAAAGTGGGAGTACTGATTATGCTTAGACTAAGAATACAGCAGTTCTTTAGTGAAACAGGGACGAAGTCCTTTCTTGGGGGGGGGGGGGGGGGGGGGGGGGG
>JAVJGG010000029.1:14365676-14394788 GCA_035590195.1 Aviceda cuculoides | reverse complement strand
TGTTGTAATTTATTAGTATTATCATTATTAGTTTCTTCTTTTCTGTTCTTTTAAACTGTTCTTATCTCAACCCACGAGTTTTACTTCTTTTCCCGATTTCCTCCCCCATCCCACTGGATTGGGGGGAAGTGAGTGAGCGGCTGCGTGGTGCTTAGTTGCTGCCTGGGGTTAAACCACAACTTTTAGGTAAGAACATGCAGAGGCAGGTTTGGTGGAAAAGTGAGGTTTTGCGAAGAGCACTGAATCCGTTCTCCCTGCAATGACATTGGTGCTGGCCCCATGCGTTCCCTACCACTGGACAAAGCTTCCACAACCTCCTTCACTGGGGTCATGGTCTGTGCCCGACGCTGGCTACCTCGGTACAGCTGGCAGTACACGAGAACCTCAGGGCCTGTGCCCTGCATCCTTTCCACCTGGGTACGGCCGACTGAGTAGTGCCGGCTCTAAGCAGCTCCAGCACTGCTTCTAGATGGAGGAACAGGGATTCAGTGACTCCCTGGTGTCTACTGCTTCTTTTTCATTCTCGGTTTCCATTTTTCTATATGGCTGTTATTTTATATTTGAGTACTTAGCAATGCCACTTTTGTGATATTTTGGTAAGGTTTATTGGTTTTGGTTTTGTGTATTTGTATTTTAAATATAAGTTTCTATGACTGGCAAACTTTAAACATTTTATTTCAGTATTCAGTATGCCAAATGTAAGCATTACATTTAAAAAGTAAACATACCATTAGCCGGTTTACTTGGAAAGCAAGGCAATTATATCCACACTTCCATTTATAAAAGGATAGATTTGGCAGGAAATACTGCACTGGGCTTACATACTTGATAGTAGTAAAAACCACCATTATGTGCTATTAGTTTTATTGACCTGTTAGAACAGTAGAATAAAATGACATACAATAGCCATCCAGTATGGGTAAAAAGCATTCATAGGTAAAAATACTAGCTTGTGTAAGAAAATGAAAATGTACGTATTTACTATTATGCAATGTTATTAATCAGAACTTGGAAGAGAATGTTATGGCTTGAAAGTATGACAAGGTGGAGCCACTTTCCTTTGGCACCCAAAGTGCTGTGTGGTTTGTTCCTTTTTAAACACTGAGCAACTAAATAAATGCTTCTGCTGAGTCCTGCCATTGCAGACTATAGGATTTCCGTAAGTTGGAAAGAGAGATGGGTTTGTTTTCCAGGTTAAATTGATAAAATTTTGCATCCTACAGGGAAAAACAACCCTGCATTTTTTATGAAATTTGTTTATAGCTAAACTGCTTGTGTGGTTTTCAAACAAGTCGGATTTTGTTGAACAGTTTAAGTTTTCACAGTTTGAACTGTGTAAGTTCTCACTTTCAATAAAAGTGTCTAGCTATGGATATTCTAGTCATAGAAAGTGGTTTGAAGTACTATTGAATTGGTTTATTTTAAATTACCCTAATAAGGTGCAGGAATAAATTTATGAGAGTTGTATTTTAAAAAATACTCTGATGTGACTGTCTGGTATATGTAGAAAACTCAGAAATCTAAGGAATTGGGAATTTGAAAATTCATGTTTGGCTTGGGTTTAGGGATTGCATATGGTTCTGACAGTGCACATAGCTGTATGTGCAAGTCTGCATTTTTTTTTTAGGTATTTCAACATACAAGTCCAAAAAGCCTTCTGTGCAGAAACTAGTTAGCTTTGAGTGGATTTTACGACATTAACATTTTTCACAGCTGTAGTCTTCATAGTACTTTGTTAGCAAAATGTCTTAAAAATTCTGTATATGTCAGGTTTTTAATATTTCATTAAGTTTATTAAAAGTCTCACTGAAATATCTTCTGTATTAACAGAAACTCCTCTAAAGAAACAATAACTAAACGAAACTCATTTGTAGTGTACTATTACTTCAAGTTTTCTCTGGTATATTCAGTTGAGAAGGAGTTTTTATCTACTCCTTAAGAATGTGATCAGACTTTATACTTACAGAAGTAATTTAAATGGGATAGATGTTTCAGCTGAATCTGAGAAATAATTCTTTAAAATGTTTCACAGGTGTTACAATCCAGGGCATACATACCACATCCATAAGACTTCTTTCCATATAAGGTGGTTTTAGTTGGTTTTGATCACAGGCTAACAAAATCTAAATTTAAGTAAGGAGTTTCATTTTTCTACTTTGGCTTATATTGGCATATATTGAATATTAATTTATATTGGTGAAGAATGGATATAAAAACTGGAACAATCATTTTCTGCAATGACTGTGTTTCTTTCATACACAGAGCATCAGCATAGGAAATTGCAATTATAATTTTTCGCTGTTCAAAACTGATAAAACATGAAAGAGAAAATGCTGTTTGGTTGGAGCACTCAGTTGTGTTGCATCAGGGACAGAGGTATACATAAGCCAGGCTTAGGACAATGTCATTCCACAAGCAGCCCTGCAAGTGTCATTCTGATACCAGGGTCAACATTCAGCTCTGTTTACTCGAGGTATTTACCTCTGAATAGGATATGTAGGATTCCATTGCGGTACCAGCAGAGATATAACCTGTATAACCTGTGGTGGCTAAAGTGCTATTCTTCCAGCTAAACATAGGTTTTTGCTGCAGGGTGAAATGAGTTGTCCCCTAAACTCCATTGAGAACCTTAACCAGAGCTCCACTGGCTGCAGGAAGAGTTCACACGCTTAGCTCACCTCCAGCATCGTCATCTCAAGTTAAGTGGGCTGAGTTCCACCCTTGCAAGCTCTACTTTTAAGGGTATACATACTACCTATTGATTTACTTACATATCAAATTGTAACCTGCATCACATATGAGCTGTGGGCAGAATGACCAATGTTGTGCGTCATAGAAGTGTAGTTCTCAAAGACCAAAACTGCTGCATAACGCCGTGCTGAACTAAAAGTATAGGACATTAGAATATTAGTGTGTATATTTGTACAGAAAGCCAGTGAAGAAATTTATTTCTGGTCTTGTCAAAGGGTTGCTTGATTCTAGCGTTTGAATGAAGCCAAAAGACTTCATGATGAAAGGGAGAGGTGAGTGATGGAAATACATGCCAAAAATAAATTATCATTCTGCAGTTGTTTCTTTTGATCAACATCTAACCAACCAACAGTAATTTCAGACAGAAAACCCTGTAAAATACTTTTTACTGCAAGGGAAATTGTTCTGGAGTAACTGCAGCTAAAGATTTATTATAGTCATTAGATTCCACAGTTTTATTACTACCTAAAATGCCTCAGTTTTTATTGTCTGATTGCTTCCCCAGATAAGTTGATTATAGAGGTTTTGCCTGTTCTACCAGTACAGTTTAGAAAGATCTTTTAATTATTGTAGTGCTACTGGCTTTAAATTGTCTAGATGCAGTTACTTGTTTTTATACCTTCTAAGTTATCATTTGTAGAAGCCCATAAAACAAGTGGATCACTTACGCTGTCTGTATCTCGCCTAATGAGCTTCCCAAACAACAGGACAATGACAGGAGTTTTTCATCATCATCAAACTCTCATTCGAGCGCCCAGTGAGAGGCAGCACAATTTCAAAAACTAATTTGGGTAATGATACGGGCCTAGTATGAGGAGGGAGGACAATTACTTGAGCAAATTTTGAATTCCAGGTAAAAGTAGTTGCTTTACTAATATATATGTATGTTTTTCAGCCTGTAACTGAAACTTTGAAACTTGGACTGGGAAGGTCGGAGTATTTGAGGGAGGGAGTGGGGGGAATTAGTAAAACAGAAGGTCACAAAATTAATTGGAAAACTTTTACAGACCATGATTGTCGGTATCTACTTATCATTGTCTTTTAAGGTGCCCATGCGCAAGTTGCCAAGAGCAATGTTGCTGAATTTGTATTGCAGCAGCGATAGGAAGGTATTTAGAAAACAAAGCCTATGGCTCTCCTGGAAACTGCTTCCTTAGATTTTGACAGTTTAAGATGGAGAACTGGCAGGAGGAGCCTTTGCTGCTAGTGGCTATGAGACTGTGTCACATGAGGAGGTTTTTATTTCAGATTAGGTTTAGAGATGGCACCCTCCACTTGTCTATTTTTGTCAACGGGGAGAGAAATAAGGAGACATCATTACATAGTTATAACCTCTATAGCTATATATAGTTATGGCTTTTATTTAAACTTTATTCAAAACTTAAATAAAACTTATCTGCTAGTGGTAAGCACAATGTAGAGTCAGTGCAGCAGGATCGTTCCAGTGTAGTTTTCAATTAAAAAACTGGGGACCATGTGTCCTCAAGGTGGCTGTGAAGACCATGGTTTGTCTTGAATCATTATGCCTTATGAAGTAGTTAACTAAAAGCCAGAGCCCTAGCTGCTTTCTGTTTTATGTGCCAGTAGCAGCAGAAGCAAGATAGAGGAGGACACCGGGAATGCTCCCTTAACATTATAATGACAATAGGAATAAATAAATAATCTGATGACAAGAACTAAACCCCACTTATGAGGTGGTTTGTTAGATAGGAAGCAATGTCTTTGTATCCTCATGTTCTCTCCCCACACCCTCGGAGAGATGGAGACACTATCGCCTCACCATTTCTAAGGAACTAAATATTTCGTTATAAGACACGTTTAACAAGAAATACTCATGCTAATAGCATAATATGGACTCTCATAATTACAGAGGAGGCAACTGCCCCTCTCCATTGACTACGAATCCTACAGCATTAGTTTCCAAACGTTTAAAGCAAGACAGTTTAGCCTATGTGGAAGGCACCCTTCCTCCCAGACCTCCAAGCTAGACCAACCAGGACGTCAAGTCGTCAGTATCCGTGCACAGGAGAGGTCCAAGGTGCCAGCTCCAGCGCAGCAGGTAAGCATGCCCTCCCACTCCACCACTGTTCCTAGGCTCCAAACATAAGGCAGGGAGCAGAGGACTTAGGAAAGGGAATAAGAGGAAGAGGAGAAAAGGGCAGCAAGAATGGGTGGAAAACTGCCTGAGATAATCCCAGTTGAGATTTCTTCCTGGCCACAGTTGCATGTCAGCTAACAAGCTCGCTGTTTGTGGTGTCCTTCCTCCTGACATGTCTATCGTGTCAAAATAAAATCATAAAATTGTAGAGTATCTGCTCCCAACTTTTTACAAGGCACAGGAGTAAGAGATTATTTGTGTTAAGTGTATGAAAGTGCGTACGGGTTTTTAGAGATAAACACTAATTGCTCTGGGATTTTTAATAGCAGAGTGATATTATCTCCCTCTTACTTTGCTCAGGAGCAAAAATGTACATGTATCCTTTGATCAGAGGCTCAGAGTATGTCAGCCAGAACAGACCAATGCATGCTATGTGTTGTGCTAAATGTACCCCATCCTTTAAGTGATCTTTTCAGAAAACAACTAGTTGAAGTCTTTACAGTGTAGACAATATTGGAGACCCACTTAAAAGTAACTTGCTGTTTGTTAAAATACCAAGTGCACGGTGTATCTTTAGGATAAAAGAAGCATATTAATCATGAAAGATAATTACAATAGTATTCCATATTTTTGTCCAGTTCTGGATAATGAAGTATTAACTGGTTTGAGATATCAGGCTGATGTCTAATCAGTCAGGTCAGCAGTGTCTGTTCTTTTAGGAGAATGAGGTTTTCTTTAGCCTGGCTGATGTTTTGTAGTTCAGATGAATATGTGAAATGGAGAGTTGACTTACCTGCCCCCTCTTTTTTTTCCCCATATGTTTTTTTTTTCCTTGTTACTTCAGGTAATTGATTTGGATGCACTTACTGCATTAACATAATTGGCTTACTTGGCACATTACACCAATTTCAAGCCTTGTGTTCTGCTCAGTTATACAGGACCATACAGACATTTGATCATTTGAGGATATTTGTCTAGAAATTGTAGAAAAGTTTCATTCCTTGATTGTTATTTCTTTGGGCAGCTTTTTGCATTAAAAGTTGTAAAGTATCAATAAATTATATTTGCGTTATAATTCTGTGAACATAGAAGTTCCAAAATTTTTTGCCTGATGCTGTTTGTCTGGACAGTTACTTAAGAGAAAAAGACAGATCTGCTTCAGATAAAGATTTACAGAAGTTTATTTTTTTAATATTACCAGCCTTTTGTTTTTACAGAAAAAGCTTATAATAGCACTGGTAATTATCACAAGGCACTGGTTTTAATCACTTACAGCTTTTCTGAAATTACACCACTTAGATGAAATTTTGCTTTAGGAAAATTGATTTTGGAAATGCCTTTCTAAAAATTGATTTTGGAAGGCTTCAAGAAGGATTCAGTAGCTCACAGGATGTACTTTGCACTGGTTTCTTTGAATTTTTTTTTTCCCCAGTGTTTAAATGAAAAAAAGAAAAAGCTTTTATTGCAAACTTAGTGTATATTTTTTCCTCTGCAAGAGCGTGTAGTATTAACAGCTACAAAATATTAGTTCACACATGCACATTCTGGCTAATAATCAGTGGAGAGATGTTTGAGTTTGGCCACTAAATTTCATTATCCATCCCCTGTCCGGTCCCTGTTTGCTGCTGTATCTCTGCTTGTCTCAAAGTGGATGGCATATTCTGGCCTAGATCTTTAGACCTGAGCAGGATTTTCTCTGATGTTATTCCTTCACTGCTCTGAAGCTTTCTGTGAGATCAGATCCTGAAAGGAAGGCAAGAACCGTTTCCTGAGTCCTTCAGTGTTCACCCTACTGGCTTCCAAACAGCCTGCGGGAGTAAGAGTCGTCAACTGACAGTAACGTCAGTGAGTGAGGAGAACAACCTGAATGGGACGCGGTTCCAGATCAAGACGTGTGCATGTGGCTGCATGTGCTGGTGCGGTGTCCAAGCTGCGTTATATGCAGCTGCCATCTATACGGTCAGTGGAGCCTTCAGCTAACCACCGAGGAGGTGTTTAGTCTGTGCTGAACTCACTTTTTAGGCTCCATTGACTGTAATGACTTGATTTCTAAAGATTACAGCAGGGTTTAGGTGTCTACATAGAGAAACCTAAATTTAGTTATCTTAATTTTAAGTTGTCGCTGCACTGGTGACATTTTCAAGTGATGACTAAATGAATGAACTTCCAGCTAGAGAGCAAAGAGCTATGCCGTGAGGTACTGCTGCTGAGGCAAGTAAATGTATTGCTTCTTGCTCAGGTTGTGATAATGGGCAGGTAATTAACACAGTGCTGCATCATGTAGAAGTAGGTGAAGTGTTTCTCGCAAAGGGATACTTATGCTCTGTTAGAACCATTTGGTATGGGGCACATGTAATTATGTGACAGCAGAGCGGCTTTGTCACTTGCATTCATCTTTCCTTGAGTCACTTTCATGACTGCTTATGGTCCCAATAATTTTCTGAAGTATGCAGCAGAGACGGAGAGTAGCAGTAGAGTAGATGGTCAGTAACAGGGATTTGGGGCAAGGGAGTTTAGGGGAAAAGGCCCTCGAAGAAAGGCATGAGCAACAAGTGTGTGGAAGATGGCAAATATCTAAGAACCAGCTGGGGATAAATAGGGAGAGCTGGACCAAGGAACAGATTGTAAGGAAGTGTAGAAATGAAAGGGAAGAAATGTGGTAGGGCATCAAGGTTGAGAAGGGGAGAGGTTGGAGAAGAGGATGACAGGAAAAGGAAAGAGAAGGGAACCAGAAGCTCAGTGGTTTTGTAAAAGCTGCAGAACATAAAAGCATGATTGTTAGATCAGCTAATATGCAACTGATCCATTTATTTTTGAACTTCAATATTCTGTTGCTCGCTTAGGGCTAGGAGGAGTCCCCATCACAGTGATGACTGGCACAGTGAGCTTCTGGGGGAATTTCTTTAATTAACAAATGAGAAAATGGAAGTTCCCTGTGTAATTATAGTCTTGGCACTAAATTGCATTGACATATAGCAGTATATTACAGAAATTTTAGAAAATAAGACTACGCAGGACACTGAAGCTTTGTCTAGTCTGTTGACCAAAGGCCTTACCAGCTGTGTGCATTTTTCCTGGCAGGTGCTTGTACAACTTGTTCATACAAATTCCCAGTGATTAGAATTCCACCAACTATCCTCAGCAGTGTTCTTCTGTGCTTGCTCAGAGATACTAGTTCCAGATGTTCAAGTCAAATTTTCTGCTGTAGCAATTTTAAGCCTTTTATTCTTTGTCCCGACTATGGTGATATAGAAAATAATTTATTCTTTTCATCTCTGTAGCCACTTTTTACAGAGTGGTATGTACCCCTTTTCCAGTAGCAAACTCTTTACTACTACCTTTTTCCCCTTTGTTCTTGCTTATTCAGACGTAAATGTTGCCCCAACCCCATCCCTGACAATTAAAGACAAAATATTTTTAAACCGTTCTTCAAAAGTAAGTGATTCAATCACCTTTAATAATTTGGTTACTTTTACTTATTTTTCACATGATGCTCTTGTGGTCTAAAGAGTATCTAGCAGTGCATTCATTATTTTTCAAAAGATATTTCTCTGTCCTTTGTAGAAAAAGACTATTACTGCTTTTGGTAATGACAAGGTGCCTTTCAACATAAAAACATAAAATATGCCTGGTATTTTAGTTTTCATATGCCAAAATAGGTATATATAATAGCTATTTCATCATCTTTCATTGGATAACATTGCAGGCTATTGAGTTTACTGCACATTTAATACATTACCACTTCAAAAATATTTTCCTTGGTGTTTTTTTTTTTTTTCTTCTGTGTCTTAATACAGAAGGGAAATATGAAATTGCTTGTCATCACTGGCCATTGTTTATTCTACAACAGAAAACCAGCATGGAGCTTCTTATAAGACTTCTTCCTAGCTTGCTGCTTTGACAGCGAAACCTGTTTTCTCTGAGGGACTCTTCAGCAGTCCTGTGACAGCAATCCTAATAGAAAGCCTATCCTTACATGTAAGGCCATTATTGAAAAATCTAAGTATTATTCTTGCAAGACCATAGTAGGATATGTAAAAGAATTACCACCATTTTAATGCTCAACCAGATTTGAACCACAAATCACCCTAGCAGTTGTGTGATCATGCATTACTTCAGCTACATGGTGAAATCTGTAAGAACTGAAAAAAAATTACATGTTTTTTTCCCTGTGAAAACAGATAACTTAACTTCTTTGTAACATTGAATTTAATATATTGGGTCACATCTGCTAAAAGATTATTACACTAGAAGAAGGCAATGGATAATTTATTAAAATACCCCTGCAGGGAGATAGCAGGCTATCTGGTTAATATAGAGGAATGCTTGATGGTTACACTGAAAGCTCCCTGGTGAATCCTTTAACATAGGACTAGAATGGGAGATGAAAATGATTGCTTGTTATATACTGTTTACTGTGTTATATTGGTGCCTAGCAGCTGAATAATATTTCTGTTAACAGCTCCTTTCCAGCTTTTCATATTGATCTCCTGCTGGTCTAGAGATTATATATAATTGTACTGAAAATGAGAAGATAATACTTTTTTGTAATGGAAGGTGGCAAAAAGGTTCTTCCAACACATCACCAAAGTCAGATATGAGGGGAAAGTTGTCATATCTTTGTGCCACGGACTTGTAAGATATTCATTCACGTCTTCTTCTGAGCTGTTTCTGTCTCATCTCCTTGTAAACTTAAAGGAATTGTGGAAACACTGTCCCACAGGCAATAAGAGTTTCTTGGTGGGTGGGAAAGTTTCTTTCCTTTGCCTCGAAGGAACCTCGCTGTTGCCATGCTTACCAAATTTGAGAAGGACCAAATGACTCTGTCTTCCCATCAATACTGTAAGTTAGAAAACTGACAAATAGCTGTCCTCCCTTACTGAATACAGTTTCTGTGTAACTGGCCAGTCTTGGATACAGATTTTCATTCATGCTGTAAGAACTGAGAATTGACATTTTAGTTATGGTTTACATCGTTTCTTGTATGTACGGCCTCCTACTTGGAGAACAGTAACAAGGCAAGTGTTTGGTGGTGATGTCCAGCTGGAAGCTCCCCAGATCATGTACCCAGAGGAACTGAGATGCCTCAGTTTTCCTGCTAACAACAAATGACGGTTTCACATAGCAGCTGTGAGCTCAACCAACCTAAGAAGTCCTCAGGGACACTTGCTTTTATTGGCTTCTTGGGCTGATGCTTCTGGGTTCATCCACACATGCTGTTGAGCAAGCCAGGACTTAGAAATAGCAATGGTTTCTTGAATAACCGAGCTGGCATATTTTTAGAAAATAAAAAAACCCACAAAACCCAACAAACCTTTTGCATGTTATGGATTGGTCTTTTTCAGGCCCAGTGACGTTATGTCAGAAACTTCTGACCATATCTGTTAGTCACTGTGGACTCAAGGTGTGGGGTGGAGAGATCCTGGCTTTCATGATGAGAGCTTGTTCTGAGAGTTTTGCTGGATTCAAGGGGTATGAACACTTGGAACAGAGCCAGTGCTGTGCTACTTAATCATTATCATCATTAACTGCATGAAAATGCAGTAAGGACATCGCTTTCCTGTGAAATGGATAATATTAAATTAAGACGTAGCAAGACTGGAATCGGCCACAGATTGAAATGCATTTCTACTGTATTATCTATGGGGAATGAAGAAAAGGCATGAAAACCATCTATATTCTTATATTAGGGAAAAAAAAAACCCCACAGAAAAACAAAAACCCCCAAACAAAGCATCTCTTTGGTGAGTTCAGTTCCATGATAACTGCATTCCTTAAGTGCATTATTGTGTGCTTGAGTATAAATGCTTGATTTCAAGTCATAGGGTACAATGAAAACCTGAACTGTTTAGGGGAGCAAAACCAATATGTTAAAGAATGCTGTTTGGTGGTTTGTCCTGAAAAAGGAGTAAATTCCTGTATGTCAGACAGTTTTTTTTCCTTCTTAACTTCTTGGTACCTAATGCCTTAGAAAATTACAGTCGCTTCTATTATAAGAAGGATCAACAGGGATATAATAATCCTAATGCGCTGCTTCTTTTAGTACCTTTCCTTTATAGATCTTAATACACTTTTATATTTAAAGCTTCATAAGACCTTCGTGAATAAGTAAATGGAATTTTTTTGTAGGATAGCTTCAATCTTGCTTAAATTCTATTTCCCCCCTGCCTCTGAAAAGCAATAGCATCTATTTAACCATACATACCAATGCTGCAGAATAGTTTATAAAGGTAACATAAGAAAAACTCCTTCCATGCAGAGCTGTCTCAGTTCAGTGTTGAACATGACAGTAAAAATCTTACACAGAAAGAATCATAAGTAGTCAAGGGTTTGGTTTTTTTTTTCTCATACAAAAGCAGCTCAGACTCATGAGATCCTCTAATGCTTGGATGGGGGTTAGTATTGGTTTAGTATTAATTTAGGCATTGGTCGTTCTCAGAGGTTTGATGTAGATGAAGTGGTTTGTCTGCCTAAAGCTCTGGGCATGATAAAGAGTCTCAGAAAGTATCATTTAATGAACCACGAGCCCAGCTTCCAGTAGCATGTGGTGGCTCTTGTCATTCCTGACAGTGCACCCGAGGACTTGGGAAGCAGAATAAAACATGGCTAGTTACAATACCTTGTTATCCAAAATACTTGCTACAGCATTGCAGCAGTCTTGTGGTGTTAAGCTGTATGGTGTTTGAGTTTGGCTTTACACATACCAGTTACAGCATTCCCTGCTTAAACTTCTACAAAGGAAATAATAATTTTACTTCTTTTCATGCTATTAATGACTTACTGCCCATAGAGGGGAAAAAACAGTAATGCATAATTTAAGCAAAAATATGTGCTACTAATTACTGATATACATAACTGGTAGTTACTTGTATCAGCCAATATGTATTCCCCTTACTTGTGTCAGAAAAGGTGGGATTTTTTCTAATAAAAAAAAAAAAAAAGAAAAAAGGCAAAATTTAGCTATAGCAAATAGGGATAAAACCAGTTATGTGCTGTCATATCTTTCAGTAGTGTATTTGCATTTTTTTAACATCTGGTATACTTAATGTAACGAAAAAGACATTAAAAGTAAACTGCTATGAAGTAAATAGCCATTTAAATTGACACAATTTACTTCAATTTGCTTCAAACACAATTTACTTTACACAATTTACTTCAGGGCTGGTTTACTACATACTCCTACTGCTCTGCTACTGTGTGATAGCTTGCTAAACTGTGGAAACTTGATCACTTAAAGCAGTCTTGATGAGACATTTCAGCGTTGAACCTGTTTTCAGCAGGAAGTTGGACTACATGAGTTTTTGAGTCCCTCCTACCCTGAGTAACTATAATTGCTGTCAACTCTTAATTGCTTTAGACAAAGGAGTAGACATAGATAGGCAAAACTTCAGAAATTACTTACGTGTCCTGGTAATCATATTTTTCACAATACCATATAAATGTGGAAAAATAACCATTCTCTTTGTTCTTCCATATCAATTGAACCATTTGGAAAAAAATCCTTGACTATGAGATGAAAAATGCTTTATCAAAAACTTGGCTGCAAAGTATTCAGTTTGACTGAAGATTGCTTTTCCATAGAGGAGTTTGTAATTGTAAGAAGTAAGAAATTAATTTCTTTTCAGTTGAAACTGCCTGATTTGAAAATCATACAATTTACCAGCACTGTACTAGTCTCTAGTTAAAGGTTACTCCAAACAATTGCTGTGAAATATGAAAGAGGTAATGACCTGTGGTTTTTTTTAAATCTCTTCTAGCTAAAAAGAAGAAGAAACCAAAGGTCTTAAACAAGTTTGATAAGACCATTAAAGCTGAACTAGATGCTGCAGAAAAACTACGTAAAAAAGTAAGTTTTGAATGTTTCACTCAGGACTGTAGACAGTGGACAAAAATGAATAAAATAAAAATTAACTTAGAAAAAGGAGAATTACTTTTAGATTGTTTTCTGTGAAATTAACTTTTTAAATTTAAATATTCAGTGCATGTTTGTCCTTCAAGTTTCATTTCTGCTGGATAGTTTATTTTAAATTTTTTTAAGTCATAAGTGTATGCCTGTTCATGTGTGTTTGCTTACCTTTACCCTTGAAAATATTTAGCTTAACTGTTGAATTCCTGTCATCAAAAAAACTGCTTAAAATAATCACACAGAACCAGGTTATCTCTGTCCTATCACCGTTGTCCCGTTGAGTACTGAAGTCAACTATTGTCAGAGAACTTAAATAATGTAAGCATGTTAATATGGATCTCAGTAAGCGTTCACGTGCTTTGTGAGCATTCGATGCAAATCTTTGAGGTAGGCTTTGTTTCTGTTGGTATTCTGTGTGTGTCCTGTGAGGGTCTCTGCTCCCATACAGCTCCTTGGAGCACAAAGCAGATGTTCCTGCTTCTTACTAGTGGCAGCAGGACCTTAATATCAGTCAGTCAGTCAATCTTGGTAGTTCTGATTTTAATAACTTGACTATGAAAATCAAACAAACAAAAAAACCCCCAACAATAAACAAAAACTCTTCAGTCATCTCCTCTGATAATTTCCAATTTTATTCTTTTATTTGAGTGTTTCAAAAAAAAAAAAAGACCTTTCCAGAGATGTACCTTTTCCAGATGTGAGATTGAATAGTGAAGCAAGACTATGACTGTTAGAAATGAGAGACCTTAAGTGTTGGATGTAAATCTTGTAAAAATTCTGATATGCCTCACAGGCAGTCCTAGCACATGGAGAACAACTGCAGGTCTTTGATGTACCCGGGATTTGAGATGGCTGAGCAATGAGATACACTACTTTCAGTACAGTACAACAAAAACCATTATAGTCACTGCAGGTGTAGGATTGTTCTTGATTTTCAGAAGACTGACTGTGCAGTTTTAGCTTTATATTGCTGTTTATGCAGCCCCAGAGTTCCTGCAGGTCTATGATGGGGCTGAAGGGCTACTCCAGAGAAAGAACTAACCTCAGGCTGCCACTGCTGCTGCTCTTCACTAGGAGCCTTGTTTATATGTTAGAATTCAAAAAAAAAAAAGTAATTCCATGCTTCGTGTTACTTAAACAATTAGTTGATCAGAGAAAGGCATAACAGAAACTTTTGATGAGCCTATAGGGTCAGTTGGCTGACTCTTTTCCTTCCTGTGTCTCTTGGTGAGTTGCAGGCAATCATGCTTGTCTCGCAGGAAGCAGGATAAATTTAGTAACAAATCAGACATATGTAATGCTTGAAGATACCAAGACAGTTGCGTATAATAGTCCACTCGTATTTATAAAGCTGTAAGAAGAGTTGGAAGGGGCAGCAAGATCTGATGCTAAATTTTGCCAGGCAGTGCTTAGCTCTTATTTAACAGTGCAGCTGCTTCTTCTCAGCTTCCATCCTTACTTGCTAGTCAGCATCAATCATGAGAATACCATAGTTACATTCAGATTTTGTATGCGACAGGGAAGAGACATGTAGTACATGTGAAGTGTCCTGAGGGACATCGTTATGCAAAACATTTGGAGGAAACAGACACACACTGTGGATAAGTCTACCATATTTCCCCTAGAAAAAACGTAGTTCCGGTACTGTTCATCGGGTGAGGTATGCAGAGAGGAAATTTCCACATATGTCCAGAACTTCCTTTCTATTCTGTGTTACATTCGCTTTGGATTTTGTTATTAGCAATAGAATCTTTACATTTTTATATAGACAGGTTACTGACATTTTGGCATTTTTTCCAGTCAAGGAAGGGAAAGTGAGTAAAAGAAAAACAAAATTATTCATTTTAACCAAAGAAAGTAGATAATATTGTTTCATAAACAATGACAACAAATTTCTCTTAAATAAGCAGGCAATCCCAACAAAAATGTGAGTGAAAACTGTTGATTCAGTCTGCATTTTTTCGCTTGTGTTTGTTTTTTAATTGGGGAAACTAATGTGTTATTAGGTCATGCATCCTTCAGCATTTTTATTAAATAGAATTGCTGATAAATACCTCTACTTTCCAGGGAAAGGTTGAAGAAGCTCTAAGGGCCTTTGAAGCATTAGTGAATCAATATCCACAGAGTCCTCGAGCAAGATACGGGAAAGCACAGGTACTAAAAGAAAAGCCATAAATGTTAAAAAAAAAAAAAAAAAAAAAAAAAAAAAAAAAAACAAAAACAAAAAAACCCTCTTTTAACAATGGAGTTCTAAACCCCAGTCAGACTTCATTTATAATTTTATGGATGTTTCCTAGGGAAAGAATTATGTGATCTGTCATATTGTATCTGTTTCAGTCCGCGATCCTTCCCCAATTACTTTGGGAGCTTTTTTCTAACTTTAGTCTAGTGGGAAGTATTGTAAATAACACAAAAATAAGATACATCCTCTAGATCTCATGAAAACTGTCAGAACGGTAAGAGATAAATCTCAACTAATGTCCCAGTGCACGAACAACAGGCAGAACTTAGCTGTTACACACTGTTTGCTGCAGCTGGTAAATCAACATATCAGTCAGCTCTGGGCTAAATGGTGCTTTTTGCTTAGTGGGAATAGGGAAGGAGATTTAGAGTTTTTATAGAGGGAGTGTTAAAGGATCAAGAACACAAATTCTTAGGCAAGGAGGCTTAATTAGCTTTTTCTTGTGGAGCAAGTTCTGTTTCAGGTGTTCCCCTCCAAAAAAAAGAAGCAGCAGAAAATAAGCTCTGCGTTCAGAATACTTTTGTATTTTCATAAATAGTAGGATAATCCCACTGCACTAGTCGTAATAAAAGACTGCTTGAACTTATGGTAATCAAAATGAGCAAAGTGAAGCCTTCACTGTAGAAGGGAATCATGCTGTTACATAATTAATGAGGCACTTGAATTGGAGTCACAACCAGTTTTCGCTTGGTTAATAATAGTCATGTTAAAACCAAAGCTGTGATTATCCAAAAAACTATCACACAAGCACTTGATACATAGCAGACCAAATACTTCAGTGCTTTACGTAAGGAATAGTCTGCTGAACTATTTGCCTTCTTATAGTAGGAGACCACTTCAGTTTAACTTAGTTAAATTACACCTTTAATATTTACCTTTTTTTTAATGAATCTACTCATTATACCTAAGACAATGTGCTTCCTGCCTCCTCATTAGCTCACTGCTTTTAGGGAGGAGGGAAGATCATTGAAGCCAGCTGTGAAGCTTATTCTCATTCAGAATTCCCCCCTCAGTGACACAACTTCATGTGCCCTTTACAACAATTTGTAGTCACCACCTACTACTTTAGTAGTGCTTAAAAGTTGACACAGACCACAATCTGAAGTCATAATTACCGTACACTTTCTGGGAGTGTATAAAATCAACTGTAAATTCATTTCCATTTTCAGTAGCCTTTATAGGCTCATAATATTCTTTTTACTGAACACTCATATTAATATGACCAATGACAATTGTATCGAATCCAGTATGTATGAGTTGAAGCTGTCTGAAGAAATAGGAAAATCATGGGCTTCACTGACAGATGGATTATTCTTAGGATTTACGTTGTAACACAGTATTACTTTTAAATGGGTATTTATACTAACACAACGCATTCAAATTTGCTATTGGTCATCACAAACTAAAGGTAAAACTGCAGAAAAGAGTAAGGGTAAAGGCCAGGAATTCACCACAAGAGCGTACTTTTCCATTTCTATGAACCATGAACCAACATTACATGCTAATTTTGTAGATTCAGTTTCTAATAAGACATGAGGATTAATTTTCTTGGATCTTTTAATAGCTTTAAAAGGCAACTCTTTTCCCCAAAATTCTGTAGAAGATTTCATAATTAAAGTGTTTTTCAGAAATGTGAGCAATTCTGGATTTGATATCTGGAGCTACACTTAGACCAGACGAAAAATATTCTACAGAAATCATTGATGTCTTTAAGGGTGAAAAGAACAGTAGAGAGGTCTTAAACCTCCTTATATGATTTATAGCATCTGTACTGGTGAATTTATGCAGATTTTATGCTGAAAATTTTTGCCTCTTCCTTACGTATCTCTTAATTCTTTGCCCTGCAATTCCCTCAAAAAAAGGAAAAGCAAATTTCCTACTGAGTGTACAACAGAAAAATAAATTATTGCTTAAAACTGATTCCTGAAGTTATCTCTAAAAACTGTCTGATCAACTGTTTGGCTGAGTAACCATATTGTTTGGTATTTCCCATACTAAGTTTCAAAGTAGCTCAAGGAAAAAAGTAATGGACAGAAATGAAAAGATTCCAGATATTTACTACAGCATATACAGCTAACACAGTTGAAGCTGTTTCATTTAATGTGTGTGATTGATACAACAGTGAATATAGATAGACCAATAAGAGCTTCTGCACCTGCAGTGCTTGTGATGCACCTGCACCTTGTTCCGCTAATTGACTTAAGAAAGAACATAAGCCAATAAAAATAGTGTTTGGGAAGAAATGCATTAAACACATGACAATGCATGCGTTTGTATGAACAATTCAAAGTAATGCTTTAAAAATTCAGCATTTGAGATACAGTCTTATTTTTTTTAGCTGTGGAAAAAAATTATGAAAATGCCATACCACAGGTGAAATCAGTCGTGGCTTCCATTAGGTTCACTGAAGCTGTAATTTCACAGAAGAGATCTCATATATCCTTTGGTCTGCTCCTGAACTTGATGAACAAATTTAAGTCCTGAAAGAGTTGTATGGTAGATATTCTATCAACATTTGCAAAAGTAAAGCTAATTCCTAATCAGTTTTCTAAGAGTGTAATAAATTTATGTCAGAATATATGAATGAAATGTTTGTTGGTGTGTTTTGACCTGTGTATTGCTCCCAGTGTGAGGCATAGTATACAAATAATCCATAGGCAACACTTTACCTTTCTTCTATATTATTAAAATGGATTGCTTCATTTATTTTCGAAAGTAGAAATTATGACTTCTACAAATACTAACCAAAAATCTGTGTGAATGTATGTGCAAATTTTCTCATCCTTATGCTTTCAAACAGTTTGCAGGAAGCAAGAATCAACAGTAATTATAACTTGCCTTACCATAGCGCACAACCAAATAAGTTTTCCATTGTTATGCCAAAGTTATATAGATTAAAGATAATTCTACAATTATTCCCATAGTCTAAGAATTGCATAGTTTGCCTTTTAAGAAAACAAAGTTATTTTTAAGACTAGTGGATTATTACATGTTGTAATGATGATTTTGTGATTCTTTCTAGTCTGAAGATGACTTAGCTGAGAAAATGAGAAGTAATGAGATGCTGCAAAAAGCTATCAACACCTATGACGAGGTGGTTAGTCTGCCAAATGTCCCCTCAGATCTGGTAAAACTGAGCTTGAAACGAGAAGCAGACAGGCAACAGTTTCTTGGTAAGATTTGAGGGCAGTGTGAAAGTTGTGTAAGCAAGACTTTCGAAAGATCACTGAGGACTTGAAAGTGCCAATTCCATTGAATTTTTGGTGGGACTTGTGTTCCTAATCTCTTAAATGCTTATGAAAACTATTTTTAAATTCTTTAACTTTTTTCTGTGGAACTAGTATATATATAATTGCTTGTATGATAATAGTGCCTGTAGGCAACAGAGCACTAGGTGCTATGAGAAGATATGATGGGTGGTGGTCAAAAATTTTTATTGACGGAGAAAGAAGAAAATGTACTTCTTTTTCTACTGACACTGAGGGAAATCATGAGGAAATGAATGGCATACACAGAGTAAACACACCCAGAATAAACTTTCAGTAAACATAGAGAAGAACGGAATTGAACTTGGAGGTAACATCTGAAAGTTTAGATCTCAATTCTGTGATGTACGAGAAGTGCTAATTAGAATATAAGGCACAGTCAACTTTGGTGGAGAAAAGAGTTCTTTTTCCATGGGTTGGATTTTACTACCAACTTGTTTCGATCTTGCTGTTCCTCAGCAAGACCTCATCTAGGAAGTCGAGGAACGTAGTTAATTTTAAGCATGTAAAGCATGATTAATTTCATAATTGAAATATAGTAGAACTATTGCTTAACACTAGAAATGTGTTTAATTACTTAATCAACTAAGACTAAGCTTATTTTATATGTTTACCTAGTTTTGTTGAGCACTTTGACATCTGTGTACGAAAGAGCAACCAAAGCTTAAATAATGTTGGTACTGGTACACTGTGAACGGTTCTCCACTAGAGGCTACCATAACACTGCATGATATGCATTCGCAGTATGAGGTTCTCCTGAAATATTCTTTGTACAGCTACAGACCCAGTGACAACCAAGAAGCTGAATATACTCTCACCTGCAGAATTTTTTTTCAAATTCTGCTTCTTGATTGTTAGTGAAGGTGGAACACCTGGCTCTGATTTGTGTTTTCTTACATGTTGTATAAACGTCTTACTACTCTTACTCATACCTGGAGCTGTTATTAAGTATTGTTCAATCAAATTAGGTCGCATGAGGGGTTCCCTGGTTACTCTACAGAAATTAGTTCATCTGTTTCCCAGTGATACCTCATTGAAGAATGACCTTGGTGTTGGTTACCTCTTGATTGGAGATAACAGCAATGCCAAGAAAGTATATGAAGAGGTAAGTTTCCATTCCAGCCAAGGAAAAATATTATTTGCATTCATATGTTCATTCTAAAGATCACTTGCTTTTAACCTTTTTATTGTTAAACATTTTGCATGTCAGGTTTTGAAGGGTTAGTATAGATATGATTTTTTAAAATGCAGTTCTTAATTATCTTCTAATTTTAATTCAGATTTCCTGATACTGTCATGCTAAATGTTTTTCCTCATAGACAGAGAAATGCAGATGTTTTTCATATGCTTAATAATATTTGATTTCTTATACTTTCTGGTAGCCAGATTTGGAATATATTGACAACACGTGTAGATGCAGTGCATAGTATAAAAAAAGATGTCTTATCTGCGAGTCATGGAAAGCAGAAGTAAGCCTGTTACTTTACCGGAACACTGTCTCTAACCATGTGATGAAGTAGTTTGGTACTCACACAGCTATTTAACCTTTGTTTTTTTCATTATTTTTGTAGGCAGCCTAAATTCTGTTTTTCTTTCATGATGCTTGTAGTGTGGACAGTTAATTGCATTTATATTCCTACCTTATACTATGATTATCAGGCTGGGGAAACTTCACTGCCAGGAAGGGCCAATCTGCTCCTGTGATCTGGAAACCTTGTTAACATCTGGAAACTCTCTGACAGATGCAGAGCTTGACATCACTGGTAGAGCACAAGCTGTCAGCACCTGGTCAGAGATGATCTTGTTGATGTTGGCACACTTGTTGCAGTGCTTTTTTGGTACAGGCGTGATACGGTAGTTGGCTGGTTACGTAGACTGAAGACGACTCAGCATAATTAGTACCACCTCCTGAGAATAGAGGTTCAGTTTTCCATCCCCCACATCTAGGAGTCTGAGGGGATTCTCATCTCGGATGGTTTCTCAAAGAGAAGGAGGACATTCAACTGGATGTTTGGAAGCAGGAGCTGAACCCTGATAATACCTTTTTTTCTCATGCTCCTCTGGTAGTCTCAGATGTTGCCAGAATAATGTTTGCTTTGCTACTTCAGCTACTTTGTAGATCCCTCCATAAAACATTTCTGTTCAATAATTTTTGGCCTGCTGTCAAAATTTCTCAGAGGATTGGAAACATCAGCTTTTAAAGATAGAATTTGTTAACTGAACCTGCTTCTCAAGCTGCAAGGAATGTGAAAAACACAAAAACATACTCCTTTTGGGCAAGATTTTCCTTTGCAATTTTTCAGTATTTTGCTACAAACAATATAGTTAGAATTTCTCAATATCAATAATCGCTTTTTATAAATGGAAGAAGGTAATGAGTTTTCTATATAAACACTTTGATATTGAGTTTGATATACTTCAGAAGAAGTGTATACGGCTCCGATTAAGAACAGATATGCAAAATAAGAACTGGTCTGCTTTTAATATATTGTTTTCCATGCTTCCATAGACTTTAACCAGTATAATTACTCTGTTTTGCAGTTCACTAACCACTGAAATAGAATAGATCATAGTGATGTTCTGTCCTTGTAAAAGAGCAACAAATAAATACCTTTTAAAAGGAACTGGATTTATTCTTTTAAAAAATCATGTGGGTTTTGTCCATATTCTGGCTATTCTTCAGGCTGAATTCCAGCACAGTAATGTAATTTTTTTTCTTTGTTGTAATTCAGGATAAGTTTACATGAAGAACATTAAGAAAGGAAACATAGCCAAAGAAACAGGGAGAAGCTCACGTGTACCTGCTTTTATTCTTGGTTATGCTGAATGCTTCTTACATGATTTTGGGCAGACTGCTTAGGGGCCATATGGTCTGCTCTTGAGCGCTTTGCTCATCTGTTGCAATGCGTATTTAGGAAGTGGTTGGCATATGGTTTGGGCCTCCTACCATAGGTGCTCAGGTTCTGAGTATAGTCAATAAAGAGAGGGGCAAACTGTAAAGAGCAGTTCTGGGGACCTCCAGGAGACATCTTCCTCTTCCCATGTATTTTGAAAAACCTGGGAAACTTCTGTAGTGTGGTTAAATCCTTCTTCTCACTAGTGTAGGACAAATTAGTCATTTGGTAGAAAAATGTAAAAGAGCACAACTGAGAGCATGAACTCAGTGCTGTGCAGTAGATGCCTCTGATATTTATGAATCCTGGGTTCTGGTTCCTATTGTAAGGATGTTCATACATTTTATTCAAGTGTTCTTTAATGCAGAAGGCATGGACATCTAGGAAGAGAGAGCAGAGCTCAGGACACATCCTCAAGAGAACATACCCCTTGTTTGACTAAAGGCTCAGCTTTTTGCTGATTCCCCTCTGGTCCCATTCTTTTCTTCGTGGCTGTCTAAGTTCTTGTGTATGTGCACTTGTTTCTGCTCCTCAGGCAAGTTTGCAGCAGGAGAATCTAGACTCCAGATTTCCCATTTCCTGCTAGCTTCTGCTAGCTTCATGAGCAAAAGGTACCCATGCCCTCCTTTGCTTCCTGCTGTAAGATTTCAATCTTAATTCAGTGTTATCAGCCTGCGTTAGGTGTGGGCTGATCACATGCAACTAGCTGGACCCTTCATAGGCACTGTCCCTTACATTGGGATTACAGTATATACCACTTCAGACCACACTAACTCTAGCTTGCATTGAATAGATGCCCATGGAATCCTAGTGAATGAAAACTTTCTGCTTTACATTTAATAGCCAGTTTACTTATTTTCCATTCAATTCTTATTTTCCATTCCAAAGTTGTTATGTCTCAGCAGCCGTTGAAGTGTTACAGTCACGTTTTTATTTCGAAAGTCTTAAATATGATATGTTCTTTCTTTTAGCTGCGGAAGTGATGTGTATAAACACTGAACTTCAAATCAAGAGTTTCGTACTTACAGCTGTAGTGTGGTATAGTCTAACTGACACAAAACAGACTTTTCTAGTATGCATTTCCCAGAATTTGTGCTGAACCACAGATGGAAAATGGTGTCCAACTGGAGAGGATTTCAGTTTTGCCTCTAATATTAAAGCATTTTCTTTTGAACATTACAGTTAAGGACATGGAAACATAACATTAAAAGTAGTCCTAGTAGAATTTAGAGCTATTTTTGTTTTCAAAGATCTACAGATTATGATAAAATATAGTGGAAGAGAACTTTATAAGAACAGTTACTCTGCTAATAGCACTTTTTCTGCCTGCCATGCTGAGGCATGTCTGCATGGCTCAGTGCAGCATTATACAGCCACGCATAAGCCAGCTCTGATTGAGCTATCTCAGGTACCAAAAGCAGAATATCCACATTAACACAGTACTCTGCCCTGGCTAATTAGCCATTGATAGCCCCAGAGGTTAATTTCTATATTCATGATTAATATTTAATGGGCTATGAGCAGTTTAGTAAAACTTATTTCTAAACATAATTAATATTGCATGCAGCAACAGCAACAGAGTAATATAATTTACATTAAATACTTCCAGTGTAATTTCTGCTGATTGTATCTCTTCACTTCTCTTTAGGGGCTCTGAATGTAGATCATGCCTTAATGCAACTCGGCATAGTTTAAATGAACCGTAATACAGAAAATTCTATTCTGTCTTAATTAATCAGATAGCTTTATACTATAGTTAAAGGAACTGTAACGAAATTATATGGCTAATAAATATTTCTGTCAGTCATTTATTTTTCCCTGCAGGTACAGATTCTTGGATCAAAATAATTGTACACAGAATGCTGTAGTCAAAAGGCATAAGATGCATAAGGTGGTAGCATATCCTTATACTATGGGTCAAGCTCATCCTTACTATGACTTGCTGGGTTCACCTTTTGCTAATAATGTGTCATACTACGGACTTCAAATAGATTCTTAAATTGATTGTTCCTTCATAGTAGCTCTTTTCTGCAAAAAGAAGTGAAATGCTGCTATTTTTAACTCAAAACATTTTATACCCATATTGCGCTGATTTGGGTTTTGCTTGGATGTTGTTTGTAGGTAATAAGGTTTGAGAAAGCAGAGAAATTGGCCCAGAGAACTTGTTATGGTTTTGCTTGTAATTGTTTTGATTGAAAAATTAGGTTAGATGGTGACTAGAAAAGGCAAAGGGAAATGGCTGTAACGTGTGCAGACATTTTATCCATGGCATAAGTTTAGTAGCTTCAAAAATGGATTTAGGCAAGAGAAATTGCATCTGTCTGTTGTTTTGTATTTAGCGGCTGTGCTAGACATTCAGCAGGTATCAGCCTTTGTAATTCCACTGACTACCAGGTTCTTGTGATGGTCCTCACAGCCTGAGGATCTGTCCTGATAAGACCGTCCACCCTTACTTCAAGGAGAGAAGAGGTGTAACAACAGATTAACTTGACCATGAAATTGATGTCCCATAGAGCTACAAATGATATTGAATATATACATCATAGAAACGTGGAGCTGGAAAGTAGATCAAGACATTCTCTAATTTTCCCCTTGGCTTAGGCAGACCGAATGCACTTAAATTATCTCGGTAATGTTGGGGGTATATGTTTCAGAACTCAGGCCAGCCAGCGTCACACTTCCTTTCCCTGAAACACTGCCCCATACACTGATCCTTTCCTACAGTTCTCCCTGTACTCACAAATCTTTCTCTTGCTAAGTCTCCATGAAATATCCATCTCTGGATATTTGCCTATGAGTTTTCCTTTCCTGCAAAATTAAGTCAGGTTGCAACTCAGACGTTATCTGAATCTTGCTCAGGACACAAAATCTTTTAGCTTAATTCAGCACACTAGGTCTTGGTCTTGATCAAAAAGTATAGCACACACCTATACAAGGATAATGTATCCATCACCTTCTAGTGTGAAAGCACATTGAATTACTACTGCATTAGTCCTTGCATTACCATCTTATAGCTTTCTCTTGGCCAGGCAAGTGTAAGCTCTTCCAGAGAGTGCTCCAGTTCACCGTAGTGCTGAGAACGCCCTTTGCGTTCCCAGGGTCTGCGCAGTCCCATTATGTGATGCAGGCATTATTTTACAGCATCTTCCTCAACAGTACTCACTCTGCTTCACAGCATAGTATATTTTCTCTTGCCAAGACTAGTTTGCCACCAGTATAAACCTATCTAGCTTTAAACTATTTCAGGTATAATTCTACACTATGTTTCCCATGACTGTGCTGTAGACTTGTTCAAAAGCAGCTCCTTTCCTTCAGATTAGTCAAATTTGAGATATGTAACTTAAGTGTTAAGGAATGGTGTTAATTCTGTAATTTAGGATGCTGTAACTCAAGAGAGAGGGTGGAGAAAGACAGACAACAAAAAAATAATGCAATTCAGAGATTCCAGTTGGAAGAATTTTACTTCTGAGACTTTAAAGTTTGGCTTGTAATAGATTTTTCTGGAGAAGCACAAAAGTGAATGGGAAAAGGAAAGTACAGCCAAGCCAAGAATTTATCTGAGAGTCAGCGATGGAAGAAAATGTCATTGCATGACTAAATAGTAATATGTGCACAGGTTTGTTAATTTGCATAGATCCATACATGAGTATTTAATTCATTTGCTCTCAAACAGGTTCTAAGCCTGTCTCCAAATGATGGCTTTGCCAAAGTACATTATGGCTTCATCCTGAAGGCAGAAAACAAGATAGCAGAGAGCATACCCTATCTAAAGGTATTTTTCTTTTCTCACCTACAGTAAATATTTTACCTGTAAAAAATAAAATTTGAATGTATAAAACATGTCAAGGTAAAAGCATACCAATCAAAAATCACAGTTTAAGCTATGTGTTGGTATTATATTTCTGTATCACTGCCTATGAACTGGAGCAAGCTTGTACATTGAGAGTCATCAGTTCTTAAACATCAAGTATTTGGTTTATTAGTGGTTAACCCTAAGTACACAGCTATGAGTCTCAAATTGTTCTGAGTTTGTCAGTATGCTGCGAACTTAAGGCTCTTGAAAAATCCAGAGGGGCCTTGTGTTTACTTCTGAGTTTTTGGGAAGAGATAACACAAAATAAAACCTTAATCCAGCTTTCTAAAATGCTTGTGTATAGGTATATAGGATCAGGGGCAAATGTCTATCTCTGAATATACCTCTGTCCTGGGGGGACTGAGGAAAGAGACCATGGCATTTGGAAAACTGGTAACATTTCTCAATGGCTTTTTACTAAAATGTTATAACCATTCAGCCTAAGTTCTGGGTTACCATGGTGGTTATGTTTTATAGCCAATTTCATAGCCTCTCTCTTGTATAGAGTTGGCAGCTTATTTGGAGCAATCAGCTGAACTTTTAGAAGTCCTATTGAAGTTTTCCTTATACTTTTTTTTTAGGAAGGACTAGAGTCTGGTGACCCTGGCACAAATGATGGACGCTTTTATTTTCATCTGGGTGATGCCTTGCAGAGAATGGGAGACAAAGAGGTACACATTTAACATGTTCTTGCTTTCTTGCTTTAAAGTCTAAACCTCTGATGGACTGCAAAATCCAGAAAAATTTTTAAGCACAGGCTCAATGTTGAAAGCATGAGTAGTTCTATCGCAGTAACAAGCCAGCATATGTGTGTAGAGGTCAAGATGAGCAACAGCAACAAATCTGCCATTGGTATGACAATACAGTCTCTTAGCATCCCTTGCTTTAGAACTAACCTAAACTTTTGAAGCTTGCATGGGGCAGTTTGAACCGAGGGACCAAACATTTTTCAAAAATTCGGTGCAGGTATTTTTAGAGTCTGTTTTCTGCTCCTACCACTTATAACAAAGATTTTAACCAGAGTTAAAAAAAACCAATTACATGTATATCACTGTACTGAAGTTATCTCTTAGCTCTGATACAAGAGTGTTTTGTAAACCTCCCTTCTTTCTCAAAGTGACCTTGAGCACCAATGAGTATGTGATAAAAGGAGACCATGAGAGGACTGAATGTCTCAGCTGAGTTACTGCATTTGTTCAATAATTAAAGTACCAAACAGATCGGAAAAGCAGAAATTTGTGCAAAAAATCTGTTGCATGCTCAACAAAAGCAAACATATGCAACTGAAAACCATGAGTTTCCAATTTGTTAATTTAAAACCAAATTTAATTAAAAGCCAAATTTAAATGTGTCAATAAGCATTATTGCCATGGTAGGGGAGCAAAGGGCTTTTGTTGAAGACTGTTATTAGTAACGAACTTTACTATGGGCATGAGTTTAAAAACAAACCAAAAAACCCTATTCCTGGATGGGAAATGGGAAAAGAATAATAAAAAGGCATAGTGGACCTGCTTTTTAATCAGTTATCTACTAATAGGTCTGAAATATTGATACCTAAAATACTGTAAAGAATGTTGACCTCTTGAGTATCTTGGCCCAGTTGGTAGGCAGTTCTCCAATATCAACTATAGACAGGTGGACTATAATGAAGCCTATGTTAGTGATCTTTCTTAAAGCCTAGTTGAGGTTAGTTTTCTTTTTTAATAAATCATGGAATTTTTATTACAATACCTTATACATACATTGAAATGTAATAATATCTGTGGTTTTTTTAAGGTAGATTGCCTTTTCTGAAAGTACAATGAAGTTTTTTGAATTTAGAAGTTCATTTACAAGTGATAATTAGTTGGCCTCATTCTGTATGTAAACGCCCATGCACGTGCACACGCACTCGTACACACACACACAGCATCTGCTTGTGCATGTGATTCTCTGTCTGTCCTTCTCTCAACAGAAAACCAAAAAGGAAATCCTTGCTTGCTTCCGTGGGATATTCTGGGTTGAATGATTGGGCCTAGAGCATCCCATTACAACGTTTGACTAAAGATACCACACAGATGTAATTAATGTATATCATCCTATTCCCCAGGATAATTATGTGTTAATGTTTATGGAGTTAATGGTCAAATCTGTTGTAGAAAAAGTTGTAATCAATGACAAATGAACTTCTTGGCATAGAGAAGACTTTTAAATTTATCGGTGAGAAGTCCACTGTTAAGCTAAATTTTTCTTACTGACCTTGCTAGACTTGCTGAACTTCAAGATTTAATCAAGGAAACCAATCAATATTTAAGGAACACATGAAATTGCTACCACTGAAGGTTTGTTGAAGGTAGATATTCATCTATTAGAGATAAATCAGGAATTATGAATGTGGTCTTGGTAAGTGTTAGGGAAACAGTGTTGAGTATGCCCTTTCCAGCTATAATTTGATAAAATGCCAAATTGACTTAAAAAAAGATAAATTAGAACTGTGGAAGGTATTACAGAACAAAGTGCTGTTCACACAGAATGTATAAACTGAGTGCATCTCAAACAATTACTTTCCTGGAAAAGAAGCTATACTACTGTTGTAGCTGTCCTGAATAGTACAGCGGTCATTAGTTAGTCTTTCCACTGCCAAGATCTGCATTTCAAAAGAAAGGTTTCTGATGGAAACTCAGGACTGGAAAGGATGAACAAGGCAACCTAACCCTACTCCATGCTGTCAAAGGCAAACTCATAGCACAATCCTTCTAATAGATAAGGATTAACAGTATTATACATCGTGATTACAGCTGATGGATCTTAAAGAGCAGCAACATTCATACTCATCAGTCAGTGGCTGAAACAAGTAATTCATCCCCCTTATCATTTGGGCTAACTCCAGACATCGCAAATGAATGCAGGCAGTCAGCATGAATGATCTATTGATATTCCATTACTATTACAACTTACATCTTGGGGAACATACGTTATAAATCATAATGCTTCCATTTCAGAGACTTAACCAAGATAACATCAAAATTTAAAGACATACTGTATATTACCCAAAGGTAATGCACTTTTTTTTTTTTTTTTTTAACCCATACACAATTTTACAAAGCTTTACTAGGGAAAAAAGATGAAAGCTTACGTATGGTCTGCTGTTATTCTGTTCCTCCACACTTTTTTCCTTTACTTCAGAGAAATACTGTAAGGCAACATTATATTGTGGCCTTTCCTCCATAATTCAAAAGAGTTATAAAGATCAAAGCACCACATTTTTTAAAAGCTTGAAGAAAACTTACAGACTCTCAAAAAATAATCTGTGGTTATAATATAGAGACTTATGTAAAAATTTGAAGACAAAACGTCCCAAAGTAATTTCTTACCTTGTATCTCTAAGATGACACCTGGAAATTTTTAGAAATAATCCATCACATGAAGAATTTCCAATATCCTTCTGTTTTCTTGACTGACTGCTAAGACTAAGTAAGTCTTAGTGAGTCACAGACTGTTCTCATGGCTCATTTGTATCCAAAAAAGTTTTGTTTTCCCTTCTAGTTTACTGGCTTCAAGGTAAACATAAATAATAAGCTGACATGAATTGTTCTCCTAGAGATATGTTAATTTGATAGTATGTTTTGCTTTGCATTAGAGCGCATATATAAAATGATTCATCTTTTGCTTAAGAGTTAGTACTGTGGGTTTTGTTCTAATAAGTCTTTTGTTTTAACCTTCATGTCAAATGTGGGCAGATTAATGGACAACTGTCGTATGGTTGTGAGTTAGAATTGGAGAAATGACTCTCTTTGAAAAACAAGTAACAATTAAAATAGTTGTGCAGGGAGACTACCATACCAGAATGCTACTGGGGACAGTGTTCATTTTGTCTAGATGTCGTGGTTTAACCCCAGCTGGCAACTAAGCCCCACACAGCTGCTTACTCACTCACCCACCAGTGGCTAGGGGGAGAGAATCAGAAGTGAGGAAAAAAGTGAGAAAACTCGTGGGTTGAGATAAAGACAGTTGAATAGGGAAAGCGAAAGCTGCACACGCAAAGGAAAACAAGGAATTCATTCACCACTTCCCATGGGCAGGCAGGTGTTCAGCCATCTCCAGGAAAGCAGGGCTCCATCAC
>JAVJGG010000029.1:14350480-14365541 GCA_035590195.1 Aviceda cuculoides | reverse complement strand
GTGTCCCCTCCCAACTCCTTGTGCCCCCCCAGCCTCCTCGCTGGTGGGGTGGGGTGAGAAGCAGAAAAGGCCTTGACGCTGTGTAAGCACTGCTCAGCAGTAATGAAAACATCCCTCTGTTATCAACACTGTTTCCAGCACAAATCCAAAACAGAGCCCCATACCAGCTACTGTGAAGAAAAGTAACTCTATCCCAGCCAAAACCAGCACAGCATACTTTCTGTATTCTTGCTGGAAGGAAAAGTGGAGGGTTTGGTTTTTTTGAGGAGAACTTGGCAAGGAGGTGGGTACAGCCCGGGAAGGCAGCTAATGGTGAGGTGTAGGGGGAGTATTATTAACTGGAAGCATAAGGGTAAAATTATAGGTTGTTTTATGTAGTGTGAGATAAGAATAAATATCAGGTTGGGTGAAGGAGTGTGAGAACATGGTCCAAGTTTGGATGAGTGATGCTTAGGCAGACGTGAATTGGATGGTTTCTGTTCAAGGCAGGGATTGCTGCCTGCTTCAGTCCCTCTGCTCTGGATTTCTTACCTCATATCTCTCTACTTAGCTGTCCTGTCATATTCTTTTTTTTGTGTGTTGCCTAAAATATTGCAGCTGTAGCAGCAATGCTGGACAGGAAGGAGGAAGGTACATGTAGCCTTCTGTGTATATGGTTCATCACAGTGCTGGATCTTTTCTTTCCAAGCATCCCATTTTCTTCCTTTGCAGGACCTTGTTTTGATGCTATACAGTGGTAAAGCAAATTGTGGATAGGGAGAGTGAGACAAACAAAGGTCTGGTATTAGCCTCAATAGGTTTCTACCATGTGAAGTAAAGGAAAGGGACGAGAAAAATTAGTAGCATCAGCCCAGTTCTGGTGTGGCAACAAATACTTGAAGAAACTCAAGTGCATATATGTATTAGATAATTATGTAACAATTTAGATCCACAAAGTCAGCACTGTTTTCATCATCACAGCATCTCCATTGGCAGCAGAAGGCAGTCATCTTTAATTCATAGCTAGGGCATTGAAACATAGAGAAAACAAGGTTGACCGAGATGACAAACAATCTGATCTTCCAAGTCCAAGGACAGCACCTAGATTACTGACCCATATTTGCTGTCGATGCTTGTGAGAATATAATCCTACTTTGCTCATGTTGGATTGGACAGCCTTGGCCATCTGATCTATTTTGGGATTGTTAGTTGGGGTTTGGGGGATTTGTTTGTTTGTGGTTTTCTTTTACTTGAAATGTTCGTGACTACATTACATTAGAAGAATAACCTTGGTATCCAAAGACATGGTCTGTTACCTTACCAAAAAAAGCATAAGTTACCTTTTTTCTGTGGGAGTTTGCTGGTATGAATTAGGTTGTTAACAACTGCAATCTTTTAGGCATACAAGTGGTATGAACTTGGATACCAAAGAGGTCACTTTGCATCAGTTTGGCAACGCTCCCTCTACAATGTCAAGGGACTGAAAGCTCAACCTTGGTGGACAGCAAGGGAAACTGGTTATACAGAACTGGTGAAGGTAAGGCAGTTAGTTTCTGTATACTTTGACTTTATTTTTTTTAGTAGCAACTATAATCTAAGGTATTAAGCAGAGAAAATTCTCATCTATGAAGTCTGAATCGCTGCCTGTGAGTACCAGATACCAATCTCAGACTGAGCACAAGATTTAACTAAGATATAAAAGGAGCTCAGGCATTTTCAAAATTGAGAATGGGGTCAGGATGGCTGAAAAGATTAATAAATACAAAATTTGCATGATAGACAACTGTAATGTCTCGAATGCAAAATGACAGCAAACTTTGGTAATGTCTGGGACACCCATCGTGAAATTTTAATTAGTCAGGAAAGGCTGTTTCCTACGTCCCTTGTGTAATAGTTGGTGACTTCTTTGGAAGCTTTTAATTGCATAAAAGAAACAAGTGTGGACTCCCAGTGACAGATTTAGCAAAAGATAACAACATATAATTTAAGTTCTTTAAAGTTCTCTTTTCATGTAATGCAAGACAAGTAGTCTGGTTATTATTCATAATAATTGCTGTGTTTCTAAAACAGCATAGTTTTTATTATTTTAATAATTTTAAACATAATTTCTAAAAAATTAAAAAGGGGTGAAGAACCTTTTTTTTTTCCTATATGTTTTAATTATTGGTATGTGGTTTAGCAAAATTATTCTGCACAAACAATTTAAAAATATAAATGTCCATTTGCAAGAGATAGGTTCCTTCAGAGTGGTTGTTTCATTTTACTTAGTTACATAACATGTCAAATAACATACTATGAAAGGATGATTTTATTAAAACAAACAAACAAACAAAAACAATAACAGAAAGAAAGGAATTGAAAAAAGAAGATTACTCCTTGTTATGCTTTTGATGGCAGTATAAATAAGTCTAGGAAATTTAGATTAAAGTGTGTGATTCTCCAGTGTAATCTCAGTCACACAAAAAAAGCAATTAACTTTATGGAATGGTGTTTGGGAAGATTTGAAATGTACATGTAATGAACTCATTCTTGAGGATTGTGTAGGAATAGATACTCCCTGCCATAAAGAAGATGGAGAAACTGGGAACTTCTTATCATACTTTTCCCAAACAAAAAAGAAAGATTATATATTATTTTATCAATGTCTTAGGGCTATCTGCAATGATGTTTTACAGTCCCTTACATGTAAACCATTCAAATTCCTGAGTCACACAAGGTAATGGACCCTTCACATTTGGCATGAGGAGACAACTTAGCTCTGAAAGACGAAAGAATTCAGTTTTTTGTTCTAAAACGGCCAGCGATCCACCTTGAAGGGATTTTTTTCAGATGGATTGGACTTTATATGGTGGTCTTAGCTTGGATCAGCATCCTGCGTGACTGCTAGAAGAGCCATTCAGATGACCAATGAGGGTAGAAATTCAGCCCTGACCTCCACAGCACAACTGCCTCTCTGAAATCCACTCATACCACTTCAATCCAATCATTTTGTGGTTTGGGGGTTTTTTAGCTGTTTTATTAGCAAGATGTCATTGCATCTGGACTAAATTGTGGCTGCTAATTTACTTACATAGGTATCATAATTTGGGGGTGGAAAGATTTACATTCTTCAAGATAATGTTCACATTTGAAAGTATAAAACCAAAATATAAATTACATGCATCAGGAAAAATATTTGTATTGTTGTGTTTCCCCTATAACTCAAGAAAGTACTTGAAGTTTTGAAAGAAAGCGGGCCTGATTCTAATAATATACAATGATGCAAGCAAAATTTGTAATAGTATTCTCCAGAAAGTGGCAAAAAAATCATTGAAGACATTGGTGTTATTAATTTCTGAAATATTCCATCTTCCGTACATGTTTTAGCTAAAAAACCCCATTATTTCCCCATTCCACAGAGCAAAAACCAATCAGCAGTTATTTCTGACTGCTCCATCTCGTTACGCTCTTACATCTGTGTGGGATGTGTGGGAAATGCTACCAAATCCCAATGGTAGAATTTTACATGGAAAACTGCTGTATGAAGGGCAAAGCACTGGAGGCCCTGGCCTTCTCTCCCTGTGTTTCACCATTTGTTGTTAAATGTGAACAAGCTATTTTCAATATCTTGATAGCTTAACAATGCTAACTGAGGATTTATTTGTGGCTGAGACAGTGCTAAAGCCACACTGACAGCTCTTTTTGGTTCATTCAACTAACCAGCACAGCTGTGGTCAGTAGCATCTTATAGCACAGACCCAACTTGATTTTTTTATGAAGGGTCATTTGGTTTCTTGGGACTGGAGATGGAGATGTGAGTTTTGTCAGTGCCTTGCTTTTTCCACAGAAAATCTGAAGAAAAAAATGTCTTTTTTTTTGTATTCCCAGTTCAATAAATTCCTTCTGAGGGGCTTTCAGCTCACCTAACTGTAGCCATATGGGCACAAGGCATATTATCCATGCTAGTGGTCTAGTTTACAGGTCAAAAAAGAGTATTTCCAGAGGATGATTAATTTTTACTGTGTTAAATAGCTATCTAAGGGTGGCATGTCTTCTTTTCTGGTGTTAACTTTCCTACCGCTTTACTAAAAAACAAAACCTAGACAACTAATTTAGGCCTTATATTTAACTGCCTGATGGGTTAGATTAAATAAAATCTCATACTTTATTTACTTCACTATTACCGACTTGCCTGGATATCTTAAGAAAGAGGGGTTTTTTAGTTACTTTAAAAAAAAAAAAAAAGAAAAAAAGACTGACTATCTCAACAACACTTAACAAGATATGTATTATGATGGTAAATCCTGGTTAGTGCTGCTGTGCCAAAAGGAAGTGGATCTTTGCATGTCTTTAGCTGCTGCATGTTAATGCTTAAGTTTTTTGCAGTTTCTTTGAAAGAATAGGAAGGGGCAGCTTATTTCTCAGGGAGCAGAAAACATAAGCCTTTAAATTAGGAAGAGTGTGTCAAGTGATTTATGTAGAAATGCTCTGTTAATGTTTCTGGTCTACAGTATTTCAGGCCTTTGGATTTGGAGATTCAAGAAACTCTTTCTTGTTTGAGCTCAGCTAAAAGGAAACCTTACTTTTATCTTTGAAAACCTGTCCTCCTCCCTTGGGGCAATTAGCTTGCCATGGACGATCTTACTGAGTTATTACGTTATTCTCTGGTACCTCTTGTAGAACCTCATGATAGCATTATTATTCTGTTCTGGTGCTCGTTTAAAAAAATAGTAAAAGAGGTACAATGCTATTGGATCCTAGAGACTTTTCACCAGTCTGAAATTAATACGTAGGTAATGACCTACGTAACTTTGTCCTTTCCTTACGTTGTGTCCTTTGACTTTTGGAAAAGACCCAGAGGATGCTCTGTCAATAATGTACTACAGTGAATAACTGATTGATTAAAGTAGAGCTTGTATTGTCAGTTCGATGGCTTAGATTTTATTGATTAAAAGTTTCAAGTGCAGCAAGAAAAGCACAGAAAGAGAAAGAAAGTACAGCACATATCCATAAAGTTTTCTGGAGAATGACAGCTAGGGCTTAATGGTTTAGCTAATAATAGCTAAACATTCATATTGAATGGAGAAATTAAATTGAAATGTGCATATAAACTGTGGCTAAATGCTTTAAGGGGAGCCTTCTGTTGAAAAGAGCAGAGATGGTGCGTACAAGTGCTGATGTTTAAGCACTGTGAGTGACCAAATGGATGCAAAGAATCTGTTCTGAAAGGTTTAAAATACTGCCCCTTACTTGGAGGTCATCAGCATTCCCCAGTGGAGGCAGAGTAACGGATCATGAATACTCTCCTACTCTGTTTCAATAACAAAGTGAAATAAAGTCTTCACCATGATTTTATTTTATAGTCCAATGGATTAAAGTGGACGTATGGTCAGAAGTTATGCCTCACAGAGGAATAGTAACCTCTTAATCTCTGCCTGTTTCATTTATGACTGTGCATTGAAATGATTTGACAGCACAGAGTAAGGATTCTTTTAATATAATAGTTACATGTAAAAATATATTGATATTAAGAAATCCCTATTTAAATATAGTAATGTCTTTGCCAGTAAAATCTACACTATTGCCAGATGTAAAGCAACTGTAAACTTCCATTATTGTTAGGAACTGTATTTAAAAAGCCATATGGAGGTTTATGGGAATTAGCTGCTAGGAAGCAAGTACATATGCTCCCTGTGCTGGTCACCACCTGATTCTTCACTTGGAATCAGGATATTGTGTCAAATATAATATGAATTTGTTGCTCTAACCTGAGGCTTGAATCCCTACATATCATAGAGCATAAGCATATTAACTTTTTTCTGTAGATGCCAACTCATATCAAGAGTCCTAAGTTCAAGTCCTGGACTTAGTCATTATATTTTAATGGTGTTTTGCATTCTTACTGTTCAAGGTAAGAGTCTGTAAAATCAGAGAGATCAAGGCTTAGCTGTGTTTGAACTCCCCACTTCATTTGTACCTAGGAGTTACCTATTACTCATAGTGAAGCACTATCAGCATGTTTTATAGATGGGGTCCAGGTTTTCAGGAGTACAGAGACACTATTGATTTCAGGGCAAGTTATGTCTAAAACTGTTAAGGAGTTAGTTCAAAATCAATTATATGTATTCAAATCACTTTGTATCCAACATGTTGTGGAAGGAGCCTTAAAAGGGAAGGACAAACACCCACCTTTGCATGTGAACTTTCAGCCTGTGGCAGTTGTGAAGGATTAGAGGTGGCAAAGCAGCTATTGCCTGCAATGCCTTGGACCACCAGTGCTCTTCCATGCGTCGTCTTGTCTGCATGGGTGAATGCTCCCTCTTACCTATTATCAGAGAGAGTAGGAGGAGTTTGAGGAAAGAGAGGAGCACTTGTAGTATCTTTTAAAGTTTTCCAGTTTTGTTGATCTGTATCACTTTAAATTGAGGCCAGTGTAAATGTAAGTTATTCTTTTCTTTCTCTTCTCCAGCCAGTGCAAAATCAGGTACTCAAGCTGGTATTTCCTTTTGTAGATATGGTAGTGCTGAATCAGTACCAGCACTGTTCCCATATTCATCTCTGATTAGGTGGAAATTTTCAGCCTGTGTTCTACCCTGCATTTTGGAAAACTCAGTTTTCCAAAGATGTTCTCAAAAACCATTTCTACTTAATGTTAACTGTTAAATGAGTGTTATGGAGACCTATCAGTGGGAGAGAATAAGCTGAATGCACCAGGAAAAATAAGTGCTCTTCTCCTTTACTGATGGATGAGAGAGAAAACAATTTGCTAGAAGAAGAAGATATTACAGTAATAGCAGAAGTGCTATCCTAATTTTCATAGCCTACCTAAAAATCTTCTAGTGGGAGAAAGTCACTGTATTATAGACAGCATGTTCTAGCCATGGCTTGCTTTGCTGAGCCTTTTATGATATATCAGTGTACTACCTATTTTGTGGGATCAGCTTGTCTTTTAATTGAAAAAAATCAAGTGGAAAATGCAACTGTTTAATTTAAATGGGGAAGGCTAATAACCATATGGAGTTTTAAGACTAAAAAGGGGCAGTTATATCACCTAGTCTGATCTGTGTTATACAGACTTTTGAGTTTTACTCAGCTTTACACATCATATAAAGATGTAGTGCAAATACACCTTACCCTATTTTCAGTGTGAAATTGAAAATATCTTACAGGAACGCTTTATTCAAGAGCACAGAGGAAAAATGAAAACTATTCACCCAAAATAAGGTTTAGTGAGCAAAGTAAGCAGCCAGGAAATGGAAGTTACTTTTATCCAGATCCATTGTTATGCTGTTGGGTTTTCGTTTATATTGCCATAACATTAAAATGACTTATTATTGGTAGAATAAAAGGTTTTCTAATCTATCTGATTTTTACAAATATAACGTCCTAAGGCAGCAGAGGACAGAAATTTTAATTCTACTATTTTGTGGTTTAGGTATGTATGAAGTACAAGGCAGCTTACACATTTTTAATGGTTGTGTCCATAGATCATCACCTGACACTTCAAGTCATATTTGATCTTTTTCAATAGCATCAGCATGTGCAAGTGAATCTTCGCAAACCTTTTTGAAGGTTTGAATCATTACTGTCAAGTTAAGTGGCCTGTTTACATTTGTACTCTTTGAACTGTGATGTTCTGTCAACGCCTGCAGTTCCAGGTTATGCACGTGGTTTTCTAGTCACAGGAGTGCTTCCAGGTAACATATGTTGCCTTTAAGAAGATCAATACTCTTCCTAGCTTGCAATACAAAATGATCTGTTAAAGAGCCCTTAAGCTAATCAAAAAGCAAGTCAAAGTGAAGCCTAGCCTGCAAAGAGGCTGGAGATTATTGAAATTTTATGATCCCAATGTAATTGAATCTGACGAATGCTGTGAAAGTTGTCTTTCTTGCCTTAACGTATCAGAAGGGAATTGAATATAAAGAAACTTGATAATGATGATGAACACTTTTGTTTAGTGCTTTTAAAATAAAAAAAGTTAATAGTGGCAGGGAAAAATAAAACAGTACTAAAGCCAAACACAGTAAGTTCTCAGTGCAGTAACATGGCTCTCTAAACAGTCCTTAGAAAAAAATTGGAAGCTCATTCGGGATGAGGGGCTTGCTGTGATGGATAAAAAAAGAAGCCTCTTCCTGCCTGAAGATGAGAATCTACGAGAAAAAGGAGACTGGAGCCAGTTTACCTTATGGCAACAAGGTAATACATTTTGTATTTCTTCCCTTTCCCCAATTTCACTATCTCAGATTAATGTAGTGTAATAAGGAGTAGCAACACTTTTTTTTTTTTCCAGAACTGTTTTTGTAATCACTGAATCTGCAGAAGAAGGTAACTAATAAAATAGTGTCTAGGACACCTGTGAACAAGAGTCCTTTATTCAAAAACATGTTGTCCCCAAGCACTTCTAAGAATCGCTTGAGGGTAATACTCCTCTTCTGGCAAGGCTGCCAACATTTTGCATGGTAATGCATAGTACGGATCAGCCTGAGGGAAGGTGGGAACGTGGGAGAAGACGCATCCTCAATATTGTGTTGTCAGCTAGGTGAGGTCTGTCGTTCAGAAACGGTATGAGCAAAAGAATGTGACTTTAATAAGTATGCTGCCCTGTCCCTGAGATGTGCAGTGGGAGGTGCTACTACTGGAATGATCTTAAATTCTTTTAAGACTCTGCATATGAAAGAGTACTGTAAAATAAAGTATTAAAAGCAACTTGTATCAAAATATAATCTGGTGTTGAAATGGTATAATGTTGGTGGCATTTTTCGTCTTTTTTCTATACAGCCTTATTAATGATTATACTTTTAGAATCATGTTTAAAAAATGGTAGAAAGCCTGGTCTTCACAAATAATTTAAAAGCAAAGATGTGCAGGCTGCTCTGATATTACAATGTGTAAGTACTTCTGTTTCACAATCTGTAAAATGTGAATAATAATAATATTTACTTGTCTTTCAGTGTCAGCCCTTTCACAGCTTTGTTGCTCTTCTGCAAAGCAGAAAACAAGGAAATGTTTGTTCATTGCTCTTACCAATGCTCTATCCATTATTTTCACTAGGAAGAAAAAATGAGAATGCTTGTAAAAGTGTTTCAAAAACATGTGCTTTATTGGAAAGATTCCCGGAAGCTACTGGCTGCAGAAGAGGGCAGGTACCTGGCAAACTTTTCATTTTTGCAAATTCCTAATGCTGGGAGAAAGGCGGTTTTGAGGAAGATGTATAGAGGGATGCATGACCTTGGTATATTTAATGATGCCTCAAGCACACAATGTATTTAACAGTTAAAAATATGCCAAATTTTACCCCTCGGCAAATACAGGGTAAAATGTTAGCTGAAGCCTTTCTGTCTAATCTTTAGTTTGAGCCATTTTACTTTGTGTTCATCACAGCTTGTGGTAGTAAGTACTTATTTGCCATGGGTCAACCAATAAGTAACAATTTACTAAACCTCAGCCCTAAGTGACCTGGTCTGACTCACAGCTAATCGTGCTTTGAGCAGGAGGTTAAATTAGGGCCTTTCTAGCCTGAATTTTCCTATAATTACTTTTGTCTGAACTTAACTTTACAAGGCTACTTCAGTGAGCCAGTGAATACACTGTGATAAACTTCACCACCTACCCCAGCCTGACTGCATTAGAACTGAAGGAGAATCACCTGTCTCATGGAAGCCAAACAACAGTACTGCTGTCACATGCTTCTTTCCTAAAGGTTAAGGAATGAAATTTTACATCCATGGGCTGTGGTCTTGCATGCCGGCAAAGTTTGATTCTTGTGCCTGGTGTACCGACTGATCGGCTACAAATTAACCTCATTAAATCATGCAGTAGACTTGTATGGTATGGATCAATACATACGCAAATAAGCAAATGGCCCAATACAGATATCATGTGATTCCGTAGGACAGATTTTTCATTATTCTTTTTTAATTATTTTTTAAGTTATTATATTTTATCTCTAATGACTACATGAGAATAACCTTCGCATTCCAAAATTAAGGATGCAAAAATTGGAAAACACAGTCCTAGCATAATTCTAATTCAAAGCCTTGAGACTAGGTGTTCAGCTTTTTCACCAGACTCTTGCTTTTGATGCAGAAGTGCTCTAGATGGCCACCATTGTGGGAATGAACAAGGCTATTGTTTCATTGATTTTGTTGTAAAAGCTAGTTGTAGTAAATATAACTGATGAGAGAGGTCATCATGCTCAGTGTGGCTAACAGCAAGAAAACTGCTTTCTGTGGCATCCATAGCCAAAATGGATCTATCCCAGAGAGCAAATTTTCTTTGACAGCTACTGTTTTGTTTCTTATTTTTTGGCAACACACATGTTATCACCAGGACATGGTTTGTGGAAGCATTGTGTATTCACCACTATAGCTGTAGTTATGTGTTTTGAACATATAAAATGTAAAATAGTGTGGAAAAAATGGTGCTCTAGAAGTCTTACATTTTGTGTCCAGTTATTAGGGGATGCCTAGGACAATTTTGGTCTTTTGCTAACCATACCTCAGATTCTTACTGGTAAATTAAATTTAAAATATCACCTAATGTCTATTCATGTACTGAAACACTTGGAAGCAATGGGAAAAAACATAATCAGGAAATCAGGAATTCTGTGGTAGATAGACCCTTTGGATGTTTTGGGCACCTTATGTATTGACAAAGATAAAAAGAAACATAAAATGTTTACAACCTGCTCAATGCTGCTGAGAGACTGTGTAGAACAATAGCAAGTGATCCTATTATTAAAAATTATATTGTTCTTAAAAATAACAGTAAACTAAAAGTAGCACAGGCAGTTTTAATTCTGGGCATTTCTTAACTCTTTGGAATTTTACTTTACAACCATAGTATAGCTCGTCGGTAGTTAACGCATCTTGGTGTAGCAGAAGTGGTGGGTTGGAGCATGAGTGTTCACCACGGCCAATGGAGCTTATCACTTGCTGTCATAAGAAACTGCTGGTAAGCAGAAACCTAAGATGGTGGGAACAGCTAAGGCCTTAGACACACACTGTCCTCTTAAGAGGACTTAAACCCTAAGATTTATCAAAGTTACCCTATCCCAGCCAGATGTGCAGACTTCTCAGTTGAAAAGACGCTTCTCGCCACTGTCATGCATTATTGACACTTTCTGTTCATTGGGTTGCTGTAGAATCACAGAATGGTTGAGATGGGGAGGGAGGGATGTCTGGAGATTACCTAGTGTCCTGGTTTCAGCTGGGATAGACTTAATTTTCTTTCTAATAGCTGGTACAGTGTTATGTCTTGGATTCAGTATGGGAAGAATATTGATAACACACTGATGTTTTCAGTTGTTGCTAAGTAGTGTTTACATTAAGTCAAGGATTTTTCAGCATCTCATGCCCGGCCAAGAAGTTGGAAGGGGACACAGCCAGGGCAGCTGACCCAAACTGGCCAAAGGGGTATTCCATACCGTGTGATGTCATGTCCAGTATATAAACTGGGGGGAGTTGGCCTGGGGGTATCGCCACTCAGGAACTAACAGGGCATCAGTCAGAGCGTGGTGAGCAATCGCATTGTGTATCACTTGTTTTGTATATTCCAAACCTTTTATTATTATTGCCATTTTATTATTGTTATTATTATTAGTTTTTTCCTTACTGTTCTTATCTCAACCCAGGGGTTTTACCTTTTTCCTTCCAATTCTCTCCCCCTTCCCGCTGGGTGTGGGGGGGAAGTGAGTGAGCGGCTGCATGGTGCTTAGTTGCTGGCTGGGGTTAAACCACAACACCTAGTCCAACCCCTTGCTCAAAGAATGCTGAGCTGGAGTAAGTTGCTCAGGACTGTGTCCAGTCAGGTTTTGAATACCTCTAAGGATAGAGACTCTACAGCCTCTTTGGGCAACCTGTTCCAGCGTACAATAAAAAAAGTGTTTTCTTATGTTTAAATGGAGTTTCCTGTATTTCAATCTGTGTCCATTGCTTCTTTGTCTTTCACTGGATACCATTGAGAAGAGATTGCCTCCGTCTTCTTCACTCCTCCCATCAGGTATTTATATACATTGGTAAGATCCCCCCTTGAGCCTTCTGTTCTCCAGCCTGAGAAGTCCTAGCTCTCTCAGCTTCCCCTTGTATGTCAGATGGTCCAATCCCTTTATAGCCCTCCACTAGACTTGCTCCAGTGTGTCCATGTGTCTCTCATAGTAGGTAGCACAGAACTGCACCCAGCACTCAAGACATCTCACTAACTCTGAGTAGAGGGGAAAAATAACCTCCCTCGACCTGCTGCCAAAGCTCTTCCTAATGTAGCCCTGGAGGCTGTTGGTTGTCTTTGCTGCAAGGGTACATTGCTGGCTCATGTTCAAATTGTTGTCGATGAGGACACCACAATCTTTTTCTGGGAAGTTGCTTTCCAGACAGTTGTCCACCGGCTTGTATTGGTACATGCTGTTATTCCTCCTCAGTGCAGAACTTTACACTTCTCCATGTTGAACATCATAAGATTCCTGTTTGCTCCTTCCTCCAGCCTGCCAAGGTCCCTATGAATGGCAGCAAAAAAAAATGCAGTGTATTGGCCATTCCTCTCCTATTTTCTATCGTCTACAAACTTGCTGAGGGGGATGCACTTTGTCCCATCATCAGAGTCACTTGAGACGCTATTGAACAGCGTTGAGCCCTGGGACACACCTCTGATGAGTGGCCTCCAGCTGGACTTTGTGCCTCTGAACACAACTCTTTGAGCCTGGCCAAACTGCCAGTTTTCAATCCACCTCTCTGTCAACTTACCTAGTTTCTGTTTCATCAGTTTGTCAATGAGGATGTTTATGGCAGACAGTGTTGAAAGTCTTACTAAAGCTGAGATGAACAATATCCACTAATCTCTCCTCATCCACCAAGCTAGACATCTCACCAAAGAAAGCTGGTAAAGTACAATTTCCCCTTCATAAATCCATGCTGACTGCTCCATCACCTTTTTTTCCTTCATGTGTTTGTAAATGGTTTCCCAGATTATTTACTCCATCACCTTCCCAGGGATCGAGGTGAGGCTGACTAGCCTATAGTTCCTCAGATCCTCCTCCTTGCCCTTCTTGAAGATAGGAACAAAATTTGCTTTCTACCAGTCCTCAGGGACTTCTGCCGGTTGCTATGACCTTTCAAAGATTATTGAGTGTGTATTCACAATGTCATCCAGCTCCCTCGGCACTCATGGGTGGATCCCATCAGGACCCATGGACCAGTTTGTTGAGTTTGTTTAAATTTTCCCTAACCTGATCCTTCTCTACTGAAGGTAAGTCATCTTTATTCCAGTCTTTTCCACTGGTCTCAGGTGCCTTGGATTCCTGGACGTCAGTCATACCAGTAGAGATTGAGGCAAAGAAGGCAAGCAGTGCCTCAGCCTTTTCCATGGCCTTTGTTATCACATCTCCTGCCACATTTAGCAGCAGGCCCATATTTTCCCTAGGTTTCCTTTCACTGCTGCTGTTATTTGTAGAAATCTTTCTTGTTGCCCTTGACTTCCATCTCTGAATTCAACACCAGGAGAGCTTTGAGTTTCCTAACCTCATCCTTGCATGCTCAAAGAGTGTCTCTACAGTCTTCCTGGGTGACCTGACCCTGCTTCCACCTCTTGCATGCTTCCTTTTTGTGTTTCAATTTTGTCTGGGTTGCCATGCTTCCTGCACATGGGGATGAACCATTCTTGAGCTTGGATGAGGTGATACTTACAAATCAACCAGCTGTCCTAGAGCCTTGTTCTCTCCAGCACTGTATCTCATGGGATTTTTTCCCAGCAGATCCCTGAATAAGCCCAAGTCTGCTCTCCTGAAGCTGTGGGTAGTAATCCTGCTTTTTGCCTTTCTCCCTCCTCTCATGATCCTGAATTCCACCATCTCGTGGTTGCTCCAGCCATGTTTGACAGTGACCTTCACAGCCATGTTGTCATCTGAGAGGGGCCAGTCAGTCTGGCTAACACAGGCCTTGCGTCTACTGTGGTCCATCCTTTTAAATAATAAGAGTGTCCGTAAGTCTTTCCATAAGAAAGAAGGTATTTTTCTGACTGTAGAGAAGAGATAATTATTTTCAGGTTCAAGTATGAATACTAGTTATTTTAAGCAAAATGAAAAACATACGCTTTTACATACACACACCCGTGGATGCACACACACACCTCACAAGACATGGTTTTTATAGTATTGAACACCTTTAGGACATGAGAAAGGGCAATTGTTGTGGAGAATCTAACAAAAGGTGACATTGCACTTTTGGCTTATCATCAAGGATGAGACATAATGAAGTCCTGAACTCCTAGCAGTACGGTTGTGAAGCTGAACCTGTTGAAGGCCTGCCTTTCTCTTTTTTCAGATCAAATATTCTATCATGCACCCGGGGACTCATGTCTGGCCCCACACAGGGCCCACCAATTGTCGGCTAAGGATGCATTTGGGGTTGGTGATACCTAAGGAAGGCTGCAGAATTCGGTGTGCCCAAGAGAACAGGTATGGTTGGGGTTTTTTGTTTTGGTTTGTCTTTTTTTAACACCTTCCTCAAGGCTGAAGAAGGGGTGGGACTGCATGTAATTAAAAAAAAAAAATAATGGTGTGTTTTACTGATCAGGAGGTGTAATATATTTCATTAAACAGGCAATTTGCACGGTAACTCTTGGTACAAACATATAAATATGAGATCTCAAACAATGCCAGAAGAATCTTTAGAGACAAACCTGCTCTTCTCTGCTATGGCATGGAAATAGCAGCAGGGTTAGTCCACAGAGTCTCTGTGTTTACTTTTACAAAGCCTAATATAGTTGCCAGCAGAGTTCCTCTCTTTGTTTTGATTTTGGGGGGACTTAGAATTTGTTGCTTATTCAGCAAAAGCTAAGACAAAGCTGTACCTCCATTTTCACCACTGTGACAGAATACTCTTGTACTTCTGGCAGAAGCTTCCTTCCTAGCTGGTATTGTTTGTTATAATTAAGTTGAAATCAACTTCAACTACAAGATCATTGAGTCCAACCGTCATCCATGCCCACTAGACCATGGCACAGAGTACCTCGTCTATACATTTTTTGAATACCTTCAGGGATGGTGACTCAACCACCTCCCTGGGCAGCCTATTCCAATGTCTTACAACCCTCTCAGTAAAGAAATTCTTCC
>JAVJGG010000029.1:14302085-14347368 GCA_035590195.1 Aviceda cuculoides | reverse complement strand
AGTACATCCCCCAACCCCCCCAAAACACCACCCCACCCACCCCCCCAACACCCCCCGAAGCTGGCTTGATTTTTTTACCACAATGTAGCATCGCAAGTGGTTGACTGCTGTTGAATTGAATAATACCAATGTAACTTTAGTGCAGTAGCAGAGACTGAGGGTCTATATGGCATAAAACATTTTTGTTATCTGATAACTGACATGGTAGAAGAAAAAGCACATGATCATAGCTGAAACCTGCAAAAGGCTCATTATCTGGGCCTTCAAGGCTGATGTCTGTGCAAGCCAGTGTGAATTTCTTGCTACATTATGCTTTCTGGTTTATCTACTCTCACTTAAAATATATTTAGATGATAATTTCAGTTGAAATGATCCAACTTCAATTTCCATTTCTGTTCAGAACAGAACAGTACAACACCATAAATTTTGATGCTTAATTTTTGCTTTTGCTGGATTAAAAATACCAAGATGACTTGGGAGTCTAAATCTCATTTTCTCCCTGTTTTTGAAAAAAAGAACATTGTTTTCTCTGTGAAGGAACACAGTTGAATGAGCTAAGCAATATATTTCCATCTTTGATGGCAAGACCTTTGTTTCTTTACCATTGCTACTGTTCATAGTTCTTCATTCTCTTTAAGGGCATCCATCCTCTTGGACTACTTCAGCTCCTAAGGGATCCTGTTAAAAAACTTGATTATGTGCTCATTGTAGAGTGGCTTTAGGAGGTAACACTTCTTTGACCATTATTGACTCGACTGGCCGTTATTCATCCAGTCTCACCTGAAGGGGTATAATCAGGTGCATACTTTTGTCCTGCTGCAATGCATGATAAATTTGCTTTGCTCATACCACTGCCTGACTTGACAATAGATAAACCATGTAACACATCATCAGCTACTGTGCCTAAATGCAGTGGGTAAGACTGAGACCTGAGGGGCAGCGACAACTGACTAGCACAGTGACTTTATTTTATTTAATGTTGTGACATTATCACTAGTGGTCAGTTGCTGATTTTTCGCAGTATCAGGACTGCATTTAACCAGGCATTAAACCTCTCTTTAAAATTATGAATCCAGATTTCAGCAGGCTGGAGAAGCACGTACCTACTGACGCTTCATGAAATTCAACAAATGCAAATGCAAAGCCCTGCAACTGGTAGCAACAGACCATCTTGCAACAGTACAGGCTGGCTGATGTCTGCATAGAAAGCAGCTTTGCAGAAAAGGTCTTAAGGGTCCTAGGGGACAAGTTGAACGTGGCTTATAATGTGCTCTCATCTTGATGAAGGCTAGCTGTGTATTGGCCTGTGTTAGTAAGTGCGTAGGAAGCAGTTTGAGGGGAGCAATTTTTTCCCTCTCTTTTGCACTCAAGACACTGCCTCTGGAGTACTGTGTCTAGTTTATGGCTCTTCAGTACAAAAAAAAAGTCATCGATAAACTAGAGGGACTCCAGTGGAGGATGAAAAAGATGTTTAGGCGACTGGAGCACACGACACATGAGAACCTCAGAGAGCTGGTTTGGAGTTGAAAAAAGAGAAGGCTGAAGGGGACCTACTGAAAAGAGCCAGACTCTTTTCAGAGGTGTGCAGTTTTAGAGTGAGTGGTAGTGGACAGAAGTGGCAGTGAAGGAAATTCCATCTAGATAGAAGGAAATTTTCACAGTGAGGTTGGTGAAACACAGGAAGAGACAGTGGAATGTCCATGGTTGCAGATATTCAAAAATCCAGTAGTTGGGAACATGAGATATCTCATCTAACCTCATAGTTGTATCTAACTTTGCAGTTAATATTGCTCTGAGCAGAGGCTTGGACCAGATGCCCTTCCAAGGTTCCTTCTGACCTAAATTATTCTGTGATTCTATACTTTGTAAATTTGCCAGAAACATTGATTCTTCCAACAATTAATAACTTCCTTCTAGGTTGCCTCTTGCTATTGCTTTTAAATCTGGTAATTTTGTTAATTTTTCAAGCGATGAAGGTGCTCAAAACCAAGCCACTTTGAATAAGTTGTGTATATCCCTTTTTCTGCCTAACAAAGGTATAGATCTTGGAAAAGTATCACTGTTAAAATTTGTCTCTTCCATGCTGTAATGAACACTCACCCAGGGTATTTACAGCTGTTCAGTGATCTGCTCTGCCTAAGCAGTACTTGGCAAGCAGAGGGGCTTTAAATGATGTGGTCTCATCCTTCCAGTTCAGCTTTAACAATATAGTTAACCCAGTGTACACTATGGTGTTGCAACCTTCCTCTGAAGAAAAATCTTCAGACTCAGTGCTTTGAGTGGATTTATGGGACAGGACTGTTAACATCCCTGAAATTTAAGGAATGATCAGGGCCTACTTCTGTTGTTCTGATTTTTAGAAAAAGCAGATTGATTTAATGTGATTTGTTTTCAAACCATATGACCATATTACTGGTCATTCCCTCAGTTTCCATCAGTCATTATGTATGTATCTGATTAGAAAAGGAGAAAAGTTGATTACTGCACCACTATTATACCTGCTTCTTGCTTATTGGACTCATTAAAAGTATATCAATAACAAATATTATAAATGTCTGAATGTGTATGTGGGCATAACTGTACAGACTGAGGGGAAACAATCCCTCAATAATGTGAAGGTCCATTAGATTGATCTTTCTGTAGTTTATTTAAAATAAAATTCTGATACTCCAATCTCTATGTTAGGTAGTGAAATCCTGACTGTGCAATAGTTACTGTTGAAGTCATTCTCATATGTCAAAGAGCATCTTCAGAGCTGATATATAGCTTGCCTGCTCCATGGCACTTCAAATACTACACTAAAGCACGTTCTTTTTTGTGTTGCAGAACCTGGGAAGAAGGGAAAGTTCTTATTTTTGATGACTCTTTCGAACATGAAGTATGGCAGGATGCTGAAAATTATCGTCTGATATTCATTGTGGACGTGTGGCACCCTGAGTTAACAGCACAACAGAGACGCACCCTTCCTGCTATTTAAGGGGTTCCTTCTGATGAGCAGAGCAGAGGAGCTTTAATCCCTTTGGAGTACACAAACAGGATTAATTTATCCAGCATACTAAGAATACAAGTGTTGTAAGGTTTAGAAGAGATCAGGACGGCATTCTGCAATCACAGAGGACTTGATATAAAAAAGGAAAAAAAAGAAGAAGGAAAAAAAAAAAAAGCCATGTTTTGTTTCATACTGATACAGCACTGATATGTATTGTTTTTCCAGCTGCAAGTTTGAAAATACAAATCTTGTCAGCCAAAGAGCAACAGGTCTGGATTTTCAAAATGAGGAATGTGCAGATGTTTTTGCCATGCCTAAATTATGCGTACAACATCAGTCAGTTGGTCACCTGCCTGACCATGTTCAGGCACAAGATTTGTGACTCTACATCTGGGAAATACTTCCCAGGCTTTTATCTGGGAAGTAACATGTAAGGTATTTACAAACATATGCACAGAGCCAACTTTGAAAATCAGTACGTGGTTGTAATGTTAGCTGCTTTAGGCATAGAACATGCCCCTATATTATCAACTGTAGATAATGTGAATGGGTTATGTGTGTTTTGTATTTTTTTCTACCTGAGTAACTGTATTTTTCTAGCATAATTATGAACAAATCTTCTTTAATCAACCACTATTTTTTAAAAAACAATATCTATATAAGTGCATCTCTAGCTATCAGCAGAAGGAAAACACTATAGATGAACAGATTTCATTTTTGCCAAGTGTGGCCTTCTCTTGCCTTCCTGGAAATGCAAACAGAAACTTGCATAATCAGCTGCTTAGTGAAGCTTTGTTCTTCTAAAACAAAGTAGTTTGTTAGTTAGCAGGCAACCTTCAGTTTGATGATGTGATTTTGGAAGATGTTGAGCAAATGTGACGTCTGTAGGCTCTGATCTTAAAGTGCTTGACAGTTTTTAGGATTATATGGTGAACTGCTGTTTCTCCTATCGTTACAAAAGCTTGTGTTGTGATGCTCGTTTTCTACCCAGCAAGAGTCTGTGGCACCTCCTTCCAGGGGCTCCTTCTAGGCTGCCCTTGGGTGGTCATTCAGCAGAAAAAAATACATGAAGAATTTCTTGCGCTTTGGGCAGAAAGACAAGGTCTAACTTGGTTTCCTGCCAGAAAGCAGAGCAGACAGAGCACTTCAGGTTATTAACTTGTATTAAACTTCTTCTGCCAGCATCCTACAGAGTGCTAGAATGATCCTTTAATTGACCTAATGGTGTTTTCCTTGTCTTTAAATGTATGACATAATGCTGAGGTAGTCTCATCCCAGTACTGTTTAGAGTATGCTCTGTATTTGCCATACAGAATTTACTATATGGTAAAAAGGCCTATTTTCAAGAAAGAAGACTGGTTGGATGTTTAAGCAGTTGGCTGGTCTTTTGCGTCTGTACTGTTTAATGGGAAATGGAGGGTGCAGGACCCTCCACTGTTAACTTCTAAGAACACTAACAGGAAAAAGAGACCTGAGGTTGCACTGTTGATGTTTATGGCTAGCTGTTATTTACTCGCCCGCAAAACTAAACAGGTGTGGATAGGTGTGCTAGGATGCTTAGGGCTTGTCAAGAGCAGTGGCATCATTACTGAGGGCTGTGAGAGACAAACACTAAGCAAGGAGACATTGAGGTTACTTAATCTCCACAGCTTTGGCTTTGTTGTCCAAAAGACACTGGGCAGTCATCTTATTTGTTTAACGCTCAGTGGTTTTGTACTGCAGAGACTACATCAGGTACCTAAGTATCGTGACCAGAATGACACATTTGCTGAAGCAAAATACAGATAAGAGCTTTGCATTCCCATAAGCTGAATGCTTTTCAGATTATGTATTTTACTAGGTAATTAAATCTTGTAATGCCATGTAACACATGGTGATTGCACCATAAATTAGTGTAACCAGTTTCTGGAGGTGTGCACTTTAATTTCCTTTTTGACTGTTAAACTGATAAATCCTCTCTGATCAAGAGTCAGTTTTAGACAGCTATGTTAATTAGCCTTTAATGTGTTGTCTGTATCAAAAATAACACTGAGACTATACATAATATACAAGATCTCAACTGATCATCACGAAAACTGAAAAGATTTGTAAGTTTCACACTTAAGAAAATATAAGCTTTAGGAGAATCGTGCAAAACTGGAAAATAAGGTACTTGTTATTGGGGAGGCCATAGTAAGATTTTTTTAAAATCTCTTGGTAGTTGTTTAGTCAGAGGCTATAATTTCTATCTTTGTAAAGTGATCGAGCAGTACAAATTATAAACTATTTTGTAATTGTCTAAAATAAAGACATAGTTTGTAATGAAGGAATCAAGAACTGTTTTAACCAAAATTTGTGGTTTAAGCATATTTTTATTAATGTTGCATTTTAGTTTCTATAGCTCAGAGTAAATACTAAGGGAGTGGTAAAAGCTTTGGAGCCTTATTTATGAAAATCCATGCCATCCTTCTAATTGTTTCATTGTTCCTTTGAAGGCTCATACTTTATCTTTTCTGATTGTGATTGGCAAATAGATAAAATTGACAAATAGATAAAAGTAATCTACCCAAGATGTGTGTATGTGCCAGAGTAGCACTGTTTATTAAATTGTGTAGTCATATATTGGCCATTTAAAATCTTAAGTGCCTTGAATATGGCAAGGTGTATTATGAATAGCTCCTGCAACACTGGAGTGGATCCACTCTATGCCTACCTGTCAAGGAGCTGAGAACATATCTTTTTTTTTTTTTAGGTACAGCTACTGGATTAGCTATATACATGGGGAAGATATATATAGCAAACCACAGAAATTATGCAGTGAATAAGTGGTATATTATTTTAGGTGTTCCTGTTACCAACTGGTATTTCATCTTGAAAAAGCTTTTCAACATTGGAAATGCCAATGGGAGAAGTGAATGGAAATATTTTTTTAAATGGACAACCATTGCAATTTAATTTTTTTTTTCTTTAGACTTATTTACAGAGGGAAATGACAAAAAAGGACAATATAGTCTCCTTTTCGTAAGGCAGTACATACTCATCACCATGTTAGGAGGTAGATTCCTCCCTGCCTGTATTTACCTTGCTTGCAAGCTCAGAGTCTGTATAAGATCCTACAGTTAAATACAGGCATCATACAGTTATATACAAGGCATCATATGTATTTATTCATGTCACAGCTAAAGAAAATAAATAATTCTAATCCTTTGTGAGGTTTAATCCCCAAGGACTAGATTTAAGTGATAGTTGCACTTCTTGGGCAGAGCAACTCCAACTTGAATGAACAGTGACTGTAACAGGTCATCATAAAGATTCAATGACAGTGGAGGTGAGTGTATTAACAGAGAAAAATTGTAAACCAAAGTATTTCTTCATTAATGCTGCAATATAATAGCCAATGTCTGTCTTTTTCTGTCTGTTTGATTTTTCACTTTCTGCTTTAAGTAAGTTCTCTGTGACAAACCCAAATGCCTGTGAGTCTTCGTGAGCCCAGGGAAAGGAAGGGAGCGGTGTCCTGTTACCAGGCGTTGCCATCCTCGTTGTCTGTAATAGGTGGTGGTGCCAGGGGAGGGGGAATGGAAGAAATCCCAAATATAAATGGGTTTAGTTGTCTTATTAGTTTACTGTTCCTGCAAGCTTCTGTTTCTTTTTCTGACTCCTGTGTTGCCTTGCTGGGACCATCCACTGCCTTAAAGACTTGCTGTCTGTCATGGAGGCCAGGCTTTGTATCAATGACATGCTGCTGCAGAAGAAGGTTAGTCTGAATGAGGCTGTTCTGTACAAATAGTAGCAGGTAAATCCCAGGTGTGTTGATAGGATCTGGCAGGATGTCCTTTCTGCCCTGTGCAGGCATGAGAAGTTGTTGTAGATACAGGCAGTAGTTTGTTAGTCTACCTGTTAGGGCTGACCATGTCCAGTTGAACTATATCATCACTTCAGTGTTTCATATGAATTCAGTGGATGTTCCAGAGGCACATTACAAAGTCTTGTGCCCATTATCATCTCATTTTATATATATGGTTTACACTGCTACCTTTAATATGTTGTTGCCAACCGCTTGTTCTAGTAAATTGTCAATGTACGGCAATTTAATTGAAGACTAAAGGTGTGTACAGTGGTTGTAACCAGTTTAGGAAATAAAGTCACTGCACATGCAATCTGATAACGATTTTTCTTTTATTTCTTTAATCTGGTTTCCATTTCAATGAAGGGATGGGACTCTCTTTGCAGCTAGAGCAAATAGAGAAATAACAAACTGATCTTTGGCATTTCAGTTCTTCTGTTCTTCCACATTTCCTTCTAGCAGAAGCTTGTACTGAATAATTAATTCTAAGTTTTCCTTATTCATTTTAACCATGGCCCTCATCTGCAATCAGCATACCCTTCTGGCTACACCTTTCACTGACTGCAGGAGGGAAGGGGGTAAATGACTCTGCAGAGCTTTCATTTGCTTTTGTGACCTAAATGAAACAAACTGGATTGAACCATTAATCACTGGTGAATGTGTCCAGTGGGTCTCCCTAGCCACCCCCCCTTCACACACATGCACACACACACGCACGCGCACATATCTAATAGGCTCCCGAGTTGCCTGTGGAAAAACACATCGTTAAAATAAAATAATTGCATTTCAAATTGCGGGCGTCTGCTACACACACAGCTCATTCCACTCAGCTGACAGTTTTGTAAGGGCTTCAAAAGTTAAGAATAATTTTTGCTAGATACTGAAATGTGACCCCTTATAAGCAGCATGGATAAGGCAGTCACAAAATGTCATGTTGAATGATATTAGGCTGGCACTGGGGTTTTTTTTGGCGGGGGGTGGGGTGTTCTTTTTTTAATGCAAAGTCTTTCTGTAAAACTTGACCACTCTGTAGATGCTGCTGCTTCTGCCCTCTGAGCCAGACTAAACTGCTGATTACAGTGCAAAGTTTAAAGTTGAGATGCTTTTCTTTAAAACACACTTAACCTTTGCTTCTATAAAACTGAGCATTCGTGCTGGAGTCTTCAGGAAAACTACTGACACACCCTGGTTTCTTTAAACAGAGAATGCAGTCCCATAATTTCCAATATTTTAATGTCATGAGTCAAAAAAAAAAAAAAAAAAAGAAGAAGAAATTCTTTGTATATGGACAGGCTCCTGCATCAATAGAAATTTCTCAGTTTTTGTTCAGCATCGGCCACACAGATGGCTGGTGACAGTTGTTACTTGGTCAAGAAACATGAAGGACTTGTTCTCGAGCAAAATGCGTGCGTGTGTTTGTGTGTGTCGTGCTCTGTGGGTTTCTGGTACGGTGGAAGTCTGTTAATGTATCTGTGTGCGTGCTGGGCACATGGGAGCTCAGTCCAGAGCCAGCAGTGGCTGGGTGTTCTCGCTTTCCCCCTGGTCTTCATGTTTCAGCGTGCCGGCTTCCACCACAGACTGGGACCTGAAAGCAAGAAGACATGCAAATGCTTTCAAAATATTTAGTGCTTAGCTACTATTCGTAATGCTGAACGCACTCAGCAACTTAAAGGCCTGATTCTGAGATACCATGAGATGTGTTATTGATTAATGTCTTCCTAGACAAAACCGCTTGTGCAACTGCTTACTGGAAAGCAAAGTCATTTATACAAGTGCTTGCAGGAGTAGGTCTCAGCTCCTGCTTGTTACAAATCTTGAGAAAGACGAGTAGATAAATCACATTTTACTGATGTAGGGGTTTAAGGGGCAGAACTTCCACAAGTTACCCAAGATCGATGAAGAAGCCGGAATTAATACAACAATGAGGGAGCTTCTGATGTGCCCAGTCCTGCAATTTATCATTATCTTCTTATCTACACTCTTGAAAGAGAACTTTGTTCAGGGCTAGTCCATTTTAAATTCATTTCTGTGTTCAAGGTGGGAAATATAGTTTATCCTTTCCTGCTAATGGACAAAAAAAAGAAACCCAACCTGTAAAACAATGAGTGAACGCTAGAGAAAGTGGATAATCACGATTTCTTGCAGTGACAAAAGCTGAGTGGGCTTAAACTAGTGGGAAAATTCAAGACTCTCATTTTCTGAGGTCTGTGTACTCCAGTGTTTGCTCACTGAGCTATGGAAGGAGGAACCGATGAGTTTATTGTTACACAGATTTGTTATCCTCCATTTTGACTGGTTTGGGCTAGGAGTTGCCTCCCAGTTTGGAGTGGGCAACGAGCTTTAGAGCAAAATCACCGTGTGAATCAGGAACCTTTAAAAAGGGAACTTTTTTCAAAGGCAGGGGTAGAATTATCTAGCCCGGGCATTTGCATAGTGCATGGTATCGTTTTAAAGAGCCAGTTTTCTCAAGGGTAGCTTTTAGAATTAGGGGTAGTTCTTATTCGCTACAGGATGTGTTTGTAGTTCCCAGTTGTTCATTATGGTAAACTCAGTTTAAGCATTAGCTATTTAATGAGATTAGATATCACCTCTCTTTTGATAAGAATCATTAATAAATTGCATCCTTTGGTACTGCAGCACTTGATCAGGACTGAATACCATGACCGTGAATAACTTGTATGATTATTTTTCTTATTCTTATGCCTGGAGCTTTCATTAAAGCATAATAAAAAAATTTCATTAAATTAAAAATCTCCAAAGAGAGATAACAAAAACTGGATGCTCAATGGAAAGATTTTATGCCAAAATTTTCAAAGAAAATATGTTTGCCCAAACGTTTTCACTGTGTATTTTTTACAGTAATGTGACATGCATAGTGTTTATGACTGCACTTTAATATAGAAAAGCAGCTGATTCAGGAGATTATGCAAAATGGCAATTTACATATTTCTAGTATGTAACAGCAAAAACTAATCATGTGGCTTTGAAACTGATACAGAATGGATTCAAATCACAACTTCAACAGGTTTTTATTTTCTTTTCTGGACTACTAGAATAGTACTTGATTAATACTCGTCACCAATGTATGGTTTCTGTTTGACCCGCTGCCCTGCAATGAATAAAAAAAGTTGCAGATCCATTGCAGCATTTGCCAGCATATAGAGGAAAGTTTCTGCTCTAAGCCAAATGTGAAAAATCTCGCAGTTTTGCCTTTTGTGCCTTTTGTGCTCACTGCTGATTATCTCTGCTCTCATGTCATTACACAAGAAAATATTCTTGCATCTGTAACAGCAAGATACCAGTTTCTCCCGTTTACTGGTACTCAGATGCATGCCAGGTTAGGAGCAACGTAATCCCAAACTCTGTGTACAGGTACCACGCTGCTCCTCTTCACACCCATCCAAAATAGCTGGAGCATTGAGTAAATGCATTGCAGCCCATCCGACCTCCAAATTCAAGATACCAAATAATTCAAATGCTATGCCCAGCCCTTCTGAATAACATGAAGAGGGATACAACTGAGATTTTAGTATCTGCCAAGCTCCGCAGTAACAATCTCTTTTTCTTTTCTGCTAGAAGCTGCTTAACCCCCTAGCCTAAAATAAGCAGCTCGGACGTCTATCTGAAGGGCACAGTAATGATTTGAACAATCACCAGTATTTTCTAAGATGCCACAATGAAGGACTTGCTGTTATGTTTGGATTTCCATTTTCCAAATGCATCAGTTTGTTTGCTGAAAAATGTTTCCAGTTTTGTTTTTAACTTCAATTTTAAGTAGGAAAAAAAGAAAATTACTCAATTCTCAACAGGATTATAAAATACCTTTTTTGTATTCTTCATTTATGGTAAATATTAAAAATGCTCAGAAAAGCATTTTGGCAATATATATCGATGCAGCTCACAATCTATTATAGTAACTCAGCGTGGGAGATACATTTTACTCGCCTAGAACATCCTGGAATATGTATTCTATTGCTATACTTTATTTAAAGACAGAGAAAAGATGATTTACAATAGGCCACTCTTGCAGAAAGCATTTTCAACTGACCAGTAACTACATTTTGCAGCTGTAGAAATTAATGTAAGACAAATACTATTTGAAAGAATGCACCCTATATGTTGTTTTCATCTTGCTTTTGTGCATCTAACACACTTAGTTCAAGGAAAGCAGTCATATTCTAGGTATGTGCAAGTTTACGCAATATTTAGGGGGGTTGTATGCTGACTCTAGTATTGAACCTAGGACTAAGGCTAGTTTCTGTTTTAAAAGTACTGCTACCTGCATTAACATTTTCTTCAGAGGACTTTATAATCACATTTCACATTTTTAAGTAGAATCTGATCATGGTTCTTGAAAGGTATTTGGGTATCAACTCCACCTTAATCTCCTGTTGAAAAATAAATTGCAGTCAGGCACCAAAGTACCTTTCCCCCGACTAGTCAATTTGCAACCATCTTTGCATTAAAAACACCAAAACACCTTCTTGCACAACAGTTTAAGCCATTTTGATGTAAAATGGTAAACGACCCGTACAGAACTTGCCTTGTTTGGCAAGCTCAGTCTAAGCTGTGGCCCTGTAAATGCTGTGGATGCTCTTCTGTCAGTACCCTATGGCAAGCAGAAGTTCATGGCATCGGACAAAAGCATGTTTATTTTGCTGCCTTTCCATATCAATGTGTACAAATACCTAATGGGGTGGAGTAGAGAACATGAAGCCAGACTCTCCTCAGCGATACCCAGTGACAGAAGAAGAGGCAATGGGCACAAACTGAAATATTGGAAATGCTGTTTTAACATAAGAACAAATGTTTTTACTGGGGGAGTGCACGAATACTGGAACAAGTCACCCAGAGAGGCTGTGGAGTCTTCACAGTTAGAGATATTCAATATCCATCTGGACACAGTCCTAGGCAACCTGCTCTAGCTGACTCTGCTCTGAGAAGGGGCTTGGGTAGAAGATCTCCAGAGGTCCTCAACTTTTCTGTGATTCTGTGCCTACAGAAATACCAGCTTCTCTGAACCATCCCAATTCATGTTTCTCTATCCTGACAGGATAACGATTTTCTTTCAAAGCTCATTATGCCTTTGGGATGTCAACTTCAACAATGTGCGTGACATTCAGCTCTTAAATGTAGATACCTACTGCCATTTAAGGCACCTTAGGGTATCCAAGACAACCTTCCATGGCTGACTGTTGTGACTCGGTAGAAGACCTACAGAGGACTCGTGTCTTTCTGGAGTAACAGATGGAGGCCAAGAGGACATCGCAGTGGATAAAATCATACAAGATGCCTATACTTCGGCAGCAGAGCCTCACCTATGCTGTTGTTTCTGCAGGATGAATGCAACTAGTTTGTAATGTCCAAGTCATTTTGACCTGGGCCAGATGTGAATTAATCAACTAAGCAGGAAATAGTAATTACATTGGCCCTCTCCTCATATCACTACATTTTAGTCACTTGTGTTGTGATTCATCTCACCATCAGACATCTGTGGTCATTCTGTGCTATAAATGGCAGAGAGAAATAGACATTCTCAGGGTGCAATTCATCTGACTAAACATATGGTCATAGCATATGATTCATAGGTTACCTACGTCCAGGTCCCTGTTCTGGTGAGTTCTCATCTGTTAACACCAGGGGGAACAGGTTCCATGATTTGCAAGGCAATGTTTCCTTACATATCATAGCCACAACTGCCTCACACTATATTACCTTTAATACTCAACTGAAATGTAGCATGTTCCATGTGTGCTGCAACTTTGGAATTATAAATCAGTTTGTTTGAATTCAAAGCCTACTGGTTTTCCTCCTTTTTCAGCTAAAAATTCTCAGTAACCAGTTTAAAAGATGCTTGGGTGTGGAGGATCTGGTCGAGTTAAATACTAACACAAGTAGACAATTGTTTGTAACACACAGATAGGGTCACTGTGTAAGGCCCTGAGCTGGCAGGCGCCGTGCCTGTCTTTCTTTAACATGATACATACGGGAGACTTAGCTCCTGTAAAGTACAATGTGATCACCGTGGGCTGGGAGCTAAGTCTGAAGTAATTAATAGACAAGTCAATGCCCATAGACGTTCCTAGCGTAGTTTCCAAGGCTAGGTAACTTCGCTTAGGAGAGCAAAATGAAAATAGAAATTAATTCTCAGTCTCACTTCTGAAGCCTAAGTACCATTTGAGTATGCTCCATTTAAAGCGTCAATCAAATCCCCATGGCTGTTTTACTGTTCAGCAAGAATATTTGGAATTCTGGAAAATCAACACTACCCAGCTGTTTCTCCAGCAGGTCAGCCCTATATTTCAGATGACAGCACTGCATAGGTATGTACATCAGTATCTAAGAGAGCAGATGGTTTTATGTGTGTGGTCATTTTAATGCAACTATCTCAAATTCAGTCAAAAAACATGTAAAAAGCCTGGATGCAGGCCTTCTAGCTGCACTGTTTTCAGGAGGATCTTGTCAGAGTACAGCTGGAGTGAATCAGCTCACAGGAATTGATGTCTGCTGGGTATCAGTTTTGTTTCCCATAAAAAATAAAATACCAAAATCCTGCCCTGAGCTAACAGTAACTGCCAGCGTATCATGGCATGCTTGCCTTAAAAGACATCTTTCAGTTCTCTGATCCCTCATTTTATGCTTTTCATCACAGCAATGCCGATGTGCAGCAGCCCACAGGAGCAACGATATAATACATTTGTGCTGGGCTTCCTTTGGGGGGTTTTGTGGAGGAAGGAGGAGGGTGGCATGTTTTATTCACCCAAGTGCAGGAGGCTTCAAGCTCTCAGAGTGACACACTGCAGCCAGTCAATCAGATCACATCATGTGTATCTATTCATCTCTCTCTCACCTCCCATCTGCTCATTTTCCTCTAATTCTCTTCCCATTCCACCAGCACCTCAGGGCTGTTCATTTCCCAATTATTCATTCCCTTTACAGAACATAATAAGCATTTTTTTAAAATCACACCTGTGAATTTTTGTATTGACAAGGGTTGAGGGGCATTTCTTTCTCTGCCCTCCCTTCCCATCAGAGTGCAGAGGAGGGTGCAGCACTCCAGAGTGTGCTCTGCAATGCACCTCAAGAGTATGCCTTCGTCAGGTGGGAAAACCAAGGATTTTTTCCCCGGTATTACAGAAACAATGCAGATGTGAAGGTGTGAAGTAATTGTGGTAAAAGGTACTCCTTTATTGTTGAAAGCACTTGAAAATGAAATGCACGGGCAAGACATCTTGAAAGACATGTATGCTGCCGCAGGTGGTGCAGGCAGATGCAGGCAAGCTCTGCTCAGCTGGTGCACAACTCCAGCGCAGAAGCCATGAAGTGTGGCTCTCTGCCCAGGCTAATAAGCCCTCCTGAAATCTCTTGCTAATGCAACTCCGCAGCTTGTGCACTTGCATTGGCTCACAGCTCTGCATTAAGACAGCACAGTGGTGTGCCGCAGAGACCTGCCCGGAGGGGCAGCTTTGATACACCGACCACAGCGTCTCAGAGAGATGAAGCAGCATCCGTGTCTGGGGGCACGGCTGAGCTGGTTAAGTGATCCACCGGCATGGTCAGTCAGGGGGCAAAGCAGCATGAAAACTCTGGCTTAACCTCACTGCCAGCCCAGTGCTTAGCCCACAGGACAACGGTGACAAGCTGCTGTGCCTCCCAAACAGGAGCTGGCTTTGTGGACACCATGGCAGCGGTGACCACCTTTCTCCCTGATGGTTAACGCACCCTAGGGAGAGGTCTCTGAGTAGTGCCTTGGCATGTCAAAGCCAGTGGTGACCATAGCCCACATCTGTGCTTAACTGCATGTGGGAAGAAGTCTCTGTGAGTGCATTTACACTGCTAAAGAGGTGACTGCTGCAGAGTGAACCCCCAGCACGAGACCCCTCGTCGTCCCTGTGCCCACCAGCTCTCTCCATGCCCCTCCTTTCCCAACAGCTGGCCCCAGCTGCTTCTCCCCACTGCAAACCCTGGGCACAGCTCACTGCAGGGTCTGTGCCAAAGAGCAGTAGGGATGAGACTGTGCTGCATTTGGCTCTAACCATGGTCCAGCTGGCTGTGCACCCTGTCCTGACCCATGCCTCAGCCCACACCATACGCCAGGGGATGCAGTGCATACCCTTTGGCACTTGCTTGTAAAAACAGTTCTCTGGTGGGCTATGACATGGCTCTCAGCTTACTGCAGACACTCCGAACTGTGAAAACATACAGAAATGCTTAAGTATTTGGCATAGCACACACAGTCTTATGTCTTAAGGCCACTGAGACCCAGAGGAGAGCAAGAGCCAGGTGCTATGCAGGGCAAATGCAGACAGACTCTTCTGGCAGAGGCTATCCCTGAGCAATACAGGCAGGAGTCAGTCTGTGCCACCAACCTTGGAATTAGGGTACACACCTTGGTCTTTTTTTCATCAGTGTGGATGAGCCTGATATCTCCTTCTCCTAAGTGCTTCTGACTTTGTGTGTCAAGATCTTGCCTCAGTCATATGCCAAGTCCAGGATGGGGGAAACTCATGGGTAGGAGTTTGTCCTCTCTATTTCCTTTCTCTGCTATAGACTGACTCCTCCACATGTGGGTTTTTTTCACATCGAAATAATAGGAGCATCTGCTTCAGACAGGAGTTCCTGGAAGACCTTCAAACCCCTGGGGTGCAATATGTTACCTATGAAGAGGTAAGCCTAGTAATGGGGCCAAATAAAGACAACACTGCAGCAGCAGTCAACACCAATTTACAGCAGATTTGGCAAAAACTGCTAAAAAGCTTGCAGAATAAGATGTCCAAACAAAAGAAATTCAGGCCAAGTAATGAAGAAAATTTTCTTATCCCACTTTATGAATATTACATGCACACTCACACACACACATGCGCACTTGTCATCACCATTCATGCTTTTCCTGCTCATCCCTGTTTCCTTGCCCACCAAACGTTCTTTCTAGCCCAACAGCTTCCAGTCCCCTTGCTCAGATACTCTGGTCCTTTAAGCCTGCCTCATCTTTCAGTCTGCCTTCTTTGCTTCCATTCCAGTGACTCCAGTTCACAATATCTCAACCAGATCGATTTACCACTGAATAGTAGTATCTTCACTTCTGTGTGGCAATAACAGGGAAGATGGAGCCCAGAGAGCAAAGGGTGTCAGTCTTCCTACTCCCCCTGTCCTACATTAGAAGTTTCCCGTACTTAACAAGAACAGCACTGCAGTGTGAAAGCAACCCTGCAGATGTACTATTTAGGCTGGAAAGTCAAGCACCGCCACAGCGGGAAAAGCCAAAATGTAGGTTGTGGGAGCAGCAGTCACTTGGCTGGGTGCGTGGGGGGGTTGTGACCCCTGCATTGCACCCCAGCCCCAGAAGCACGCACTGTTCTTTCTCAGAGGGCTCTTTCCTCCCTCAGTGCTCAGGGTAGACAGTGTTGAGCTAATACGTTGCTATTTATTTTGCTTTCTTCTAGCGGTTCAGCGTGTGGCTCTGTGGCACATTTCCTGCATATTATTCCAAGCCTGCTCTGAAGATAACCTTTGTTAATTCCCTCCTGAGCTTTTCTGTGAAGTTCATCAACACAGTACTTGTGTGCCTCAAATGCTAATTCATTTACTGCCATAGCACAACTGTAAGGGGGGACGTTATTTCCATTTTCCGCGTGGAGAGCTGAAGTGCAGTGAGATTAGGGTCCAAGTATTCCTCTGATGTGGTGTGCCCATTTCCCAGTACCAAGGGTCTGATTTTGCAGAGCGCTCAGCATTACATCGCAGCTTGTGCGTTCAAAGCACATGTCCCATTGCTTTCTGTTGCAGGTGAGTGCTGAGTATTTCTCAAAATTAGACTCCAGAGTCTATAGCTTGGCAGGATGAAAATAAGCATCGTGCTATCTCACCATCTGTGTGAAGTTTGGTTTAAGTAACTTGCCAGGCTGACACAGGGGCTCAGGGAGGGAGGGAGAGCAGGATCCACTTCTCCAGGTCTGGACCCAACAGGCTTAACCAAAGGATGATTCCTTGTCCCCATCAGCCCTGACCCTGACGATTGCCATTTCCTTGCCCATCAAGTGTGCTTCCTAGCCCAGCTGCTTCCAGTCCTTTATGCCTGCCTCATCTTTCAGTCTGTCTTGTGGCTCCCATGCTAGTGACCCAAGTTCCCACTATCTCAGCTGGGTTCACCGCTAAATCCTCACCTCTCCAATTCTCCCGCCAACAGCGGGGAGGATGCAGCCCCAAGAGCATGGGGTGTCAGTCTTCCAAATCCTGGCTCCATGTTTTGCTACAGCATGGCCTAGTGCAGGGAAAGTTGTTGTGATCACAACTAAAAGTTGTAATTACAAAAGCCCTCTGCACCCCATGGCCTAGACAGGAGATGCGCATTGTAGGCGTTGAACCATCAACCCAAGCTGAACAAGTTTATTTACTCTGGGAGGCCAAGCTAAAGCATGAGGCAATCCTTAGGGTCATTAAATGCTAAAATTAAATATGTTTCTCCAGAGCATGTGTGAATTGCCTTTTCAAAGGCTTGTAACTCAGCCAGATGTAGGCGGACTTTTCACAGGGCAGCAAAAGACATAAGCAGTGTAAAACCATTTGTTTATTAAGTGTCATGTCTCTAATCTAAACTACTAAACTTTTGGCAAATTTATAGCTAGCTGAAGACATAATTTACAATGCAATATTGTAGGCGGTCTGAACAGCACTGGTTCTGCCATTCCCACCTCCCGCCTGTGTTTGTGCACCCGTGCATTGGTCACTGGTAATTGAGTGCTGTGAACAGATGAAACCCACGCTGCCGATGCCCTCAGAGAGCAACTGATTTCCTGCCTTGTCCCAGGGGACCCCCAGCATGAAGCTACCTGTCTCCCCTGTCCTTGGTTCAGCCGTGGCTTTGCAACTCTGATCTCCTCCTTGGCTTCTCTCCCTCCTGGCTCCTGAGGATATTTTGCACCATCTCTCCTGCAGCCTCCCTGGGACCTGCTAATGTGCCAGATCCATCGGCTTCTTTCCATTTCTCTCTGATGTATTAGCAGAATTCCGGTTAAAAGCTATAAAACTGTTCAACAGCTAATAATCTATGTTACTAGATAATACATACATTACGTGATGCATGTCTCTGGGACACCTGCTTTACTGTGAAGAGGTGTCGTGTTCATAACCTGTGTATGGAGGAAACATTTCTGCAGAAGCATTCAGAAATTCTCCGTTGTTTGAAATAGTTCATAATAAAATAGTGAACATAAGCCTTGCACCATAGGTCTCACATTTTATAGAGCTATTTTAACTGAAAGCTTACAAGGACTGTTTTCCTTTTCCATCAACACATGTGGAAATGCACCCAAGGTACAAGCAGAGCAACCCAGGTGCCATCCCTGGGCAGTGAGAAGTTTTCACACATTTTTGTACTGATTTTTATTTGCTGGTATTTTACTACTTCTGCAGTAAATTGCTGCTGACTGTGAACCGGCATAAAACATGACCCATAAAAGCAGAAACATATGGTGAAGGAACATTAAGGTCACACCAAGGATAACAACTAGAAAGGTCTGCCTTGCACAGCCCAGCTGGGCATACAGAGGAACCAGTCTGAATAAATAAAAAACTTACATATGTCACCCCCACGAGTGGCCCCCTTTGGATCTAAAACTGTTCCAGTCAGCATTAGTGTATACCAGTTGTGACACCCTTCTTTCTGGGAGCAGGATCCCATTTCTGAGAACCAACAATCAGTCTCAGCAACAAATTCATCTGAAGATCAGTCCTTTTGAAAACACACACATCAGGAGGCAATAATGGCAAACCCTAATCTGTACTTTAAAAACCTTTCCATCTAATCTAGGACATAAAAATCCGCATGCTCTGACTCAAAAATGTGGGGCAACACATTCCGACAGGTTTTTTTGATGCATTTTCAGAATGCCTAATAAGGGAGCTTTTGATGAACCACTAGGCAAGTCATTGCATCTTTAGGTGCTCAAGTTTCTACTTCACAGCAGGAAAAGTTAATGCTGACTTGATGCATGAATTGTACATTTTCACAATTAGCATGTTTGTCTCTAATTTAAAAGTTTCACCTTAAAAGTTTTATCCTAACTCTGAATTTCCTGAGTCTAATGAGCTTGACTTGGCGATGGTAGTGTTCTTGCAATCCATGTTATCCTAAGAATAATTTTTAACACCAAATTTGATTAAAGTTATCCTTAATTAAACTTTGCCTAAATAAATTTGATTAAACAGCACAGGTTGTTTGGCCAGAATATATATGTAGCTGTCTGGTAAAATTTCCTTTCTCTGCAGGGCAATTTTAAATTGCACTAGGTTTTCAGACCTGTATGCACTAGCAGCAGGTTAAAAGCAAGGCCTCTTTTGATGCCTGGGAGGGCAGAGAAGGAACATTCAGCTCCCAGGCTGTGCTTGGAACAAGCAAAGGCCGCGAATGGTCTTTGTCACTTGGACTGAAGATTGAGTTCAGACATCAAGAAGTGACCCAGATGCAGCTGCAGAAAAACAGATCTTGTAAAGAAAAGCAAGTCACAGGGAGGCAACGTGTTACTTGCAGGTTACTTGCTGCTGCTGGGCCCACGTGTAAGAGCAGGGTGACACCGGGGAAAGGGAAACTCTTCAAAGAACTGAGCTCCTTCACATCTTCCCCGGTCATTGAATCCATCCCTCCAACTGGCGATGCTCGCTCACTGTTGTTAGGTACCCAAACAGCTACAGGCATGCTTCTCCCACTGTGCCTGGCCAAAAGACTATGCCCTATTGGCACGGTGATATGTTGAGAGCAGCCTCTGACTCTTAAACTGCTAGGCTTAACCATCCACCGTAACTATTCATTACGCTGCACACCCGGATAAAACCTCCAGCTGTTCCCAAAAACAACAGCTCATCAACAAAAGCCAGCATGAGTGCCTCAGGCAAATGCTTTGCTTTTGTGTTAGCTCCCTGTTGACTAAAGCAACCCAAGGCCCCTTTCTGACCATCAGGGCTCACAGAAGGTTTGGCCACAGCTGAAAGGGAGGCGATTTTCTTCCCTGTGCTCTGAATTTTCACACTGTTCACATTGCTCTCAAATCCCCTAGCTTGTAAGTGACAGGCACCCTGTGTGGATGCAGACCATCCAGAAGAGATGGCCCAAGACAGGGGAAGTGTCTGTTGCCATTGCTGCTCCCAGGATTATCAAATGGATGCAGCTGAGCTCTCGAGTTGAACCGACTTTGCTATTACTGTATTAATGCTGGTTTGCATGTTTATTAGCTTGCCCATTTCAAACTTCACTGAGCTGAAGCTTAATAAACAGATATATTCTGAATGGATTTTTGTTATTGTTGCTTTTTTCTTTTTTTCCTTCCCTGGCCATTAAGTCTCATTATGTGGAGCCATCAGCTGTTTTGCTTTGTTTCCCATCTGTTCATACAGTACTTGGGTTCTGAGATTTTTTCCCAGGGTGTGAGATAATACTGCAGATAGGAGTATAATTTCCACTGTTTTGATTTTGCCCCAGTGGGGCTTCATGCGGCCGCTGGTGGAAAAATGACAATTGCAATGGTTTTGATTAAAGATTTTCCATGTTATAGAAACTTGTCAAACCTCAAGATTTTCAAGATCATGTTGCTAACCAGAGTCAGTGGCAGTTTTTTTCTAAGAGGATTTTCAATCCTTTCTCTGTTTACAATGCCTCCATTCCCTAAAGTAAACAAGGACTCTTTCTTGAGAACAAGTTTTGTGCAATTTCAAGTTACTGGGAAAAACCACCCCTGCCTGTGGTTGGGGAGAAGATGACGTTCTGGTCCCATTGCTGTTAAGGGAGCAGAAATTGGAACCTAATGAGACTCTGAAGGACAAGTCTAGTCTCCTGTGACCACTGGTAGCCACCTCATATCAGACCTTTCACTCGTGTACCAGTTAGGTTGTCATATCGACAAGCTGTTTCAGTAACTCACTCTGCTGATGACTAGCAAACCTACACCTCTAATTTGCAAGCAAGGTATCCTTTGGTCAGCTTATGCCCATTTGATCTCATGCTTAAGTTGTCCTTCTCAAATACCTGTTCTCTCTCCCCAGTTTTTATTCTCTGCTGGATTTGTAGAGAATGATCATGCCCATTTCAACCTTTGCTCTGAGAGGCTGAACAAACCACTATCTTCTATAGCTTCGTGATGGAAAATATGCTCTCCACTTTCCTCATCCTCCCCACAATTCTCAGGTGAACTTGTTTCAATTTATATGCCCTAGTGATGGAAGCCAAAGCATTGCTGTCAGTCCTGAAACGAACATACGGGCACGTACCTGCTCCAGCTTCACTTCCTTGCACTAGTGCTTGGTGCTGCATTTTCTCCTGGTCTGCATTTTGAGACTTATTTTAATTTTCAGGTGATGGCTTCAGTTTGGTCTCAAGCACACCTTGAAAGTGCCCTCTTTCTCCCCCTCTGCATTCATTTTCTAACACAGATTAAGTGGCTACAAAAGTATGTTGGTCAGTTGTTCTCCGATTCCATTTCCTGGCATTTTTCTTCCAGATCTATAATAATTCCTATCTTGATTTCTCATAATCTCTGCTACTAAAATTGCTAGACACTATATTTGGAGTAGGTTGTGCCCAACGTGAGCTTCTCTCTAGGTGTAGGATGGCGGTACTTCATTTCACAGGGACATTTCTCTGTGGTCACAGTGCAAGACTCCAAGCTCTTCTAGCAGCACTGAGATCCAAGATTAAGAAAGCCTTAACACAGCACTGGCCCAGTGGCAGCTCTAGCGAGGACGTGCTTGTACAGCTTTACAGCAAGTGGCCACAGAGCCAGGAGGAGCAATCTGCAACCCTGCAACTTGTCACGCAGCAGGACCGTGCTCCGGGGATGGAGGGGAACAACCACCGTCCTCCCAGCCTCCAGGGTAAATCCACCTCTCGTAAGCACTGCCCTCCTCTGCAGCTAATTACTGGGCAGGTGAACCTGCAGTGATATCTGGGAAGTCAAAGAGGAGAAGATCCATAATTGTTCAGCAAGGCTTTTCATCCTTAAATTACAGAAACCTAAGAAGGTTCAGTCTTCATGTATTTACCCCTTTCAGAGGAATATCAGTGCTAAAGAAAATGTCAGCCACTTTTTTTTTTTTTTTTGTTAAACCCAACTTTTCAGCATAGAAACGCTTATGAAATTACCATGTTTACTCAAGAGTTTAAAATTTTGTACGCTGTGTGTGGAGTAGGAGAGGAGAGATTTTTAAGAAACTGCAAAATTGCTTTACTAAGGGAAACAATGATAGGGCAATTGTGAGTGAATTGCATTTAAGATGAGGACTAATGCTAGGAGATCACCTATGCCTAGCGTAAACCTCCCTGGAATATCCAGGAATCTCAGACATGGCCTGAGACTTTCGTTGTGTTAGAGATGTATGAACCTGAAGAGGCAAGGAGGGGGAATATGTAAAGACAAGTAATGCTGGTAGAAGTCTGTAGACCTCAGATATAAACCTGGCCTAATAAATCTAATAAAGCACACAATTATGCTTTCTAAGTGTAGGCTTTTACCTCAAGTTAGGCCGAAACCTCATTTCAAGGGAAGAAGAATCAAAGCAAGTACTCATAGGAGAAAATCTGTTGAAGCAGTGAACTTTTCACCTCTAACACTTAGTAATGACCACAGAGTACAAGATCAGATGGTTCACTTAACTGCAAAGTAACGAAATTAGGCTAAAAGTTAGATCTAGTCTGCCCAGAGGCAACATGACAAATTAGATTCATCCACTCACCATATTTGTATTAATGCACTTTTGTATTAGTGAACAGATTATAAAAGAAGGCTTTGCCTCAAGGCAGTGTTTTCTGGCACTGAACTAATTTTCAAGCTGAGGTTCTCCCCTGAGGGCACGATAAGACCCTCCCTTCTTTGCAGCTGAGGAGCTGATCCTCAGCAAACATTTACCTGTGAACAGCTCTTAACACTTCAGAGCTTTAAAACCTGCAGATTTCTTTTCTGTAAAGCTATATAAATTGTACCCTCTTGGAATATGTATGTTTTAATAATAATGGAATATTTAGTTAGCATCTTTCTAAAATCATTCAGTGTGTTCCATTGCTAATATTATATATAACAAAAAATATTTTAAAATCAGGTCTCTGGGACTGGCTCTGTAAACTCATCCTGGCTCCCAGTCTTGGCTGGCAGTCAGTAAGGAGAACTGCTGACTATGCAGATGGCCACCCCTCTTCATGCGGTGGTTGCAACCCTGCAAAGGGTCTTAGCCCTGTGGTCTTGCCACCCTGTGAGCTGTGGGACCCACAGCACTTAACGCCACTTGTAAGTGTGAGTGTTTTCAGCACGAGGCCTCACTTTGCAGCTGCAGCAGCGTGGCATCCCTCTGACCTGGGAGGGAGCCGTGACTCAAGAATGCATTTCTTTTTCCTCTGAAGATGAAAGACTTTTAAAATTAATTGCATGACATTATGGCTTGTCTGTGTTGTCAGCTTTGATTTTGCTGTGACAAAATGATGGCCGCTCCCTGTCACGCTGAGTGATGCCGTGTCTGTGAGCACTGCACTCATCAAGTGGCAGCAGCGAGTGAAAGCATCACTGCGATCTGCATGGAAAGCAGTTTTGCGGAGTGGGGTGCGGAGGGTAAGGCAAGTGCAGGTGTTACACTCCTGCAGGGAGCCAACCCGGCCGTCGCTCCCTGCAGCTGGTGTTGGCTCTGCCGTACCACCCACAAACCGGTGCCAGGTATCCAACCCTCCAGCCCCCATCCCCGCAACCAGAGCGGATTACTGAGGGTGATACTCTCGAGAGGTGCAATTTTAAGCATGCAGAGTTGAACAAGCAACCACTAGATCTAAAATCAGAGATCTTAAAAGAGCAGCTGTGCTGCCTTAGCAGGGCTGGAGGGAGAAAGCGGGAGCAGAAGGAGCGGGAGGAGACTAACCCATTTTCCCTTTAGAGGGCAGTGGTGTTCATCGTACAAAAGCTGCATTTCCAAGGAGGTTAAAACCCTTGTGGTTAACAACGGGGGTCAGCAGCAGCAAAGCAGCAGCAAATAAAAGGGACCAGCACTGAAGTGGTGCTGCTGGCTGCACTATGCCGTAAAGAAGAGCATCTCACTGTGATACACTTTCTGTAATGCTCTATGCAGGGGCTCATTAATTTCCCCTCGTTTTTGTGCACAGTAATCAGACAAGTAATTATGGTTCCGCAGAGAGGCTTCCTTTCTGCCACCATGCCGTGAACACAGTCCAGGGTAAAGTGCTCCTTACCGTCAACATTTGCCAAATTACAGCCTCTCTCCAAGCCAGATGAGCCCTTCCTGCTAGATTTATGTCAAACCTGTTCAGAGAGCCAAATAAGAGATGATTTCAAAGGCAGTACTGACCTTTTCATGGGTTTGGGTGAGGCCTCCCGCTCCAAGTTGGAGGACGCATGCTTCACGTGCATGGCGTTGTAGGAGGTGTGGGTGTACTCGTTCTCATCGCTGTAGTCGGGACCGAGTAACGTTCGAGCCCATGTCCCCATGTCATACGGAGGAAGAGTGCCCCCAAATTCAGAGGGCAGGCATTCAGGGTGTATTAGCTGGTGAAGGCTGTTCAGGTTGTTACCATGAAGAAAGATCTTTAACAAAGAAGAAAAAAGTTTTGAAGTCATCATCAATTCCTTACTTCATTAAGTACAATCATAACAGCACTAATGAGGTGTGGAGCATCTTTAGTTGATGCTGCAGTTTCAGGTGGGAATTTCTGAAGTGCTTGGGGCTGGGTCAGGCAGGCAGGAGGAGAGGGGAATTACCTTTGGGGAGTGCAGCTGATGAATTAGGCTGGCACTATAAACACTCCTGAAAACCCCAATTTTCTTGCTTTTGGCACATGACACTTCCACTTTCTTAAGTACCAGATCAGGGAAAGTGGAAGTCAGGAATAATGGCTGATTGTTGCTACTGTAAGAGGACAGAAGCTTGTACAAAGAGCAGTGAGAAGAAAAGGGAGATAGTGGAGCTTACTGAAAGAAGACGTGAAGAGCAGGTCCTCAGCGTCTGAGAGGGAAACCCAGCCCTGCACCACAGGACTGACGTTTCCCGGGGTTGTAGGACACTGGGTCACCATTTCACGCTGCTTCAGCAACATTTGTCTCTCTAATCCCTCTTTGCTTTCGGGCTGGTACTACCCTTGTCCTGTCTGGTCAGACACACCGCAGGGTGGGCTCTGGGGCCTCCTGAGGGATGATCCAGTGGTTGTTTGATAGACTGCAGCCAACAAATGACTAAGATGACTGCAGGACCACAGTTCACATGGGTTTCAGTGGGGAAGACCTGCCTGTTTTGCAGTGTGAGCAAACAGCCTTCAGGCATGGGCATTTTTTGTGGAAACAAGTGAGTTACTACCATGTGAAAACAGTCAACTTGCTGAAGGAATGAAATAGGAAATTTTATTCCCACAAAAAGAGTTGAGCTGAAGTTTCACTTCAGCTGCAGGTGACCTCAGCCAGGCCTGACAATCCCTCCACATACATTGCCAATTCTCTCTATGCCTGAGCATGTCCCATTAAAATGTATCTACACTTTTTTAGTGATAACAGCTTTCTGGTCCCTGGCTGAGTTATTGATTCAATCCAGACCATTGCAAACTCTAAGTTTTAATAACAGCAGCAATTCTCTGAGGCCATATGAAAAATGAAGAGAGCAAAAGAAGGAAAAGAAGAAAAGAAAGCAGGCAGCTACTCAGCTACTTCAGCTCTGCAGCTTCCTATCCCCCCTGGTCCCATCTAATTACCCTTTTCCTTGTCTTGTCTTTGAGGAACGGTTTGATTAGCGTGTACAGGGCATGGATGTACCAGGGCTGGTTGACAAAATGGACTCCTCCAAAACGGGCAGGAAAGCTGTCCTACAGAAAGAAAGAAAAGGAGGGCAGTTAATAGATGCAGTGCTTTAGTCCGGCAGTCAATAGGATAAAAGTCAGAGGAAGAAGTCTGCCTTTTTCCATCTGCAAACGAGCACTGGGCTTGCAGGGAGGGGGCAGGAGGGAGGTGGATAAAGAAAAATGCCTGGAAACGTTTGCATCGGTTCCCTCTGTTAGCAGACGCAGTCCCTTCTCCCCTCCACTCACTAACACATCAATTGCTGATGATTTAAAGTAGGCTCTCCAGCCACTTTGCCTGAACATTTTTTAACTCCACCAGGGCATCTGACTTGGCTGGGATGGGAAGTGAGAGGGGGTTGATGAGCACCACTCTCTTGAGGGGAAGCTTTCTAATTTCTCATTGTAGAGCGTAAGACAAGCCCCTGGTTCCCACGCACATTGCTGCACACAGCTCACCTTTTCACCCTTCGGCCTCCCTGCCTCCCCCCCTGCTAAAATCATCATTACAATGGCTGACCTTTCGGGGTGAGCAAGCAGCATGTTATGGGAAGGAGGATGGGTGGGAAATGCTGATAAGTGAGGGTGTAGGGAGAGCGCACCATGACGGCACCATGGAAACTGCCGGAGCCCAGCGCTCGCTGCCAGGCTGTGCACAAACACCCTCGGCATTAGCATGCAGGTAGCGTCCCGCCGGGGAGGTGTTTGCAATAGCGTCCTACTCCGCTCGGCCAGCGTGGCACGCTTAATAAAAGAGGAGGTTGCTGGCGTGTCTTTAAAGGTTATTGTATATTGTGATGGGTATTTTGCACCTACGCTCTCATCTAACAAATGTCAGTCAGTCAGGAAAGAGCCTAGGATTTTTTCGCATTGCATAAATAGTGGGATGACCGCTGCTCCTGTGGGCAAATACGCTTCCAGTGAGAGGAGAGGTGCCTGTCTCTCCTCTGTGGAGGGAGATTCTGATGAAGCCATTCTCATCCTGCATGTGCTCTAACTGCTCCAGCTCAGCATGTACTGACAGAGCATAATCAGGTCTCTTCCTTCAGGGCTTTGGCTTTGGGATTCAGGCAAGTTCATTCCCCCCACAATTAGCACGGGCTGTCCTGGGGCTTTCTCTCACCTTCCTCCAGAGCGCCAGAGATTAAGCACAGCTGGTGGAGATATGGGGTGGATTCATGAGATGATATGGAAAATCCCCTTATACACCTGCTCGGTATTGCTTCTGTGCTGCTTCAAGGTCATTTTTTACCCCAGATTCAGCACTATGTAGGCATCCCGCCACCTCCTACCACCCAGGGAAGATTGGCAGGACTCTCTATGCTCTTTAGCGCTGGCCATGGATTGCCCCAGCAGTCATCTTAAACCATACTCTGGTAATGTTTGTGAGTGGCCACAGGCATTAAGTGATACTTTTTTCTTTTGCTATACAGTAGTATGAGCCACTTACACGTCAGATGCATCAGTTGACCTGAAATCATTACAAATCTCAAATTTGGATGCTCTGTGCAAGACTAGTGGGTGGTCAGGTCAACATGCAGGAGGCCGAGCAGTGTAATATAACAGGTGATCCCATTTTAAATCCCAATCAACTATGCGCTGAGCTTTTAAAGTATGGTACATGCTCTGTTGAAGTGTTCATTCATGATAAAGATGACTGTATTTCCATTGCTGTTGGAATATTCATTAGAGTTTAGGGACGCAGCTCTGACTGATATAAACTACTGCAGTGCTGCGGGTTGCAGTGACTTCAACTGGGCTGTGCTGAGAAACAGCTGCAGAGTCTGAGCCCACCTAGAAAAAACATTTACCAACATAAGTGTGAAGCCCAAAGTGTTTTTCTACCCTGTGATAACCTAAAATTGGGTTTTAGAGCAGACCAGAGGCAAAAATGCCCATCTCATGCAAAATTCACATATTCAGTTGCTTTCCTCCCACATGGGAATGAAAATTTGTGGATTCGAAACCTTTCACAGAATATTCTAGAAAAAAATAACCACCACCACCACCAAAACCAACTAAGAAATTTTGGAATGTTCCATATTTGCCTTTTTTTAAAAAAAAATTCTGTATTTGTCAAGCTGGCTGCTATCCCACAAGCTGTATCTCTAAGGGAGAAGTTCTGGACTCCTTTGCTCTTTGGGGCTGAGCTGCCACAGCTCTCCCAGGTTGTACCATAGGAGCTTAGGTCAGTGTAGAAGACACAGTCATTCTGAAGGAAAGGACAGTAAAGAAATGAGAGATGAGAAGCAGGGGAATAACTTTAAGACACAGAGATTTATACTGACCTGAAAAAGAAAAATTGTTTTGCCTTCTCACTGGAAAGCACAGATGATATTAATCACAACCTTCAGTGAGAAATGTCAGTCAGACTTCATTTCCAAGGGGGAAACGTTTCTTTTTTTAGAACATGTTGACCAGCCTTAATGATACCACATTACCCAGAATGATCTGAATGCTGAGAATTATAGGAACCAGCCAGCAGTTTAAACTGGCAAACCGCTTCTGGAAAAGGTCAGCTAAGGAAAAAGGTGTTATTTCCTATATAGAAAATGAATTTTATGTCCACCCAACATAGATTGTTGAGTCCATAAACTAGATTGTCTGGTATGTCAGTAGATTGTTACAGAAAAGCCCCTCATATAACAGTTTTATTTAAAGGCAATTGCTTTCTTTTCATTCTGAAGGTACACCCCAAAAATGCACAAAGACCCTTGAAAAGGCAATGTAATGGCCAGGAAAAAAACCAGCCACCAAAGGACATTTTTTTGTGTGTAACTTTCTGCTCATTTTTGTTCCTTGCCCTATTAAGCACATTAAGCTCAATTTGACCTTCATCCCTCAGTCCACCTGCACTTGTGAGGCTGTCAATTAGAACAAGGACAAGGACAACATTTTTTTTTTAAACCAAAGAAATGTGATATGGGAATCATCCAGATACTGTTTGGAACTGCAACATACCAATTTTGCAGAAGTCCCTAATTAGAGCGGAGCTGTCTTGGAAAGAAAAGCTCCCGTCTGGAGGTCTGCCTTGCGCAGTTCCAGGAAGATGTATGAGACATTTCCCACACCCCACTTAGTGTCTCTGCTGCTTTCCCTGGGGCAAGGTGAAAGTAGCTGAAATTGATTTTCTGCTGGAGAGCTTTTGCTTTTAGGAATTCTCCTTTGATTTCTCATGTCTTGTGATTCCTTGGGAAGGTGTATTTTATAATGAGGTACATTTTTTGGAGCCTACTGTGAAAAGGACCCTGGGACCATGAGGCCTTTTCTTAACCTGTTTCTTTCTTAAAAATACCTGATCCTGAGGATTTATTTACATTTTATTCCAATGGCATAAATAAAATATAGCACACAAGAATTGGTCTAATTATTTGTGGGCACTACTGTCATTTTATCTGAAAACCAGGCTGGACGTATTAGCATGTTGCTCAGAGATGAAATTGCAGTGCGAACTAATACATCCAACCCGGTGGTAATCTAGCTAACTTGCTGCTCAGCAATAGCGGGGAAGAAACAGTGAAAGGACTCCAGATACCTGCCTGGGCAGTTAGCTCACCCCAGGGTCAGACCAGGTCTTCTTCCTCAGGACCTGAAGTGAACTAAAACAAGGAACGTATCTAACCAAGCTGCAGTGGCACCTTCCCAGAGCAGTGCAGGCAAACCTAGAGAGATAACATTGTCCAAACACAGGGTTTTAGTTGTTCTTGCCGATTGAATGAAACTGGTGCCGTAGATGGGACTTCTCTTTTGCCTGATTTGTCTTTTTTTTACTTTATATATTTGCTTCTCTACTGTTTTAAGTTATTCCCCTCCGCATCATTCCCAAAGAAGAGAAAGAAATGAACACTTGAGTGCCACAGTGGAGCTGCCACAGACACCCCAAAATTCATTTCAGATTGAAGTGTCTCCAAGCTTGCAGATCAGAGGAAAATGTTACAGAGATCATTGTTTCCCTTCTCTGCCCAGGCCTCCTGTGCAGGGAAATTTCTGAACTGAAATGAGTCTGGGACTGAAAACCCTTGGTACACAATGTTCCACTAAATAGCTCAGGAGCAACAGCTATGAGGTGAATGAGAGAGGTTTTTTCATTATTTCTGCCTGTTCTTGCTTTCACAACATCTATTTCTTTTGGCATGAACATGCATCAGAAACCTTTTATTGTGTTGTTGTTCTGAACTGCCTGAAAGCTAAAAATCAAGATGATCTTCCAGCACCTCCTCACATCAAAGTATGGCAGAAAAGCTAAAAAATCTTTGGAATACCGAAATTAGGAATAAATCCAACCTGATGCTCAGGGTCAATCTTTTCGAACTGCATGAATTGCCTTCATAAACGAATGTCCTGAGCTCAAAAATCAAATTATAGCATATTTCTAGGTCACAGGCCATCTGAATTTTGTGACATGAATATTTTTAAAATGCTTTCATAAATTCTACCATTTGCAATCAGAAAAGCAAACACACATCTTGCCATCCAAATGCACTTTAATCTCAACCATGCTTGCCAGTTGACTGCAAATCAAAATATAATCCTCTTTGAAAGAAGATAATTTCCCTTAGATTCAGGAAGATTTCAATCATAAACAAAACTGTTTAAACCAAAAGGTCATTTAAACTGAGGATAAACCCAGCATCTTCATGCCCGTGAACTTACATAATCAGTCCCTGTAGTGGATTAAAGCTCCCACAGACCGTATTAATAGTTCAGGAAGATTTTGTTAATAGTTCAGTGATAGTTTCTCCATGGAGAGTTTCTGTGAATGTATGATTTTAATGGATTGGCACGATAAGGGAAGGAGGCTTTCTGGTCTCCAGCTCTGGATCCAAATTCAGCCTCTGAAACAGTGGCAACAGTGGTTGAAAGCTGTCCCCGATTTTACAACTTCGTCAGATATTGGGTAGGTTGTGTCTGTCAAAAACACGTTCCTGAACGTGTTTTAATGAACGCCATGTAGTGCCCTTGGTGCGGACAGAGCAGGCAGGCAGTCATATAGAGCCTGCTAGGGTGGAAGGTAAAGCATCCCCCCTCACGGCTACAACTTCAGCTTCTAATTTTAATGCAGCTCCTAGCAGGTGAATGCTTAGTTCGGGAAATCCCAGGGGCAGGAGGCGGTGGGAGGCAGCGGCAAGGCCGGGGGCTGTGAGGACCCTGGGACCGGGCAGCTCCCGCACCTCTGGGAGCCGTCCCTGGGGCTGGGGGAGCCAGGGCTGCTCCCGCTCGCCTGCTGCGGGGCCTGCCCGGAGCCCAGGCACGTTTCAAACCTCCACCTGGATGAGCTGCTCGTCTTTCCGTTATCTCTTTTCGCTCCCCTGTATCTCTGAAGAGATGGGAATGCAAAATTAATGTTGCCGGTGGCAATAACTGCAAACTCGTTTGCTTCTACCTTGGCATGCCCTCAGAGTACACAGGGCTAGGAAATAGATGCAGGGTAGGGGAAAACCATTTAAAAAAAGACATTAGTGCTAGCAATATGGCAGTCCTGATCTGCTAGAACATGACCGTAAAAAGAATTCTTGCAATCGGGAAGAACTCATTGATTTGGGGTAATCTGTGACTGTAACTGCTCACACCAAAATGCTCTCTTTTCTTTGAAACATACAGTAGCAAAGAACTGGAGGAAAATCACAGGAAAATATGAGTGCTTGGTTTATTTTTACACTGCATTCCCACATATGTAGATGAGTACACTCCTAAGTACTGCTGTCAGGGAAGTGGAACTGAAAAATGAACATTGGGATGCATCCTCCTAGACATTTTTCATTATGTTTGTTATCTCTCCTGCTACACTTGATAACTTTTAAAATTCAGTCATTTGCAGTGGGTTTCTCCCAGTCATTATTGCACATTAGTGAGGTCCTACAGAGCATCTGTTCATGGGTGTTGGCAGATGGCACCAATAAATCAGGTTATAGAACGCAGATTTCCTCAGTAAACTTTGATTTGTCCTGATAGAATCATGCTGTCATATCATCTGGTCTAACAAAATAACTTGTAACCTTGGGGCAAAAGGGGGATTTCTTCACTACCTTTTTACAAGAAACCCTTTGCTGAACCAGCTCAGAATAATTTAGGAACAGAAAATTTCCCAGAAGCAGTGACTCCATTGGATTGACACCATACCCCGGTGCTGCTTTATTGCTTGGCATGTGCCCCTGTTGATTTCAAAGTGTTTCACACACTTAAGGTACATACCGAGGCTCCCTCCAGATAAAAAGATGCATAGATTATATTGATAAAGAAACAGAAGGTTCATTCAGGGGCTTGGTTGAGGACATAAACAGAGAAGAGAGGAATTCAAAAGGTGATTAAAAAATAATAGTACAAAGAGCATTGACACACTGATTTGGAAGTAGCCCATGCATGTGTGTGACTGGGGTGCCACAGTTTGCTCTCGATTAGGTCAGATTAGGTGAGGCCAGATCAGGGAGCTTCTGATGGAGCAGGAAGAATGAAAGTCACACACTAAAATAAGAAGGGGTAGATTGGGTCACAGGAACAAGCAGCAGCATGGGAAGGGACACAAATTAGCTGGAGGCTATTTCTCAGAGTTAGTTTAGGAACTTGCCATGATCTTCGCAGCCAGCTCTAGCAAACTGGGCTAAATTGTCTCCAGTGTCCTGATTTTTGGTGTAAACTGTAGCTCAGAAACAGGTTTATATCCAGCTTTCTTAAGTGAGGACGACTGCAAGCTGAGTTGCTTCTATTCCTGTATCTCACTGAACATGAACGTCTGAAATTAGTTGTGGGGGAAGGAAAAAAACAGCAGGAAGATCATCAAAGCTGAAAGTAGTTTAGGGCTTAATTAGAAACTGCAAAATCTGTTGGGCACAGTGCAAGCATGGCCTGGAGCCTTGCTGGATGAAGGCAGGTGCTGCTGGCTGAAGTGTGTGACCACAGGTCGGCTGTGATGCCTCACTCTCCCTGCGATACCAAGCCCTTGGCTGGCTGTGACCCACAAGCTATGGTTGCTCACTCAACCATCATCAGAAGAAAGTCTCTGTGTAAACGTCAGGTTTCTGAGAGAAGTGACCTCCCTCCAATCCTTTCCCTGACACTAGGAGTTAAAGCAATGCTGTTTGTCTCCGCTTGAGCCATTGGTGGGTTGTGTGGGTGTGTGTTGCTCTCAGTTTTGGGGGTGTGATAAAGAAGTGGGTTTTTTTGTAGCCAGATTTTAATGCAGGACCTTCTGAAGCAAAATGGCCACCAGCAGAATGAGCCCATCCAGCAATGAAAGTAAAAGTTAGCATTAGGACATCTTTAAGTAAAGACTACCCTGGAAAAGAATCCACTCAGGATCACTGGGGTTAAAAAGTTTGGCATGGAAAACTTGACCCAATAAATGTTCTATTTTTAATATACACTTTTTGAAAAAGAATAACTTAAAGATTTTTTTGAAAGTAATTTTTAAAGTTAAGCTCTAAACAAAATTAATTAGTGCTTTAACCACTGTAGCTAAAATCTGCTATTTTCCTTAGCTGACCTGATTTAAACCTCTCTTTCCCTACCTATTTCTATTTCCATAGACAGGCCTTGCACCCATTCTGAAGGGCAATAGATCTGTGGGACACTGTGGTTGAAAGCACAGGGAGTGAAGGAGTTAGGGCAGAGAAGAAGATGACACAGAGGCAAATCCACTTGGATTTAAAAAGCTGTTGGAGGAGAGGGTCAAGTGCATGCAAAAAGCCAGTCCTGAAAAGGACAAAGTACAACAGCTTATTTCATGTCCAATACTGAGATTTAAAACAAAAAAAAACCTGTACAATGACTGCCTCTTTAGGTATGCATTGTTAAGTTGAAAATCTACATCATATATGTAAAACATTTACTCTATATTTTCTTCACATCTCTGCTTGCTGTATCTGTGTATCTGCTCTCTGCCAAAATAGCCCTGTGTCTGAGTGAACGGGCAATGAAGACCAAACTGTCATGGTGAGGACAAATGCCCACAGCATTAGTTAAAAACAGCCAAAGAAAAGCAATTAAAAAAGGTCTTGTGGCGCTTGCCTTGCTTCTCAGGAGACCTATTGACTTTGCAGAAAAGCTTTCCATCTTGGCTATGAAAGCACCGAGGTGTTACACAGAAATCATACAGACAGTCGTATTACACTTGTGTTGTGATTGAAAGCTGATGATGGAGAAAAGGAGATTTTGTTATTTATAGTGCTAGGCAACCTACTTGGTGCTGAACAGAAGCCTGCTGTAGCTTGGCTTGAACAAAGCCTGGAATCATCTTAAAGCTCTTGCATGTGCATTCACATATACAGTGGCATGTAAAGGAGATTATAAACTATTATTGTGATGTGATTAAAACCTAGCAAGGGTCAGAAAAAAAATGGTCAAGCAATTTTTTTTATTGGCATTTGTTGACTGACTGAAACAAACTATTTGACAGAGAATATTCCCATTCCTGTAAATTTCTCTGCATCTAGCAAGAAGTTAAGAAAACTTTGTGTTGACTTCTCCATACAGCTCCTTGAAGGCATCATAGCCTTCTAGGACCCATTTTCTCTGCTAAACAGAAGCTAGATTCCCATCTTATTTCACTAAGAATTTCAGTTTTTACCCTAATTTGTTTGAGATTGGAGCCTCATTTTAAAATGGAAGGTTTCCCTTCATGTAGGTCTTGCACAAACATTTTTTTAAACAATTTCTATAGTCTCTGTCATCCTTGACAAACGTACTCTGATGAGTATCCTCATGGTGAAGACATTTTTTTCAATTCTTTTTTTCTCTTTCAACAGGAGTGTGTGTGTGTGTGTGAGAGGGTGGATGGGTGGATGAGAAAACCCTGTGACCTACTTTGTTTTAAAGGGAGTCAAAATGCTGAATGCCTGTGCAATGGTGGAAACCCAGCTCTGGGGGAATTCAATATGAGACAACTCATACTGCATTAGATAAACACCTGACAGCAGCAGCACCTTTGCTTCACTTACAACCTCTTAGTCTTCAAAACAATAGGAGTCTAGGGGAAAAAAAATCTTTTATTATTTGCATGATTCAGTCTCTGTCCTGGTTCTAACATCTTAGTGAGATTGCTTAGCTTTCTTATCCCTCCGTGCTGAAGGGAAACTTGTTTCATGTATTTGTGTGTCACAAAATCCCGCATAGTCACAGGGTTGAATTGACAGGAGCAGACCGATCTGTTGCCTCTGCAATAAAATGTAATCTCTTCGTGTCTGCCCTTTTGTGATCTCTTTCTTTCTTTTTTTTTTTTTTTTTAATAATGGAGCAGCACCTTGGTAATGAGAAACCTGACCATAATTGAATGTCCTTGAAATAAGTTTTGAGAACAAAAAAAGTGAGTAATACTAAAGATATATGTGGAAAGATGTAAAGATACGTGATGGAAAACATTTTTAGAAAAGCTGGTTTTAAGGTGTCGGGCAGCATTTTAAGTTTCATGTCATTTTCTACTCTCTGCATTTAAGAAACAAGATATGAAGACCATTTTTTCAGTAAAGAACCTTGTACTATGCAGTAGAGAGAACACACTAGTATTTTTTCCCTTGTGGTCATAAAAGTAGGAATTGCTAATAGCACCACCAACAGCTAAGATTGTCTGGTGGTCCATTTGCATTTTGTTATAACTTTGCCAGAGTTTTACATTTTGGGCTCAAATGCTTTAACAAGGAGCTAGACACAGTTTTTATGGGAACAGTTTGGGGGGGTTGGAGGGTCGGGTTGAGGAAGAGATCTGGGTGTTTCTCAATGGGCTTGGGGGAAAAATATTTTTTTCCACACTTCAAAAATATTTCTGTGACTACTGGCAGGTGGAGCCTTTGGGGCATGGACCCGACCCTTCACAGAAGGTTTCCCTAGTGCATGTGGTTTTACTGCCACAGTGAGAATTTGCAGCCGTGTGGGGGCATATGCCAGAACTCACTGAAGAAAGTTTGGAGGTTGAGACATTTCATAAGCTGGACTAGTCATAGTGATACCCTCTTCCCTTAAAAGCTATGAACAGTCAAAATCCTCAGATATCATCAGCTACGTTCTCCCGACAGAGAGGCTGCAGCCCTGACCTGCGGGTGGGAGGCAGAGCTCTCCTTGCAGTGGTTGCTCCTGGAGGTACCATAAAACAGAGGTGGAGTCAGGGGCCCTGAAGCTGTCCTTTGATACCAGGATTTCTCTGTTTCTAAGTGTGTGACTTTGCCACTTTAATGTTCTTTTTGCGCAGTGTTCACCACCCAAAGCAATGCTAGCTGGCAGCCAGTGCGGCTCATCAGATAATCGCTCAGAATCCAGGGCTTTTATCAGTCTGGCAGCATTAAATGCTACATAAACTTTGTAAATTTTGCTACAGAAAATACATGCTTACGCTTTCTGCAACAGCCCTCTCATTTCCACAACACAACTTCCCTTCAGTTCACACTTCTTATTCCTCACTACCTTCTTTTACTGCCACCTTAACTCTGACTTCAAAACAACTTTAAAACATAGCGGTAGAAAAAATTATTTCTGCTGTCTGTGTAGGTGCAAGGAAAGCAGGGTGCTAATCAGTGCAGCTTCCCAGCCTTTTCATTATTATCAGCCAGGCATAGATATCAGACTGCTGGGATAATTCTGGGACACTGTTCCAGTCCTTTGACTGCTTCTGTATTATCACCTGCTCCCACTAAAGTCCCTGAACAAGAGGAGTCTGAGGGTTACCAGTTAAGTTTACTGCCCGAGCAGAGCTTTCAATGCCTATCCCAAAAGGTTATTCTTAATTGCATTTTCAGGCAGCACAGCATCAGTCTGCAAGCTAATTTTTCCTCCATTCTCCTGTTCTACTCTTAAAAATTAGTTCTGATTATTTTTTCTAAGGCCAAGAGCAGAAAAAAAAAAAAAAAGACTTCTCTGAATTCGCTAAAACTATAGCTAGCAGGGAGGCATGACCCCATTTCTCACCCACCTCAGACTAAAAAGACACACAAATCTTCCTCTTCCTCCTTCTTCTCATATTGGATTAAAGAAGTCACACATTAAGTACTGCTACATGAAGTCTTAAAGGAATTAGGCTTTTTCCACCCAGAGGCTTGGAGTATGCTGTGTCATACCCCTGCAGGTCATTAAATTTGCTAGGTGGATACAGGGCAGTCAGTCTATACCTTCTCCTTTGAAGGCTTCCCATCAAGAACTCTGTCCACCTGAAGGCATGCAGCAGCATATCCTCCTTGTTAAACTCCAACCTTTTTATTACTTCTCCCTGCTTGAGTACCAGGCATTTGCAAATCAGTGGGTGTCATTTACCTTGAGTTTAGCAAGGCTTTAGCACGGTGGCCCATATTGTCCCTCTAGCAAATTGGAGAGATTTTGTTTGGAGAGATGGAATACAGTCTGGGTGAAAAATTGATCAGACTGCTGGGATTTGAGTGTTGAGATCAGAGGTACAAAGTCTGCCTCATGGTCATTTACTAATGCTTTTTCTCTGGGGTTGATATGGGAGCCAGTACAGCTTAATGTCTTTATGAATTACCTGAGTGATGGTAGGGAGTAACTAACCCTCAGAAGATTTGCTGATAGTACAAGGCTGTGGAGTACACCTGATATGCTGGAGGTTAAGGCAGAGAGTCCCTATTCGGAGGGATCCTGGCAGGCTGGAGAGATGAGCTGCTGGGAACCACATCAACAAATGCAAAGTGTTTTATCTTAGACAGAATAACCCCAAGCAGCAGGACAGGTCAGGCACAGAACGACTAGAAAGCAACTTTGCAGAAGTGGACGTGGGTGTCCTGGTGGACAAGTTGAATATGTCAGCAGTGTATTTCTATGGAAAAAGTGACCAACTGTGTCCTAGGTTGCACTAGCAAGTGTGTAAACAGTGAGGGAGGGAGGTGATTCTTCCCCTCAGCACCTGTGACACCACATCTGGAGTGCTGTGGCCATTTCTGGGCTTCCTACTGCAGGAGAAGCTGACATACCGGAGTGAGTCCCTCAGAAACTGCCGAGATGGCCGGGGACTGGAGCATGTGGCATATGAGGAGAGGCTCAGAGAACAGGATCTGTTCAGCCCACAGAAGAGGAGGTTAAGGAGGAATCTCACTGCTCCTTGCAACTAATTAATGGGCGCCTACAGAGATGACAGCCAGACTTTTCTCAGGGAGAAAAGACAAGGTAATCGAAATGAGTTGCAGTTGTGGTGGAAAGCCAAACCACATACTAGGAAAAGGTTTCATGGTGAGCAGTCAAACACAGGAACGCATTTCCTGCAGAGGCTGTGGAAACCCCATCTGCAGACATGTTAATATCTCAGCTGGAAAAGACCTTGAGTGACCTAATCTAAACTCAAACATGGATCTAACTTCAAAGTTTGCCCTGCTTTAAGCCATGAATGGGATCAGATGACTTACGGAGATCCCTTCCAACCTTAATCCCGTGATTTCGTGGTATTTGATATGTGTGGGTATGCATGCACCTGAAGTTGTCAGACTGTTCCTGCCCTGTAATTTACTTAGTCATGTTCCACACTTATTGTTGACCGATCTCTGGTTACTCAGGGCTTCAGGTTGCAGTTTCCATTTAAAGCTGAAGCTTTTATCATCTTTAAAATATGCCACAGAATTTATTATAAATTAATAGGCAGGAAGGTAAGGCTTATTTATGACATGCTTTGATGCAAAACCCATATTATGAGCATAAATGACAGCAATAAACAAAAGAAAATAATCTGTTCTGACCAGAGGATAATCTATATCTGTAAGTCCCTGCATTGAACTGTTGTTCCAAAAATGAAGGATTTCCTTGTTATCAGGAATGTGCTGGGTGAACAGAAGTAATCAGAAAAGCTGCATTCTCTATTAACTGCTACAGTATTTCACACATGCCCTAATGCATATTAATCCCACTTATGTCCATCAACTTGATTAAAACCTCTCCATTATTGAAATCTATAACTGGCACAGAAAGGTATCAGAGCTTTAGGAAAGAGTGTTCATTTATGCTGTTCACTGGACAGCTTTCCAGTAGTGATAGGGTATTTCTGGTAGGAAATAAACAATTTCTGCTGGAAATCCAGCAATTTGGAAATCATTTGGAGACTGCAACCAAAGCCAACATTTGTCTGCAAGTGTTAGTGAGAAGTTAATAGTATTGCTGAAGGCTTTGCAGATGTTTGACCTGGGATTCTTTATTTTTTTAACTTTTTTTTGGCAATGACACATTTTAATCATATATATGCAGTAGTGTGCAGGTACAGTACATCTTTGCACAAAAATGCAAGATAAAGGCCACTGAAAACACACTTACAATGCAGAGATTACACTAATATCTTGCTTCCCCACTTCTATTAGGGATCTGTCTGGGAAAGTCAGTTCACTGCCTATTGCTACCATCCTCTCCAAAATTTTAAGACCAAACCGTTAGCAAACTTCCTTCTTTTTTCCCCCTAATTCACTGCTCCAGGCACTACACTGTTTCAATATTGAGTTTAAAACAAATCTTAGGCACACAGTGTTGTACAATCTGGGAGACACTACTCTCTTAAGTAGGCTCTGCTATTTGAACTAGTTGAGGCATGAAGGGGTTCAGGTTATGAAAGCTGGCTCAGTGTGAAATCCATCACTGAATACAGCAAATTCTTCATTCAAGCTGACTATTGAACAACTGATTTTCCCAAGAATAAACAAGCAAGGAAATATCCTAAACAGAACAATAGAGAAGTTAAATGTCTTGCCAGCACCGAAATTCTTTCAGACTACAGAAGATAATTGGAGTAGTTTGTGTAGTATGTCAGTCTGTATCCACAAGCCAGAAGTGCCACTGGAAAGGTAGCTTAATTTCTGACAGAGAAGTTCTGAAGCACCTTGATTGTTAAAAATATTTTCCCATTAACTTAGACAGAGGAAGCTAATTATGAAAGACTATTACAGCAAGTTGAGCACTACTCTCAAGGTAAAGTGAAACATGTCAGACGTAGGTTTTTAAACAGACATTACAAAGAAGGTGGTAAAAATAAAATTATGTTTGTGATTGATAGAAAGTTAAAAACAGTTTTTCAATTTTTTAAATCAAATTCAGTTTGTGATAAGATCACTGTTAGATTCTGGGAAAAATAATTCAAGGAAGCGTCTACTGAAATACCCAGAATCAACTTACGGCAAAGCAATTAGCATTTCTAAAGCAATGAAGGACTTGTCTGAAGTTTGAGAAGGTTAGATGTTGCTTTGATGCTGTGGACATGAAAAGAAATCCACAATGTTTCTGCAAATGAGATTGAGGCAGGAAAGCATAACGCTGTCAGTGTGGGAGCCCACAGAGCCCAATACTGAGAAACCCAGGGTGGACAATAACTCAGGCAAGATAGTATCTGCCATTTGTAAAAGGATCTCAACACTACACAGGCATTTACAAGCATCAGCAGAGATCTGTAGAAGAAGAAAGCAGACTTCTTAGAAAAAAGCATAGTAGAAGGTGAATGGGCTCTCCACCTGAAGGCCCGTGGGACACAGACTGATTTTCCATGATGTTTAGGTGCACCAGGGACACCAATATCAGCAAGGACAAGTTGCTGATGGTAGGAGTCAATGAAACTCTGGTCTTACAGAGGTAAACCTTATTCCATTGCAGAATTATGTCAGTAAGTGCTTGGATAAAGAAAAATATTGAAAAATATGGAAAAGTTAAAATTTATAATAGTACCAGAAGGAAAAAAAAGATGCTTGTTATTGAGATTAAGAGATGCCAACTTCTGGATCTGAGAATTAATTCATTCAATGGGTGGACAATTGTTGACCACAACTGAAAAGGAAACTAAGGATGCTTTCAGGGAATAGAGGAACTCCTAACAGGGTATGGAAGAGAGAGGAAAGGGTCAAGATGGGCCATGGCTCATCTATCCAAGAATGCTTCTCTTCCCATAATTCAGGCTACAACAAGAGAAGCCTATTGCTTTAGGGAGAAAAGAATAACTAAGAAGAACAAGTGAAGGTAGTGCTCTTACAGATCATGTAAAAAAACATGAAAAAAGTTGAAATATTTCATTTGCATACTAATGACCTAAAAATGGCATCTATTGCAATGTCTCTAATGAGAAACTGAAAGGGCAGTAACACGCTGGGAGGTGACCTTATGAAACTGGGGCATCCATTTGTGCATGATCATTATCTCTTTAGGAAACCATTTTCTCAGAATGCCATCGGGTTATGCTCAGAGCCAGAAGTTTTTTGCTTGGAAATACAACACATTTGACAGTGTAAACAATACTAAGTTATGCATCAATTATGTTAGATGTGGGGGAAAAATGTAAAAAATCCTGTCTGGAGGCTGCAAGCAACTCAGAAAGCACAAATTCTGACATAAACTAAACAAATTAAGATGTAAATGTACAGATATATTACAGAGAATGCCCTGGGAATGCCTCCCCCAGCAGACCCCTCAGGTGGGGGAGCTGTAAGGAAATTTGCACCTAATCAAGCTGCCTGCATTAGCCACTTGGGAGGGCTACTGAGAAGATACACGCAGTAGGGGTATGTCACAACCACGTCTGCATTTAACATTGTGAAGTTACTGTGGCACCACTGATGCATTGGAGGTCACATGAACTCTGAAGACAAGATGCTTGTGCTTGTCAGCCAGCTGTCAGAGCCACTTTGGCCTCACGGGTGTCTTGAGACAGACAGAGCAAAGCAGCAAGTCCAGTATGGTTTGTGAAACGGTGCTAACAGTGAGAAAGGTGGGAAGCAGTCATGCCAATGTGCAGTGGAACCATCCCAGATGCAAGCGACACTGCTGCACCAGGTGGACACAAGCAGAGGTGGAGTAGGTGGAGTAGGTTTTCTTAGCTGAGGCAGCTGAGCCCCAGGACACGCGACAGCAGGAACTGAAGGACCCGTCCGTGGCAGAAATGGCAGCATGGATATTGCAGCTGAGATCCAAGGGTCCATGTGACAGTACGGTGCGCCTCGGGAGTTAATTGAGCACCAGTAACTGATGGTCTTTGAGATTCTGAATTGCATTAAAAGTCAGTGATGGTGTGCCTAGGAAGGGAAATTGTGGGAAAATAAAGAACTTGCAGTAGGACCTTAAAATAGCCACTTGGTAATAAATGATTACTGTTCCCTTCCCCTCTTCCATCAATCTAGCCATGACCAGTTTATTACCCCCACTGTTGCTGTGCTCACAACTTGGAGTGGAAACATGGAACAGCAGTTTCTCTGTACCTCCTTTAAAAGTGGCAGGAACAGCCTCTTTTCCCTTGCAGGGGATAGGATAAGGTTTCCCACACTGCTTACAGAGACCAGATTGGTAGGAAGTGGCAGTAAGGAAGAGAAGACAAGAAGGAGGAAGAAGAAGGTAGGAAATGTGTTCTCAACGGCATTCTCACAACTGGATAATTTCATGGCTTCAGATCCCTGGTCATAATAGCAAACCACCTGCTCATGGGAAAAACACACTTCAAGAAAGGATAACTGGCTTAGTCGTCCAGTCACATCACAGCTCTGCAGGGTTTCTCTTATTTTAGTAAACACGGTTTCATTTTTAATCCTGTTTCTCCATTCCTTTAAAAAACATTTTGATGTCACTTGTATAGTTTAACCTGTCCATTCTTCTAAAAAAATGACATGTGAGACAAATAATCAAGCATCCTACAAAAGTATAAAGCTAGTAGTACCAGCAATTGTGGTAACCATAAAGCACAACTGCAGTTAAAATATTCTGGATCAGATACTCCACAAGAGAGTTTAAAGCACTTGTAGAGTCCTTACTATAAGAGTATCAGCCATGGTTAATACGAGTGACAGCCAGGGATAAGCACAACCTTGGTGTTTACAGCAAGGGTGCAGGACTCACTCAGCTCCCCGTGGCAGGTCCAACCCCTCTCCAGGACTCATCCCAGGTTATGGACCCATGTGGGCTAAGTTCATAGGGCCACCTCCACCCTGTGTGGCTGGACCTGTCCTATGCTCATGGATACATACACGTGCATGTTACACTTGTTTCTCTCTGACCTTCCCTCTGGCCTCTTTTGGCCTCTTCTCTCTGAGCTGCCAGTGTGATGTGGATGAGCTGGAGGCAAAGGTGCAGGTTAGTGGGGCACTAATGTTTCATTGCTCTGCCTTCTGCTGCCTTTTTCTACTCCTTCAAGAAAATCCCTATTCTAGTAGATAAGGAATATTTGTTTCCATTATGCTGCAAGACTTGTCACAAGTTTCAGATTCAGACTGCAAACCATGATCTGATGCTAATGCTCTTGAAATGCCTTTTTTTGTGCCTTTTTTCCCCCCATTGTTGTAATTCCTTCACCCTTCCCATCATCCATAGTCCTCTCCTGGCTGAGCTAAGCTCATTGAAGCAAAATCCTGGATAATATATTTCAGTGTCCGTTTTGTCTTTCATTTTGATTGACTTCCCATGTGTTTTTAGAGCCACAGGTCAAAAGCTTCGTTGCTCCCTGCTGCTTTATAAAGTATTCTTCCAAATAAATAGTACATACCACAGAAATAGCTGATCATCCTAGCAAAACACGAAGCTAGCTGTGCCGGTTGGAAGCTGAAGAAAACAGCACCTGCCTGTGCACAGCAATTCTGTATAATTCTAAAGACATAGAGACAAAATGAAAAGCCTTGCCTCTGCTGAGACACAAGAAAATTTACTGTGAATTAGAACTCAACACAGGAAAACAGGGGTGCAATTCTGAAAAAAACAAGAGAGGTTATTGTCCCATCACTGCTAATTACTTCCTTGAAGCTGCTGGTTACCATCCCTCATGGTACCTGGCCTTGTGAGGGTCCCTATAGCATTACAAATAAAACTTTCCCGGATGGCTTAGGTGAACCTGATGTATTTGCCCTGAGACATCAAAGAGTATTTCTGGTCCACAGCTGTGAAAAACTACATGATGAGAGGTGGATACTACTATATGCCCATCTCTGGTACTCCCGTGAGGTATGAGTTTCTTAAACTGATCTTCACAGAATTGTGGTGGGTTAACAACAGGTACACGGTCATTTTTCACCTCCACTAAATAAAATACAGTAGCATGTAAAGTCCTATTAATTTATGTCCATTCAATCATATGTTTGTGCACTAAGTTGTTTAGAAAATATCTTTTCACAGGTTTAAGTTTCTTAGAAGCCAGATAACTGAAGAAAAGGTTAAAATCTAGCACTAGTGCATTTTACATACAGAAGGTATGGAAAATGCCTTTTCTATTTAGGAGGGGACCTGAATATAACATTTGTCAGTGCCTGAAGCAATGAGATTTGCTGTGTATTTTTTTTTCCACCTGATGAGTGTCTTGGTTTTCTGGCAGATTTTAAAGTCAGTAGAAACTGTAGCTCCAAAGTACAGTCCCAGCTCCAATGGCTTCAGGTTACAGCACTGTTTGTCAAATGATGAACTTCTGAATGACTCTGGCCTCAATGGTCTGACTCCACTGAGGAGAATTAGGAACTTTTCCATCTAATTCTAATTTCCATCTAATTTTCCACACTAAGCTTTGGATAAGCCTTGTATCACATATGCTTATTTTGTAATACATAATACAACCCAAGTATGTTTTCGGTGGAATTGGCAGCATAACAAAAGGGAAGATTTCAGCCATGCGTTTTTGCTGTGCCATGCAGCATTGTACGCTTTGACTCCAGACATGCTGACATATACAGCAAGCAAGTAGATGGGTTTGCAATGGTGAGCCAGGGTGCGGAGAGACGTCAGATGCATCTTTGTATTTTAAACATATTGCAGTGACTGTGTCTGGAAGAGCTTCACACACACACCCCTAAAGAACCTGATGTTTCTTTTCATACTTTGTGGTATCGGACTTTGAGGAAACAACTGCAATATCATGGCAGTGTATTTTAAAACTGCCTTCACTGTCATGGGTTTGGGATGGTGAAATAATCTGACATTTAAATGGAAGTAATACTGAATGCTGATTGTGTGTTATCTTGAAGGACTGCATTTATTGGTAGAAGTTCACAAAGGAGAATTGGCAGTTTGCTTTAATGTGGGTCCACCAGGGGGAATATTCATCAGACAATAAGAAAGGGCATCAAACATGCCTGACAGGTGAGTCTCATGGTGGCTTGACAGCTTGGACATTTACATGAGAATCTGCTCACCCTTTGCTTTACTTTTCATTGAATAACATTGTACATTGAAAACTCTGCCTTGCCATCTTTGCAATCTCTGCTCCTCTCCATCACACTCAGTGATCTCATGTGAGACCATGTTTTGGAAGACTTCTCAGGGTATCTTCCTCTCTGAGGTTGCCTACCAGCTTCTTCTCCCTTCATACTCCCTCCTTTGTTCTTCAAAGAGGAAAGATATTCTTCAAAGGACATAGTGCTCTGGCAACACTTTAAGGTGGGCCTCCACATCTGATCAATGGCCCAGGTGCCCTCAGGTTTGGCACATGAATATTATCTGGTATTTTTGTTATCAGGGAGAGCATGAAATGCAAGAGCAAGAAATGCCCCAAGTCCTATGACTGGATCTAAACATCACTTCCTTCTCTTCCATCCTTTGACCTTACTTGCTCTACTGGGTTTGTGTGGTAAGGTTTTGGTAGCGGGGGGTGGGGTACAGGGGTGGCTTCTGTGAGAAGCTGCTGGAAACTTGCCTTATATCCGACAGAGCCAATACCAGCCGGCTCCAAGATGGACCCGCCACTGGCCAAGGCTGAGCCCATCCACGACAGTGGTAGCGCCTCTGTGATAACATATTTAACAAGGGGGAAAAACCT
>JAVJGG010000029.1:14275081-14298435 GCA_035590195.1 Aviceda cuculoides | reverse complement strand
CAAATGCACAGACTGAAGTATTTCCAACTTTTATTTTGACCTCTGATTTTGGTTTGATATGTAGATTCAGTTTGATATGAAAAGGGAGAAACATTCCAAAATGACATGAAGCCTTTTTGTAACTCAAAGAATGAACTGGATGTTTTCTGTTTTGGTTTGACCCACAACAATTGCTTTTCCAACTTTAATACTGGGACAAAGACTTAGAAAATCAATTTGTTCTTCTCTAGTTGTTAAGTGGGTAATGAGGCATTCAGTGTAGTTCATGGGCACTTTGAATAAACAACTAATCCAATGTCATTAACATTTTCAGCTTATGAATTCAGTAACTCTCCTCATTGTGCATTCTACTCTTATTGAGCATTTTAAATATACCTTTATGGCAAAATCTTATGAAAACAGTCTGGACAAGGTGGTCTGATGATCTACATGTCTTTTTGGCCAGTGAAGCATTTGTTGGATCATGTTGAATTGTCCATTAAAGTAATGTGGGAGAAGTAGGTAGCACCAGGAGGGTGCGTGCATCATCCTGTCAGTTGTGTGATTTTACTGCATTATGTAGAAGTCTCCCATATTAAAATGTTGCAGGCATCTTATTGTCACCTTGAGGATGAATTTAAATTAAACACAGTATAGAATAATGTTAATAACTAAACTCATGAGCATGTATTTTACATGAAAAAGGTGCTGTGTACTGCATAAAAATATAATTCAATTTCCAGATCACCTTTTCCACAATAGCATAAAGGCACTTAGATTGGACCTGTGATCCGTCTAGTCTGGTATTCTGTGATAAGCTCTCTGTTACTGATTTTAGTAATGATACCAAAAATATGGCTATTGTTCACACCTGTCTAGTTGATATATGTTCACTAGACAGCCAGAAACCAGAAAACCTTAACACAGTTCAGACATATGACTTGAACTCACGTCAAAGGATAAATGCTGTTCCTGCCATTTAACACAGAGGAGCTGTGGGCTGTGAATTCCTAGTGCTAAGACAGACATGCCTAACTGAACACCTCTGAAATTGGAAAGCAATCCTATTCCTCCTTTTATTTTCAGTGTTGTAAAATATTAAACAAAAGTAAAGTATTAAACAAGAGCTGGCCCATACAAAGTGAGTATGAATAGCAATTGAATAGAAAACACTTCTCTAGTTTGAAAACCAATCTGGAAACAGGTGAAAATGCAGCCTGGGTGTGACTGAGAGGGCAGAGCCAGGGTCGGGTGTCAGTGGTTGACCCAAATCTTTTGGCTGAGGGTTGAAATAAACAACCTTTCAAAGTTATTTCCCACCTCCTCACATGACAAGGCTAAAATCCCTCAAGCCCATTTGTAAATCACTACTGGAAACTGCATTCGTTTGGCCAAGAAGTGGAGCCAGATCCTCCTACCTAAATAAAAAAATATAAAACTCTCTTTATGCCATACATCCAGGCGGAGAGATACCACAATGAATCTGGGAAGACTGTAAGGCTGGGGAAGACTCAACACTCAAATGTTGCATTTATCTTAAGAAATTGACTCCTACTGGAGAATCCATTATCATGTGGGTTCCAAATTATTGAAGAAAAAATGTATATCATGTGTCATGTAACTTCTATAGAGATCCTGGAAGACCGTAAGACCCCTCCTTGTATTTGTTCTACAGCTGGAAGTATGCAGTTTATGTGACCAAATGCCACATCCTCTTCTCATTCAGAAATGTAATAAAGGCGACTTCATTTTGCTCATGTGACAGGGACATATTGAGTCACACAAGGAGAGAGAGAGAGACATCAGGACCCAGGGCCTTGGGATGTCAGAAAAGAAATTATCAGAAGATTTTTATCCCTGTTTCCCTCATTTCTCTGAGAGGGCTATAGCATGGCTTGGTCTGAAGTTGGAATTGTTCTGTTTGGATGGTCCCACCCTTTGTTTTAATATACAGTAGTCTTGTATGTAGAAGCAACAAAGCTTTGCTGTGTTACCTGGACAAACTACCTTTGAAATGAACTGGTATTCTTAAATCAGTCTAAATTTCTTAATTGTTATTTTAATGTTGCTTGGTTGAATTGACTTGAGCAGTCCTACAATCCCATTGGAAAATAACCTTGAATGGAAATAAATACAAACTTATTTTTAAATATCTCTCATTCTCTGTTGATACCAGAATCACCCGCCCAGGTATGTGCAGACATGGGCTAAAATTTTGCTTTTCTTAACACTATTATCATAAGACTTTGAATTAATTGAGCTGGTTATTATCACTTGAAAATTGTACCATCCCCTGTTGAGTTCAATTTCTGGTATAATGAACACATATTTAAACATCTTAATTTTCCTTCTTGTCATGGCTGTTTGCTTTAAAAACTATTTTTCCTGGGAGACTTAATACATTCATAATAATTTTCCAGTCTGTATTTTACTTAAGATTAAAAGATCTAAAAACTGGGAGAAAAATCTAAGAGGTACTGGCTAAATTGTTTGAGTATGTGTATTTTGTAACTCAGCATTCTCAAAGACAGCTCAACAAGGAAGGTTTTCCTCAAACCTCACTAGGGAAAGGATGATACATGCCCAGGACAGTACCATATACTTGATATTTAGAAAAGTAATTTGACTTGTAAAAGGAAAGGAAATGAGTCAACCAGACAAGTCTAAGGGTACCAATGGTACACCTACACCTCACCACAGAGTATATCCCTTGACTACACACAACCTAAATTAGTAAGTCCACTTGATGCAGTGTGGATGGGCTACATCACATCTGAAGCGGTATTACTTCCTTCACAGCTCTCTCACCTAGCTCCATACTAGGTCTTAAGTCAATTATCTTTGACATCTTCTGTCCCTTCTCTTGCAGTATAGACAAGCTATACCATGCACCTCCTCTGACTCACTCTCTGATTTTAATTGACTTGTTTGTCCCTTCCAGCATCTGAGCTTCCTTTAGCTGTGTCCTGTGCAGGCATGGGAAGACCTCTGGATGACAGAAGTGCTGAGCACTTTCACTCTGCACCATTATTTTCTGGATTAGTAGGCATAGTTTGCTCTGTGTCAGTTCAGTCACCTTCATGCTAGAATAATGGGGATTTTAATTACATGATGTTAAACCTCTCACTCTGATGTAGCCATGTATTGGATGGCTCATCATCAATTCAGCAGTCGATTGAGGAAACCTTGGATAATGAGAGTTTATTAACCCAGGTTAATGAGCCTCAGGCAAAAATGAGGGATTTTGTCCAACTGAAGAAGAGCACTGAACACAAATGGGGCTACATGAGCAGAACTCAGCCCTCTCGAGATCTGCCCAGGAAATGACAGAGCATTTGGTAGAAATACCAGCAACTGGATGCTGAAAGCAGAACATCTGTGTTCTCAGGAGTTACATTTTTTAATCATATCCTCCAGATCTCCAAGGAGAGGTAGATATTCCATCAAGTGCACTGGCAAAGGGGAAAAATGGCTGTTGTGTTGAGAGGCAATGAGCATGATGGGTGTCTCTCAAGAAGTTCCCTAGACCCTTCCCTGAGGGTCTCCTTGAGGGGGGCCTTTTGTTGCCCACCCCAGAACTGATAACACCTCTGCTCCCAGCAACATGCTGTCAGTCCTCCCTGGACTTCATACCCTGTCCTAGATGCAGAGAGTGGCCAAAAATTTGTGGTGCTGAACATAAGCAAGACCCTGCCTGCCTCCCCTGGAAGACAACCCTCCGATAAGACACTGGCCCCATCACATTAAGTTCACATAGGTACATGTTTCCGTAGGATGATGCGACAGGGATAGGGAAAAGGGAGAAATCTCATGACACCTGAAACGACTGTTTACAGCTGTACAACTGCCCCTTCACTTTGGTCTCTCATGCACGTCTCCGCTCCTTCTGTTCTACCCTGCCCTGGCAAGACATCAATAGATAAGGAGGTGAGAAGCAACACATCATTGCAGCAGAAAAGGCATCTTTTCTGTACTAAATGCCTTACCCAATGAAATTATGAGTATCTGCAGTTCAAAAACTCAGTAGCAGAAGCTTTCTGAATTCCTACTTTTGTGTCTAGTCCCCTGTGACTGAGAACTCTGAAAAGAGCAAATAGTTCAAAATGACTCACTAGGTTGAAATTCTTGGTCCTGAAGTCAGCAAAAGATTTGCCCTTGTTGTCAGTTCTGGGAATTTGTGTAAGTGGTACATTTACTCATAAGATCTTGCTGTTGGTAAAATTTAAATGGATACAAAATCTTTAAGCTAGTGGATGGAAGAAAATGGCCCAAGAGAAAATGACCCTTAATTTTCTGAACTAAAAAATAGGAAGTTTATATGTCATATTTCTGCATCTATTGCAAAATATAGATCATGAATTAAAGTATCTTGCCTCCTTCCCTACAGGGCATCTTATCTATATTCAAAGTAAAAAAGAACTGCTTAAAATATGAAGTGCGATGAAGTATATGTAACTTTTGAAATGAAAACAGGTGGAAAATGGCCTGAAGAAAGTTGGGTACATATTATTTATAGTTTCAATACAAGTAAAATTGCAAAGCTGTGATTCAATTTAAATAATGGTAGCTATGCCAAAAATGTATCTGAGAGATTTGGGTAAATTTATTGTAAAGTCTATTGTAAAATTTCCACTGTGTTTCTTCTTCAGAAGGCAAAATCTTGCAGTTCTTATTAAAGTAAGACCTCTACTAAACAAAACATGCATACATACAAAGAAGTGGTCACAGGTTTGATCCCAAAATTAGAACTTTATTCAGCTGGGAAAAAAAACCCCTTATAGAGTTGATGACAAACAGAAGGTCTGTAAGGCCATGGGTAAAACCTTGCCTGCACAGGAGACTTCTCGTTGTGTAATTTTTCCCATAACGTCTATGCAAATATTACTATGACAAAAATGCATCAGTGTATCTGTGCGGATGTGACACTTTCAAACGACAGCAGAGCCCACAGGGCCTTGAGCTCCTGGTGAGCGTGAACTGAGGGGGCTGATCCATACCTCCTGGCAGTCACGCAGCAATACCAGTAACACAGAGGTCTGTGAAGAGCTCACTGGAGCTGCAGCAGGACGTCAATACTGGAAGAGACCTCCATCGAGCCACCATCACCTTACGTATATGCATATATATGTATACCTGCCTATATTTATAAAAATATCTAAACAGACTGGTGTTTGTAGCTCAATTACTGCTGTCAGGAAGGTGACTACTGCTATAATGTCATTTCATGAGTCATGTGGGAAGATTGAGAAATGCATGGGAGATTAAGACTCGATTTGCAATGTAGGGCTACTGCAGCAGGACCAAGACTGCAAAAGGGGTCTTGCTTTTTACCCGTTACACTATTAGTCCACAACATGGAAAATGTGATTGCTCTCCAGTGTTGTAAGGCATGTCAAAGCTTCACAAGCCTACGTGGTGACCATCTTTTCTGCAGTCTGGATTATGTGTGTAGGTTGTAAACTCATTTTGTATCTCCCTGTGAAGGACCCCCACAGTAAGTACTGCTGGGAGGGAGAGAAGGAGGGAGGGAGGAGAGAGGGAGAAGGACTTTAGAGGTTTGAGTTGGAGAGTACGAGAAGCGAAGTAAATACAGTACTTGTTTGTAACACAAAGAGTAGTATCTAGGTCTAGATTAAAATAGCCACTCATGGCTTCAAGTCTTCTGATGAACTTTAAGAAATGTACCTGCACTAGAGTATTGACAATCCAATTTATAAAATCCAAAGGCAGATAAAGAGCTAAGTGTATTGATTAAACTATGAACCAGTACACTGTTGCTATTTTTCACAGCTGCAGCTACAACAAACATATGTCAGATTAAAGTTTTAACCTGTTTGTGACCACCACCTGGAGAAGGCTCCAGACCAGGACATAAAGAAAACTAATAATGTAGGAATAGAGAAGCATATATGTCCAATTATTGTGGGATTTGAGGCTTCAAAGGGGGAATCTTTTCAATCTCAGTAAGCAAAAGGGAAAATATAAAGAAATATTAGTTCCTTAGTGTCTACATTATGTTAAATAAGTAAGTGGCTTACGAAGTAGTGGGCTTTTTAACTGTAAAAGGCTGACTGACAGAGAGCAGGGTACTGCAGCAGAGAGGCATGCGTGCAGTTATCCGCAGAACTTGCTCTGGAGCTGACACTGCTTTCGCCTCCAATTAGCTAACTCAAAATCACAGCCTGACATTTTTTTTAAAAGAACTGTCATGTATGAATACAAACTGTACTGAAAAAATGATGATTCAGTAAAATACAGTCCTGCAAGCTTTTGGTAATAGGAAGACACTCCCAGGAGAGACTAAGGCCAGCTGATGCTAAGCACTCTTGCCAGAACAAGCTCTGGGGAGTGAGAAGAAAAGATCTGACTTTTCATATGGATGCTACCTACTTAAAATACTGCTGGTATTTTCTTTTGGATGTAGTGATAAGATCCTTTTAGCTTCACATGCTAACTGAGAGAGTGAAAAAGGGAGGCTAAGACCCCCTGTTTTAAAAAATGCTACTTTCCATATTTAGGCCTATCAACAAGATGTAGGTAAAGACCTTGTGTAGTGTTATGAATTATTAAAGCTGACTAAATGCTTAATTGCATTTGCAGGCTTCTTGCAGGCCACCTGACAGGCCCTGGTGGCCCTGGTGGTATGGAAAAATGCAGGTTCTTTTGCTGAAGGACATAGGGTGGTATAGTAGACCTCTGTGCTCCCCATCCCAAACCAGGATCACGGCAAGAATGCCTGAGTGATGCCCCATAGCTATCCCCACACAACCTGTTAAGCTTTCTCCATCCCTTTTGGTCTGACAGCCTTGGAGATACCTTGTTCCTTCTTCAACTGCACCACAGTCCACAGCTCTTACCACTTCAAAAACCCTATTCATGGTTATTTCTAATTCCACATATCCATCTCAGATGAGACATTCCCAAAACCTCACAGTGCATACCAGACAACCCACCCTCTTTGCCCCAAAAAGCCATCCAGAGCACCACCCAACTCCAAATCTCCTCAATTTTTCCAACCTCCCACCCCAAACCTCCTTCTGCCCAAACCCTCCAACTTCCCTGCTCTTCCATCCCAGGCTCTCCACTGCCACCCCTCACTGCTCCATGGTCAGGACACCCAAACTCTGATCTCCCAGCAGAGATGGTTGCTCAGTTCTACACCTCTGGACCCATCACCTCTGCTTGAATCATCTGCCAACATCTGCACCCACTGCAATGAGCTGCCATGGCTGACTGAGCCCACCTTTCTCCACCACAGCACTTCCTCCCTCAGCGCTCCCCCCAGAGGGAAAGACCCAGCTCCTGCCTCTTTCAGGAATTTCTAAAACCAAGATACAGGCTGGGGCTCCCAGAAAAGTACTTTAAAAGGATGCAAAGAACAACAAAATAGTAAGATCTATGTCAGGAAAAAAAGATGTACTTAGGCCTTTGTTTCCTTACTTTTACTCCGCAATTAGATCTGGAACCTCCCTCTTTATAGGATTTTGAAAATAAAACCAGAGAAAATTTAATTTTCTTCCTCTCCCCACCCCCCCTTACCTCTGTTTGGCAAAGAGATTAACCCCAAAGAGAGCAGTTTTACCTTTATCTCCCTCTTTAGTCCTGTATTTGAAAGGAAGGTGGGGGACGTGAAAAGGGATTAAGCTCCAAAGAATTGGAGGTGACTTGATCTTTGTAAATAATTGCAGTACCATTGACTGAGTGCCCTGAAGCCCAGCTGCCTGGTGACAGACTGCTGCATCAGCAAAAATTTCTCTTGTTTTGCAGGAATCTTTAAAATCATCATGGGTTGAATATAAGGCAGAATACAAAACAAACTCACTACCAACCCTTGATGTCACACAGTCACTTTCCACCAAATGTGAACAATTTTTTTTCCTTTGCACTTGCACCGGGGGTGTTACCTCTGTGGTGCTTAGCAGTTCTTCCTTTCTCAGGGAGGGTGGAGTGTTATTTGCTTCATTCTCACTGAACCATTTTTTTCCCATTGAGATTTCTCATTGCAATCAAAATGCAGGAGGTTATTTCATTAATCACTTTATTAGCCCTGTTTTCAGCTTTGAAAAAGACACTTCATCCTCCTCCATTTATAGTGCGCTAATTCCTACAAGGCACCATGAAGATACAGCTGTGCATCAATATTCTTTATTAATCCATTTTTTATGAAAAAAAATAGCTGGGTGAGGAGGTACAAGGACAACCTGGGTAACAAAACCCTGTAAGGTGCCTCATTTAGACTTTTTCCTATTTAAAACCTGCTTGTTCCAGTACAGGAACACGTGTGTTTCCTTGAAGATTGTACATGTCAATTTACCTCAACCTCACACTTCTGCCAGTGTTAAAAAGGTGAACAAAAACCAGGGTACAAGGAAATTTACAGCAGTAAAAGTACAGTGTGGGTTTGAAAAGCTACTGAGTGTAACTGGACAAGTAGGAGTCCTTGTTTTCAGCCATGTGGAGCTTTAAAGGACAGAATTAAGCAAGGTGGAACTCTGATTCAGACTATTGCTTAGCAAAAGCCACTGAATTTTCCCTAAGTGATTGTTGCAAGCAGCCCAGTAAATGCAGCTAGGGACAGCACACGTCTTCAAGAAAGCATTCAAGTATTCACTAGCATAGCTCAGATGGTGGAGGATCTACTCCACTTCCAGATAAGATGCTGTAGTGGTTGAAGGCACACATCACTCAGTAGAGACCCGTTTTGTGGTCTGAACTGGTCTTCCAACAGCTAGATTAAGGGCTCTCTAATATCTCTGGAACAATTTTCTGAATTTATGGTCTCCAAATCAAACTGTGCCCATTTTGCAAGGGACAAGATGAGGGGTTTTTTTCCAGCTAAAGCCTGGAATCAGCAATAATGCCAGGCTTTTCCCTTCTCACTCATCCCCCCCTTCATGGGAGTTCAGTGGGTGTGCAAGTGGCAGTAAAATCAAGCTTGCTATCTCCTTTCTGGCTTGATTCTGCAGTGCTAGTGGGAGCAAATGGCAACATAGCACTTCATCATCAAGGTAAGCCTTGTTACTCTGGTCTGAAGAGGAAGAATATGATTTCTTAAATATTAACCCTTCTCTGAGCAAAAATAACCACCCCACATTGTCACTGTGCAAAAGTAAGCATTGAGGGTCTCTGTACATCTTGTATACCACAAAGAATTCTTTTGATGGCATCCAAAGGAGGAGGGAGGTGGTCTTTGGTAATGAACCATTTTAGCTGCAAATAAACAATATTTCCATGGAAAACACTTAGATGTGGACTTGCTGAGGAGGGAATTATTGGGAGCTGCTCACAAAACCTTGCTTAATGCAACAGATATTATGTGCCATTTGGCTGAGAGAGATTGTACCTCTCCATCCATCTCTCCTCCTCCATCCAACCTAACCATTCCATTGCCATCACAACCATATCCAACGCAGCTGTGTCTTCTGTAAGGCCAGAAGCAGCAGCCAGGTCACAACTGGGCTTTGCAAAGGAGTGAGGGTATATGTAAACCTCCTATTCTGTGGAGATACAGAAGCAGCACTGGCAACAAATCCTGTGATTTTTGAAGATTCCCTGAGCTGCTATTCCTGTGCATTAAAGCTTGGTTTTCATTAAAATGGGAAGAAAAAGGTTCCAGCCTTAACCGGCAGCAGACAAAATTTTGAGGACGTTAGCTGAATGCACATCAGAGACTCAAAACCTAGACTCCAAATGCAAAGAAAGAGTCTTACATTTTCTGTCTGTATTTACATCTCTATTTAAAACAAAACAAAACAAAACAAAACAAAACAAAAACAAAACACTAAAAAAATTCATGACACTAGGGAGACAAAAATGAGAAGGAGTGTGGGGGTTTTTGGTGTTTTCAGAGGGAGACTGTAACAATACTATGGAGCAGCTGCCCTGACTGATAGTCTCTTGCCCACCTGGAGGAGAGGACCTGCTGTGAGGTTTCCATGAGCTCCTCAAAAAGAGCCAGGTGGAGCACAGCGGCAGCAGCAGGGTTTTGGATGAAACTCTCTCCCTTTTGAGTCCTGTGGTTTATGCAGGACTCCTGCAAAGAAGCTGAAAAGCACTGGGAAAGAGTGCGTGGTTTTCTGCCAGAGCACAGCTGGGTAATTCAGGGGCCTTTTGCTCTTCCTGTGCTTCAGGCACTCCGTGGGACGCTGGAGTAATAGTGCCACAGCACAACTTTCATCTCATGATCACGGTCACGGCTTCATCTGGCCCCAGGATGGGGGGCGGGGGGTGTGCTCAAGAGGATGGAGGAAAAGGCTTTGCGGCTCCTCCCTCTCTGACCTTCCCATCACCAGTGTTCAGTACTACGAGAGGAGAGTTAGACCTTCAGCTCAGCAGCTCCTACCCTCACCCACCTTGGTTGGACCAGCCACCCACAAGACCTTCATGCTGTCCTCTGCAAATGAAGCCACTGGGACAGCAACAGTGCCATTTCGGAGCAGGTGATGGATGAGTGGGAATGACTGAATGCTCCGTGCTTTTGATCCACCAAGCTCTGCTGTGGTCATGCTTAGATAAGCACAGGGAGAATTACAATCAGCTTTCCACTAAATTTTGGAATTTACTACATTGTAACTAGCATCTTGTTTGCTTGAATATGTTTATTTTTATCCTTCAGGCAAATATTTCTGCCTCCTGTGAACCTTTTATGTAAATCAACGGAGGCATTTGGCAAGCCATATCAAAACTGCAGCTTTACATATCACTGAAGCGGAAAATAAATGGAAATAATTACTGATGCCTCCAAGTACAGATTTGTTTCAAATGAAACATGTAGCTCAGAGCGGGTGGGCAGTATATATCTAATGATTTCCTGTTACCTTACACTGCATTGGCTCAGACATTTTTATTTCATTCTGGGATGTGTTTTTTCCCTCTTTTAGGGAAGATCAGAGAGAGATGGTCATTGTTTTTTAGCTCATTTTAAGCATATTGAACAGAATCAGATCTTTACTCACTTAGGAAACTCAGAAGACAATATTTGTAAATCCCTCCCTTATGGTAGAATTGGAAATAAACTGAAGTTTGAAGGAAAAAGGTATATGCTGCTGTGCCAGTAACATCACTAACAGAGCAACGGACTGAGCAAATGGTAGTTTCTGTATGACGGGCTTAATCAACACTCATAAGGGTCAGTACTGATCTGGTTTTATGTATTTCAGTATAAGCCAGTAACGCACCTCCTGACACCCCTGAGTTGCACAGGCAAGAGGAGAGCTGAGTCCTGCAGTGCCAAAGGCTGCCCCTAGGCCACCACCACAGTCCACCATCCTGACATTGGTTGCATCCCAGGGGAAAATTCCAGAGTACTTCTGCTTAGTGTCTTTGAACTCTTGGAAACATTTTATAACTGTTACCATGACTAGGCAGTACTTCAAGGAATCACTGAGGACAGATGCAAGTTTTGCTGCTTCTGGAGCAGAAGGCAACCATGCAAGCCAGACCAAAGACTCATCTGGCCCTGTATCCTCTCTCCAGACCAGCTGCTCTACACAGCTGCCGAGGGAAGAAGAGGAAGAGGTAAGCGTGTCTTCACCCAACACGGTCTCAGCCTTCAGTTATTCTCAGCTTTTAGATTCAGACGTGATTCCTGCCTCCTTAGTCACCCTCGCTGGATTTCTCTTGCATCAACCTGCCCAGTGTCTCTTGATGTCATGTGGCATCCACATACCCTTCGAGCCAAGGACTTTCAGGTCTACAGCACACTGCAGGAAGAGCTGCCTCCTTTCATTTATTCTAAACCTCGTTCCTGGTAGCTTCGTTTGCTACCTCCTCATCCTTGTACTAATGACTAGTCACAGGTGCAACTAGTGACAGTGGCAAAGTATCATCAGCCCTGTGCTCCTTTAGTTTTTCAGAGCAATCGTTCCCAGACTTCAGTTATTACAACACCGCTGTTAAAATCAAGACCACAGAGATGGGATTTGCCATGAATTCTCGTCCAAAGCTTTGCTTCTGCTGGATCTAGATTTTAAACACACCATCAACAACTGGACTTCTGAGGGGGTCACACCCACTTGGAATTGTTATGGTTTCACAATCCCCAACTGGTTTATTTCTCCCCTGCCTGCAACCCCAGGATATAAAAATATACAGACAGTTGTATTTTAAAGGCCAACTCCAGTTTTATTTAACTTTTGTCCCATTTTTTTTTTAAATCTTTTGCTGCAGGTGAAAATGAATGGGGTTTTCGGAACACCACTTCCATTGGATTCCTGTAGCATCTCAGCATATGCTGATAGTACACAAGTCCCGGAAAAATGTATAGTATGAAAAAATGACCATTCCTTCTACCCCTCCACACATCACAACTCTTTTAAAGCTTTTAAAGACAGTAAAAGTATTAAATACCATCTGAGCTTTGCTTACTGTAGATAGAAAATCTCTGAAGAGACAGTACCTTGAAGTTCAGGGAGAAATTTCTGAGAAAGGGCAGAACACCTAGAATGTGGGAGATGTGGCAACAAAAGAAAAAGTGAAATGGCATGTTTTCTAACGCATTTAGCAAAGCAAACTACTGCAAATATCCTTCCAGTGCTACCTCCTGACAGAAAGCTTATCAATGTTTGATGTGTTGCTGCTGAGCTCATTTACATAACTCTGATGCTGAACAAAAAAGAAGAAAAAAAGATATGGCACTAGCTGTTCTGCTTCATAAAACCTCCCATCATGGCACTGTAACAATACTTCAGCTTGTAAAACTCTGCTGTGCATTAGCTATTGGAGTAATGCAGGGGGAAAAGTGAGCTCATTACTCAGGGCAGAAAGGTAGATAAAAAGAAAAAGATAAATAGTTTTGAAGTTGGTGGTTTGCTGCATTTAGCATGTACAAACAGTATTTTGAAATGTTTAAAGGATGCAAGATCTTCTTCACATGTAACAACAGTTGAATAGTAAAGAAATCAGAAAGGTTCAAAGTCTTCACCTGTCACATCTTCCAAGGCTGTCCATACTGAGGTGGCAGGTTTCTCAAAAGGATGCAATGTACACAAAAATCAACAAATGTTTCATCTTTAGTGAGATGTTCCTGTCAAGAGTTTTTCCACATCTTCTTTTAGTGTCCCAGCCAGCCCAGATTCAAAGAGGTCTGCCTTGAAAGCACAGCCTCCCGGGTCTGGGGAGAAGTGGCATGAAGTCGCTTTCTGGGCTTGGACACAATCTCCCAAATAGATGAAATGAGGGAGACATTGATTTTTGCCTGTGGTTACCACAGTCATGTTAGTAATCCTGGTGGCATATTTGGGGATTCACTGTGCTGAAATTCTTGATCACTTCCCCTGTTCATGCCAGTGGCATGGACACTTACCGACTGGTCCAGGGGAAGTTGTGCAGAGCCAGTATCTGAGATACTGCTGCTCAGGGAAAACTGCAGCCTGACAACTAACTGCATGGAAGTATGTTTAGATCAGGTATTTATTTTCAACAATGTGTGTGCCCAACAAAGCACTCTTCTGTTAAAAGCAAATTTCTAAGAATCACACTCTGATATTATTACAGAATTTGTACTATGTAAAATTTCCAATTGAAAAAAAAATCACCAGAAGACTAATTTGCAAAATCTCCTGTAAGCATGCAAGATTATTTCCTGTTTGTTTTTTTTTTTCTAAACCTGAATTCTACAGATGTACTTTCTGCATTAGCTTCGAAGAAAAGTAATGCACTACTACAAAGAGTTGCTTTTTTTCTTGTTTTTCCTATATACACACAAAGCTGGGCAATCCTTAGAGTTAGATACCACATAAATTTACTCAAGCTAATAGTAACATTTACTTATTTTGTTAGTTTAACAAACATTCCTGAGCTAATTTACCTAGAATATCTTCGCAAAACAAACAACCTGAAAACGGTGTAAGCAGTCAAGGTAAAACACTTCAAACATTTGAATGGATTTTATCACAGATGGCAGGAATTTGCCTGTAAGGTTATTTATTCATTCTCAGGCACTACTGTTCAGGCATAAGTTGCCTCTGGAACAGAGACAAATTTAAGTTATTTTCATTGTCTTTTAAGACAGTTCAAATGGAATTTGTTTGCCTTCCTTACTCAGCAAACTGGATAAGAGGTCTAGCCCTTTCAATGCTGTTGTTTCAGTTTTAGAAGAGAGAGGCTATAAAACAGGGGTGCTTCATTAAAATACTATAGCTGGCACCTCTCAGAGGCACAGGAAAAGAATATTCACTGAGTAAGTAACACATTATAAATTATAATTGAGATTCAATTCTCTCAGGGAGAAGAGAAAGGTAACTTGTCATTTGAAGTGTTGTGAGTTTCTGAGAGTGGACTAGGAATTTAGAGGGTATAATGATATCATTAAGAAACGCCCTTGCAAAGCAAGCAGAATTATATTGTGCTGTTTCTTGAAAACCACAGGAACTCTTTACTGTTCTGTCAGCAGCAGTTCAAAGAGCTATGTGGCCCCATTAACATTCACTCAGGCATGTATAACGAATTGGAGGGGGGAAATTTCTTGAATAGTTAATTATATTTGGTGTATTTGAATACCTAATGCTGTTAACCATGTGGGCTCAGCACCACAAAATGCACACCTTGCACACCTGTTTACCTCACAGCTTTATTTATCTTTTCATATTTAGAGGAGAAAATAACAAAGATAGAGAAAAAGCAGGGAGGGAGGGAAATGGAAAAAGCGAAATAATGGCTAGCTGATCTGATGGCTGTGGCTGAATGGATCTAGTATTTGCAGTAGTTCTGCTTTGCGTGGAAATTGTTATTAGATTACCACATATCCATGGCAGGAACTGGGTAGGAATATGTGGGGTGATACACTATAGGCTTAAGCCAGAAACTTGCAGAGAAACGGAGTTTCTCTCAGTTTCAATAAGAGGCAGCTTTTCTGGCCAAACTATTTATTTATTTCTGTGAGAAAAGTTGTGGGCTTCTTTTAGAAAATGTTGACTTTTTGTAGAAAAGCTTAATTGCAGAAATTCTGATGCAGTATCTGACCGGGACTGCAGCTTGGCTGTTTTCTGCTTCCTTAGTCCTTTGTCAGTCTGGCTGTCCAAGTGGCTCTTCTACACGTGATGCCAAATGACTACAGGCAGTCTCCATGCTGCAGTGATTGTTGACTCAGCTTAAGCAAAGGCAGTGGCCAGCAACAGAAACTGAGGTTTGACCAGTTGGTTATGAGTGCACACATTCTCTTTTTAATTAAAAAAGTTTAGGATTTGTCTGAAAATACAGACGGTTAATTTTTTTGCATAGTAAAATTATTTTTTTTTTTCCAGAGAGAGATGGTAGCAGATATTGTCTCCAATGTTAGCAGAAAGCTCACTCACATTGATTAATTAAGTCCAAACCTTTATCTGTGCCAATTCATTAATTTAAGTTACAGTACAGATTCAGGAATCCTTATCTCTTTAGGACTGTCCCCTTGCAGCTTTCCTCACACTTAGCAATAAGTTTCATAAATTATATCAAATGATTTGATAAAAGAAAGGACCGTCACGAGGACGTAAATACTGTCTGTGCTGTACTGAGGAGATATTATTTCCTGAGTAACTTTTGAATTCAGGTTGTCTGTATTCGTTCATGAAACCTAATAAAGTTAGGATTGCCAGTAGGACTCTCCATGAAACTTCACACAGAAGTTAAGAGTAGGACACTTTGTAACTGCTGCAGATGTCCATTTACATGAGCATTCCCACTAACCCACCAGAAACCTTCTCTTCCAGACGTTGAGCACATGCGCTCCTGAGCACACACGCTACTGAGCACACTTCTACTAATTCAAAGCTGCTTCTAAATTGTCTTTGAAAGTAAAAGAATAAGATTTATATTACCCTATAAGCCCAGGCAAGCTTGAATTATTTTTTTAGTTTATTGAAAGTTCTGCAGTTATCCTCTGTAATTCTTAAACAGCAATCAAGTATTTTGCTCATCACGTATATATTCATGCTTCTGCCTTTATTCTGAAAAACTATCAATTTAATGACATTCTAAATGTATGTGCTATTTAAAGAATATTTGCATTGTAATTGTATTTGTGTTAGCTATGCTTTTTTTTAGCTGCATTTTCACTGCATGTAGATTGAAGTTGATCAGAAAGCCTCCTGCTAAGTGGAAATTATTTTTATTACACTTTGGCCGTGCTTTAAACTGGTTCTACTGCAAACAGTTTGGAAGAGTGGCAGCGTGCTCAGAGCGAAAAGCAGAATGCACATTCAATAGTCTAATATGTGTCTACCAGAAAGGAATGCAAAACACATCCTGAAAGAATCGTAGAAAGGTTTGAATTACAGGGCAGTACAGCTACAGGAGAAATTTCCGCTGAAATACTTTTTTTTCTCAAAAAATGCCTATTTGTCAAAATCAAAGCTTAGTGGGGGGCAATGGTTAGAGAGGAGGGGAGAAGGAAGTAGAATGAATTTTTCACTCGATGTTTTCATCTTTCTTTGTAAGACTGCAAAGTTTGAGATGTTTCAGGTTGACATTTTTGCATCAAGGAGCCCCTGCTATTCAGGAATGCTTGTTTCAAGCGCTAAGCTCTACACAGTTGAGACATAAAAACGTTTGAGAACAAAACAGAGTGCTTCAAAATCACTAGACAAAAAGTTCTAATTGATGTGCAAAATTTCCAAAAAATGTTCAGATGTTGAGGGACATTTTCCACAAGCCTGGAAAACTCTTATGAAGTGGAAAATCACTTCCTGCCATGGTGTAATAGGGGTGGAATTACACCCTCCATCAAGGAAATGGCAAAAGTCCCATTCACATCAGTTAGGACTTCACCTCAAACTTAATGAAAATATTGTAGTCTCTTTTGGCCATATTGACCATACACATACTGACCATACAAATATGTATGACCATATGAAGTATTGAGGAATTTATAAGTTGCTTTGTTTAGGAGGACATAATAATAATAGGTGAGGTTTAAAGAGAATTGTTATGTGTGGTAGAAAATTCCCAGTTTTCTGCACATAACAGGAGACAAACAACAAGCAGGCAAACGTTTCTCAAAATCATTGCCTTTCTGCAGTATTGCAAAATGTTACTGTCTGCAGCTCTTTGTTAAAAACTTGCACCAGAAATTATTACCTTGCCTAGAGCAGCAGAGTGGACGGTGGGAACACGGAGTCCTGGCGAGCCCTCTCCTGCATCCTCACAGGCCGAGCTGCGGGCTCCGGCGCGGCAGCGTTCAGGGACCCAGCCCCGCTGATGGAGCACATCCTTGAAGGCATTGTGCTGAAAAGGGGACTGTGAGACGGAGGTGTGAGGGGACAACCCATCTTACACCGCCATAGCTGGGGGACATGGATTTCAGTCCCGCAGTTGTTAGTGAGGCTCCAGCACGAATTGCCTCCTAAAGACAGCAAAATCCTTACCTACCTGTGCTCAGGGCATAATCCATGCCACACATCATGTTGTACAGTCATATCGTCGCTCCTCCTCTTGCTCTGACTGCCTCCATCTCCCTACCCACATGTACCTCCATTGCCTCTCCACATCTCAAACAACAAAAAAAATTACCCATTCCACTGCTGTTGGCACATAGGTCTCACTGAAATGTCACTACTGTATCTTTCTGGTCTAGTCTTGTACATGCGTTCCCTTCTATATTTTTGCATACTTGATTTATGTATTTCTCATAGCAAGAAGTTATCTGTAGTAAACACCCTCTTCAGGAACCTTTCACTCAGTTTTCGTGCTAAAAAGGGAAAGGCTTTTGAGATTGTAAAAGAAGTTAAACACTTCTTGCAGATACATCGCTCCTGAAGTTCTATGAAATTACTGAGAACAGGAATAATGTACCTTAATGCAAGTACATTTGGCCACGTTCAGATTTTATGAGAGAAAGAAACGTTCAAGATACATGAGCTACTTATGCATATGTTGGTTGGAAGGTTAGAACATGGCTGGTGTTAGCTCTAGCTGCCTTTTTACTAGCTACCAGTAAGAAACAGCTCCTTTCTGTTCCAAGAAGACTTACTGCAATAAACTTTCCCATTTCCTTGCTGGAGCTGAAAGGGTATTTTCCTCCTGTCTAACTCTTATCAGCAACTCGATGAGACCTCTACTAAAATGTAATAACTGGCATTAAAAAAAGACTTTCCACTTCATATATCCAGCCTCTCGGGCTGTCTACGTTGCAGCTTTTCCTTTACTCACAGCCCAAAGCCCCAAAGCCTCCAACTGGCAAACATGGCTGGGCTGATCAATTCTACTAAGCAGTTAATTCCAATTTCAAGTGACAAATGTGAGGCTACAGCCTACTATGCTTTTCTTTTTCCTTGTTCCAGTCAACTCCCTAGAGATGATAGGCACAAAATAAGCATAGGCCTTCTCTTGCAGAGAGCAATGTCTGTTTATCTACCTTTATTTTATATATAATGAGTCAATCCATTTTCTCGTCTCCTAAAATTTCAAAGGCACCCTCACTGACAGCTCAGCGGGTACTCACTCTACATATCACAACAGCTGTTGGAGACAGATAGTATGAGCATTTCTGGAATGATTCAAACTGACCTTCTTTCAATGGATACTAAGTGCTCACCATTAGCAGTGACTTCATGTTCAGCAGTTCAACACGAGTTTCTAACATGAAGCACATTCTAATATTGAGGAAAAAATAACTAAAGAACAGATTTGGGAACTTCTGAGACAGCATTTAATGGAAAAAAAATTGATATTCTTTTTACTTGCGTATGTTGAAAGTGGTTTCATCGAAGTATCTGTGTAAATATGCAAACTACATTTCATACAAATAGTGGACTTGAAATCAAGAAAGTTTTTTTGCTACAGATGTTTGGGACAGCCCATTGTGTCTTACAGCATCTATTAAATTCTGACCTGTAGCTGTTTTCCAGATGCTGAATGTCATTAGATCTTTAGACTGTTTCTTTACAGAAACAGTTAAATAATTCTTACTGGGAGAATTTCTCTATTTTCTTCACAGACCAGATTTGTCCCCCTCTGTAGGGAAACCCATGTTTATATAGCTAATCTTGCCTCTGTGAACATAAGCTTGAGTTATTAGCAGGTCTTCTAGAGTTATTAGCAGGGACTCTAGTTTGGGAAACTACAACACGCCTTTTGAACATATCAACGCACTATGATTATGACACAGGAGCATCCTGCTTTTATACTCTGAGGAAATTGCCTGTCCTCTGGTAGGCCACTACTAAAAAAACACTTACCCACCCTCAGGGACCCAGCATAGAATATCCTCTTTTCTTCGATTGCCCTATTCTGGGAAAGGTAATGACAAGACTTTTGAACAAAATCCAAAATCTAAGTATTTCCTTAATTTTTTGCAATTCTTTAAATTCTGGACATAAAAAAAGAAAAAACAATCTGCTTTCAAGTAGGTTTCTTTCTAACAGGGAAGGGAAAGAGGGACCAGTTCTCAGCTACCATAAATCAGCATTACTCTGCAGATGTGCACAGAGCCACAGCCAGTTATACTACGCCAGCAACTGGCCTCAGCTCTCTGCTGATTTTTGCCTTTCAGATTTTCAGCCTCTAAGACTGAGGAGCAGCCGAACAAATGAATGAGTGACTTTTGAGTCTGCATTTAGTCTCCCAGATATAAACAGCTTTAGAGTCTACATTGAGGGGCTTTTTACACTAGGAGCTAAGGTATTTTTACTTCTCCTTTCCCAAGCAAGTATATACATGTGCCTGTATATGGTTTCACTTGCTTTGCTTCTATTACTGAGGATTCGTTCTGTTCTGCCTTCACTAGGCAATGACAGAGAGCTCTCTGTCTTTCTGTTAATTCAACCTTTTATAAATACCTGATGAGACATAACAGCATCATAGGATATTTATAGCATGGATAGACTTCTCCCTACGCTACAGATTCTGCAGAAATGCTGGCTAGAATAAGTCTTTTTAAAGTGTTCTTCAGTTTGTTATGACGTGGATTCTCACTCACTTTAATTTTTCAAGTAACAGCAGTATTATGTTCAGAAACTTTATGGAAAGACTGGTTATATCTTACACTTCCTTTTTAAGGCATCTTATAGCCTGCATCCTTCATATGACTCATGAAGAGTTCAGCTGGCAGTACTAAGTCAAAGAGATCACATCTACCTTGGGTTTCAGGGTATAATTGTATTTAAGCAAGGGGAGACGAGTCAGTTCCTTGCACCAGGGTCTGGGCTTCTGAAGGAAAGGTCAAGCTTGCAGGGTAGAGGGTTTGGCAAAATCTCCAGATGCATGAGGACTGTCTGGGCTCTGTTCAGCTCCCCAGTTTGACCATAACAAAGATTCAATCATATCCATTAACCCAGGTCACGCTGATCTGAAATAGTGTTCCATTATCTCAGCTTGATTTCAACTCTGAAAAACCAAGAAATTCTAACAATTAAGACAGAAATCAAGTGGTTCTTACCACTCACAATGAAACAGAATATTAAGTATTTTGATCTCCTGATGAGAATTTTTGAAACAAACATATTTCCAGATTTTTTCCAGACAATTTTGGAAACATATTTCACCATAATACTTCTATTCTGAAAACATGGCATTGTTCCAGAAAAAAGTGTTTTTCACTGGAAAACTTTTATCAACTCTAAAAGCTCATATTTTTCACTAAGATTTGGAAAAGCAAACAAAAAAATTACATCTTTGCCATAATATTGAACTACATTTTTTTTCCTTCAAGCTCTACATTCTAGTCCACCTTTTGAGCATATTTTATATTTTAACTGTGCCTTCTGAGGCACAACATGAAAAATATTTGATTGTATAAGATAGTGTCAAGAGACAAGTAATCTGCTGCTATAGTTTAACTATTAAGTTTCTCAATCCCACATAATTACAGTAGGAGGAAATTTAAAAAAAAAATTAACTTTTAAAATCTATTGCTCATATTAAAGATCAAAGAGCTTCATATAATTCTAAGCGGGCTGTGTTTTCCCTAATCTGGTACCTCATTCCAGATTTCGAAGTGGGATAACCTCCAATAATGTCCAAACAAACCTGTTAGCTTGATTATCTGACTTGATCTCAGCAACAGAGCTATTCTGGATGAATGTACATTTAACAATTTTCTAAGAGAAGCTTATACAAGTTTCCCTTCTTTTCAGTTCCCCCCCCCCTTTTTTTTTTTCCAGAAGAATTTTATCAGTACCACTATCTGATTAAGGTCAGCATCACTGATTTCCTTTCATTTCTCTCTCTTCCCAGAAAAAGGCCAGTTTCAAATTTTCACTGAATAATGATAAACTGAAGATAATAAAAAAAAAAAAAAAAAGAACTTTAATGGGTCTCCTAATGGACATTGTTGGTCATAACTTCTGTCAGGTTATTACCAATGAAAATCTGGGGACAAATTCCTGTTTGCAGATCTTGGTTGTTCCCTGTTGTTACTGCTATCAGTGCAATGATTGTGAAATTTGAGTCAAAGCCCTGTTGAACCCTAAAGATCACTCCTGCAGTGATTCATCATTGTCACAAATTAGGCATAGGGCTTTTTTTGAAGAATCCCTGTCCTCACATATGTGAGTACAATTGCATGTTACAGAATTATCAGAGAAAGGAAGAATATGGCCAGAATATAACCATTCGCCCTACTTGTTTCAGTACCTTGAGACAGCCCTGGGGCAAGTTAGCCTTGATGTAAGGCAGTACTAGGTACGTTGGAGTGCAAACCTGATCTTCAGGTCAGTTTTGAATTCAGCTTGCTGATTTGTGCCATAAGTCACTCAGCTGGGTCTTGGTAGGCAGTGGCCTTCGGCTTTGTTTTCACCAAAGCAATGGCAGGCGAGATCAGACCTTGTGCTGTTTTGAAAGTTTTGGAATATTTCTGGGTGCTGTTGGAGAAGTTGTTGCATTTCAACTCAGACTACTAGCCGCGGGAATTTCTAAATTGATACGTACCTCTGGTGTTGGATAAAGCAGAAACAAAGAGTGTTTCTCTATACTCATTGTTAGGAGCACCCTAAAGTCAAAAGTCCTGTCTGGAGGCAAAACAACTACATCCTCTGAACAAAAAACAACCAGCAGTAAAAAAAAGTCTGGGCTTCACTGTTCATCCAGGCTGTTTTCACTGTAACACTTACACTTCAGCCCTAATTCCCACATTTATCAGAGGTCTTCAAATGCAGTGGTAAGTAGTAAACATCCTGCATACTAAGAAGTGACCTTTTTTTACATGCTTTACCTGCTTCACGTTTGCAACATGGGTTTCTTACCTTTGACATTAGACTCTGATGCTTCTAAATTGTTATACCATATGCCAAAGGATCAATCTTTGGTTAACTTAAGCCACAATTAAATTTTTTCTACCATAATAGGATAATTATAAGATCATCATGACAACCAGAGAAGTATAATTTCACAAAGAGAACAGAGGGGAGAAATATGCTGTGAAAGTGAAAAACTGTTCACATTAAAAGAATAAGGATCAGAAGTCAAAACTTATCAAGTTTTTGGCAAAATAGATTTGCTTTATACACATGTCTTTCCTCACCTTTCTGTCCACATGACAACCTTCTCTAATGTGTTGAAACTCAAGAGTTCAGTAAGGTCTGGGAAGGAGTATGGTATGAGCTCGAAGCATACAGTAGCAATTGCCTTGTGATAAAAGAGCAGAGCTCATTAATCAAAGATGGTTTAGGCACTAAGAAAACATTTGTCCCTGCACTGCTGTGGCATAATGAGAATTGCCATATTATACAAATACTTGTTTAGCATCTGAACAACTGTTGTTTAAAGCAGAGACATAAGGCTACTTTTAAGTCATTAAATAACATAACTGAGAAACAGAGTAGGTTCCCTGTTGAGTTATAATAAGCTATCTTGTGTGATGCAATATATACAGAAATCCAAACAGAACAAAGAGTAGTGTTGAGCAAAATGTGCTTTCAACCACGTGATGATGTAACTCATGCTTCATCTCCCTGAGAATTTACAGGCTTTACAGTACTTGGAACTGAGCATCCTATATAATAGCAATGTATTAATCTCTGCAGCCAAGCCTATTAGATATGACTAGTGTCGGTCTTGCAACACAGGATGAATTAACATATGCACTTGTGTAATGTTTATCCCTGCACTTAGTGATAATGTGCTGCAGCAGCGATTTGAGGGAAAAAATAAATTGAATACAAATGCAAAAAAAATGAACTTCCAATATATTAATTGGCTTAAAGCAATTTGAAAGTAAAAAAAAAATTACTAAATGCATAAATTTAAATTATTAAATACACTACTGTTTATTTTTTAGCAGTTCTATATTTCAGAAAGCAATGGTCTGAGACACTGAATTGTGAACACATATTTAGCTAATGCCGGACACAAGAGCATTGCAGACGCCTTTAGAAGACCTTGAAGAGTATGAACAAGAAAACAAAACAAGAAAGATGATAATAAAGCCAATTAGAACACAGGTGTACATTCCACGATAGAGG
>JAVJGG010000029.1:14232747-14259458 GCA_035590195.1 Aviceda cuculoides | reverse complement strand
AAAGAAAAGAAAAGAAAAGAAAAGAAAAGAAAAGAAAAGAAAAGAAAAGAAAAGAAAAGAAAAAAGAAAAGAAAAGGCAATCTACCTGAAGCATTTAATTAGTGCTTTACTGGTATTTCATTATCAGGATTTGTAACTTTAAATTTCTGCAATAAACTCTGCCTTTTATCCAAGATTACTAATTCAATGATCCAAAAGCATGAAGACTTTTTCCTGGATGGGATGGTACGGATCTTTGTGTCACATATTGACAGCAGTGGTGTATAGTAACTGTTTGAGATCCCAAAGAAGGCTGAAGTAGGTTTGTAGAGTCTTGTACTGAATACATGGTAATGGGCTGATAGCCCAGCCTGCTATCCCCTATTCCCCTGAAGCCAGTAAAAATTTTTTGATACATGCCAATTCTCAGTAGAGTACAAATTAGTGTTGCAGGTGCAGTGTGGTCCTTGCCTTGGAATAATAATGTTATGTTATTATTTTGGCAGACTATCAAATTTTCTCAGGAATTGCCAGTGAAAAACAATTTAAGTGGTTTATAAACTATTAAAATTCAGTTGAGTTGAAAACAGAATTTCATGTGAATTGCAATGTTAGGAATTATGAAAGAAAAGTTTCATTAATTTCTTATTACACAAGTTATCAACAACTTCCTAAATCACTCTAACCTCTGTACAGTAGAGTATACTTATATGTGTGGATATTTAGCCTCTGCCTTCTGGCAACTAGTGTTTCAGGGTTTGCTGTTTCTGGGGGAAAGGGCTACAGTTTAGGTTTCTTAAACAACTGGAAACTACATTGATCATGTAATGTCTTATACTCTTCTATTTCTGTTTGTATTGCTTTTTATTGTGAAGCTAATATATTTTTTTTCACACTTCTAATAAGAATTCTCACATAGTCAATACAGAGAATTACTGAAGAAATGTGGTTAATTAAAGTCACTACTCTACACTATTCATTTAATTATAAATAATTGCTCATGGAGCAACACATGTAACAATTAAGTACAGAAAATAATAGCCAACATTTTTGTGCTTTTGAACTCAATGCACAATGATGTCCTGCCAGCCCTCACATTGGTATTTGTAGGAGGCAGCTCTGGAACCAGTTAGCTGGAAAAAACTAGGATCTTTACTCCAAACACAAGCAGTAGCGATCACTTCAGTGAAGATACAGACAGCAAGGAGGGCCTGTTTTGTCAAAAGTCAGCAATAAAAGGCAGAAAAAAGGATCAGTAGAAATTGCCACAGCAAGTCTAGTTACATGCCCTTGAGAAAAATGCCAGAAGGAAAACTTCAGTATTAGAGGTTAACATGGAAGTCTTGAATAAATAAATCATCCCTTGGTCTTTATTTCCTCTTGTTTTCTGGAAAGCAGTTGCATACAATCATTGGTACAAGCTTGTTTACAAAGTAATACCTGATTTTCTATTCCTGCCTGTAAAAAATCCTTTATAAAACCAGAAAGTCACAATTCATTTTCCTTGACATCTAACTGGTTTGATGTTAAGAAAGTAAGGGGTTGGTTGTTGCCATGAATGTATTGTGATTTATTGGAATAGCTGCACATTGGAGTCTTTTTTAAAAGTAGCGAAGCCTACTTTTCAGGAAGTGGCATTGGAGAAGTTTGCACCATAACAGGAAAGATAGGGCCTTTGGGAGATTTAATATATAAAAGCTTTAATTTGGTGTCATGGGATGGCTTGTTAAAAGTGCAGGGTTTCTTAATACTACATTGGGTGTCTTTTTTTGTCTGTTACTGCCCCACAGTTTACACTGTATTGAAAGGTGAAAATCAGGGAGGGAGACTTTATTCCTGTAGATCTAAGCACAGTATCACAACACATTTGTTACAACAGCAGAATTCATTTGCCTTAAAGCAACTGTAGTACATACTTCTCTTTATTATAGAGAATGCTTTGACTTCACAAAAATGTTACTGAAAAGGCTTTATGGCAGTATCAGAGAAAAAACTACAAGTGATCAAGTCTTTGTAAAATGAATCCAAATATGCTGCAGTTAGTTTCACTCTACAAAACCACACAAAACCCAGAGTGCTTCCAGCCTCTCAATTTTGGTTTTTTTCCCCAATCTGCCAGAACTCTTCATGTTTCCATTCCCTTGCACTCAGTTGACTTAGCTTTGGTTAATATTTTGCAATTTTAGTATTAATCAACAGTGCTTAACAGTCAAGTAAATGCACTGGTTTCATTTCTGCTCAAGAAGTATATTAAGCCATAAGGTACTTAAGCAAATGTCTAACGTAAGGTTTATGAATATTCTCACTGCTGCATTTTTTTGTCTCCATAGTTGAATTTGTTGGGGTTGCTCACATGTGTGTGAGTATATGCATTGCTGAATCACGTTATGAAAAAAACTTTTCTTTGCTTTCTTGCTCTTTGGAAGTGCATGAACCCTTTAATGTATATGATTTTGAAAGAATTACATAAGGAGGCTCCCTGGCTTCAGCCATGCCATCTTCTAACTCATAGTTTCATAAAAGTCAGAAACCAGACTTTAGTTCACCTATTCCAACCTAGTCATGCGCACTACTTTTATTAAGGGCTCCACAACATAACTGAAGGCATGAATTAGCCCATTTTTCATTCCAGAAATTGGAAACTGGATGACATAGTACAGTGCTGGAAGACTGAGGCACAGTGGGCCCTTGAGCGAGGAGGACATTGATGAACACCTTCCTCCCCGCCGCCTGGCCACAGCACTCTGCTCCTCCCCCAGTCCCGGCCAGAGCCTATCCTCAGAGGACACAGCTAATCGAGGTGCTGAGCTATAAATCACACCTGGTTCATGATGCTGGGCACTTCTTCCAGTAAAACTATTTCATTTTTATTCCTTTGCTTCTTTTCCTGTTATCCTGCCACGCAGTTCCTGGAGCAATTCACCACATGCAGGAATGAGTCTTGTCCGTGGCTTGCATGCCTTTGGTAATGGCTCAGCACCACCAGCCTGGCAAATGGTTGTTTTCTCAACATACCATTAACAAAGTAACACTTCTTATCTTTCTAGGTACTTCAGGATAAAAAAATAACCATTTTTTTATTGAAGAGGCATTTGTAGACATTTATAGAGAGCCATAGCCTAGGCCAGGCTTAGGTGGCAGCCAAGAGATTTATTTTCCACCATGCCTTTGGGAAATGTCAAGTTTCTTCAGAGGAGAAAAAAGCAGGCAAAGGGATTTGTCCTACCTACCCCAGTGTAAGAGCTGGACCAGGACTGAAGTCTTTCTGCGGGTCAGGTGGGGGCCAGTTCAGGTTTCTTTCTGTATCCTTTGGGAAGCAGAATTAAAGAAGACCTTGTCTTCAAGGCAGTGGTGTGACAAGTAGGAAACATTGAGTTATTTCTTCCCTGTCACTGATTCACCAACCATGTTCAATCCCTGCGAGAGCCCCATCAGGCCCAGGGTGCACTCCTGCCCCAGGATGCAGCCAGCTGCAAGCTGCTTGGCCCTGCCCTGCTGCCCCAGGGAGCCACCAGTGCTCCCAGTCCCCAGGGAGCCCGCGACCCCTGGCACGCTCCTCTTCATTTAGGGAAGCTATTCAATGCTTCTTTTCTCTTGTCCATTTAGATGGTAGACTTTCTAGGGTGGGGCTTAAGCCTTGCTTTATTTTTCCATCCTAGTGTGTTAGGACCCAGTTTTTAGGGCTGATGGCAAAAAAATGAACAAATACATGTAGAAAGTTGGTTGTTGGTGAGCACAACTGGCCAGTATGAGTGCAATGTCCTTTTAGATATATCATGTAATAAGCGGTCACCCAGTTCAACAGCCATGGTATGGATTGACTGGGCAAGAGTTTTGATGCAGCTGCATTTAAAGTCTGTGCATTTTATTACATTTGACAATTGCCTGTAGGTTACCTCCCTGCATTATATGTTAATATAACCTTTGCTATTCACTGTCTTTCACTGACTCTCATCAGGTTGAATGAGATAGCATAGTAAACTCCTTAAAGTTCAAACCCACTCCACAGTGGGTTTGGCTTCGTACAGTTTTTTTGGCTTGGTAAGTCCAGTAGTATTAAGAACAGCATTTAATGTCCTGAAGACTAGATATTCAGCTGTGCCAGAACCATGCCCCAGTGTATTTCAGAGTTAAGATGAATGTGGCTTTACACTAATTAAATTTCCATGGATGTAGGGATGCAGCTGCTGATTAGCAGGGTTAGCAAGAGCTCTGAAGGCCCTTCTTGTAGCTATTCTTGTCAACAGAAGCCAACAGGACAGGCCATGTGGCTCCTGCATTGGCTGAAGCATTCCCTGGGTGAACATGTAGCCAAAACTATGTCTGCACTGCAATGTTTCACAAGCAGCCACACTCAGAACTTCAGAAATTCCCTCCCATGGGAAAACTCAATACCTCTGAAAGTCAGACAGACACAAGAAAGCACCATTCTCACTCACTGTACCTGCATATTCCTCCTGACAGAGTATTTGCTCACTGATACTTTCCTTAATTCTTATAACTTCTTTTATTGATGTCATGTCAGAAAGCCCCCATTGGAAGACTATTTCCAGATGGGCTGCCTACCTAGAGATTCTGCAATTTTCCACGTCACATAGGCATAGAGAGGCATAGCAACCTTTTCACAAAGTTGGGACACCTGCATTATTAAGTGGTTTCAAACAGGTTCTCATCCAGCAAGAAGGCTGCAATAGACCTTGGAGACAACAAGTTTTGCGATCATTATCCCCCTAACACACACTGAGTGGGAAACAATGACACTGGAACACCATAAAATATCAGAAGTATCCATTTTCAAATATAATTGAGGAATAAACCACCCAGCATGTATGCAAAATCCCAGATGGGAAAATTGCATTTACACAGCATTTCTTATATACAAGAAAGTCTGTTGGACTTTTAGATACCAGAGCTTAGTGACATAATGTTTACGATCTTAAATTGCAAGATATCTTAAAGGGCCTTCTGAGGTTATCTTCCTGAGAGGCTTCTGAAAAGCAAAATTAATCCTAGAAATAGGGGATAGGAAGTTACCTGACAGCATCTCTTACATCTCCTGCACTGTATCGTCATAAGTACTCCTAGCTTGTCTCTGACTTCTTCAGCAAAAAGTCCAGTGATGAGGAGTCCACAGAGTGCTTCAGTTACCTGTTCAGGTCCTGAACCAGCTCAATCATTGCAAAATGTTTTCTAATTTCCTGAAATCTATTTCTGCTTAAGGTTACTTAGTTTGCTTTTATTCTGTATTCCCATCCCCAAGGAAATGGGGAACTTTTCACTATCACCTTTTATTAAGGTAAAATTTTAAATATATAGGAAGATTCGTATTCCATCTCTTATTGTCCTCAACTTTTATTACATTGTCATATTTTCCAGACTTTTTGTTTTACTATTCTTTTCTTGACTTAGCTCAAATTTGTCTCTCATGCTAGTACTTAGGTTACAGGTCAGTTGAGGTGAGTAAAGCTGAATAACTGCTGGTGTCCTGCAGACAACATTCCTGTAGAAATGCTCAGAGACATTGCTTCCTCAGTGGTATCACCTTAATGTATCATTCCATTTGTAGTGCATCCTTTACCCCCAAATCCTTTTGTGCCTGATCAGTATTTTCTTCTATTAGTTAACTGTGAATACCTTATTTAACAAACCAAGAGGTAAGAAAGTCCCAGTAGAGACAAACATGTCAGCCAGGACTAAACCAGTAACGGCAGGTATGCCTGGTGTCTCACAAGGCTTCTTGGCTTTTAATATGGAGTCTATATCTGATAAGCCTTTTTTTGAAGTAAACTCCCAAATGATCCTGAATTACTTTTAAATGAATGATATAAAATGTTCTCTGAAAGAAAGTGAAGGTACATGTACCTGTGTATACATTTTAGCAGAGAATAATAATAAGATGCTGGAAAAGAAAAGGCATTCATTGGCAGCTACAGCATACACAAATTGTGGTTTTCCCCAGACTTGCAAAGCTCTTTTATTCAAACAGAATGGAAGGCTTTATCAGAGTGAAACTGAATTTAAATTGCAGTAGCCAGCTAAAAGTGGCTTACATGTAAATGAGAACCTAAGAAATGGAAAGGTTTCCTACCGTCTCTCCCTAGGTCAGAGTTTATTCCTCCTCCTTTATTATCTCAGTTTTCAAATGAATATTGCAGTGCATTTGGAAGGAGGATTTTTCAGCAGTCTCTTTCTCTTTCAGTATAAATCACATTTCTCCTTTTGTACTTACACAACAGATGGTGGGATTATCCCTGGGACAGCAAGGCAATGCGTTCCTATTCAGAAACCTCACAAAGTGAGAACAGCTTAGAGGATCACAGGTCCAAGATAATAAGAGAGGACGGAGATACCTTAGATAAGGTTATCACACTCTGGTGTGGATTTTCCTGGTCAGAAATACCTACGCAAAAGAAATTCTGTGTGCTAACACATACCCTAGCACTCTGAAGGGATATAGGGACCATATATACTCTGTAGATTGATCTGTGCATATTTAATATACATAACTGGCATCTCTTGGATTTGCTGTGAAAGGAAGCCAGAAGGAAGGAAAGAGTGAAAGGTTTAGCACTGGCAAGGGGAGCACATGTTCCTCATCACACCATACCAGTGGCTTTGTGCTTGTTAACACTTTCTTTCACCTTTATTACTTCATTCATAACTGAATGTACAGAATTTAGTTCCTCTACTGACATGGTATAAAACCAGAGAAGCTGAAATTGTGGCTTTGTGGAAGGGAGCACAGGACTATCTATGGGAAAGAACAAGGCAGGCATGGGGATGGCTTGTAACTGGAATTCAGTGAAGAAAACCATATTGGTCTAAAAGGGTAAAAAAAAAGTCTTGATCTTCCTGCTTTGTTTATTCAGACCATCAGCTGCATGTCTTGAAGAGTATGTGAAAGTACATCTCTTGTAAAATACATATGAGAGTGGTTCTACTGGATCAGACCAAAAGTTCCTCTCACCCCAAATCCTCATTGTGACAGTGGCCAGCAGCAGGTCCCTAACAAGGTGTTTGAAACACACCAGGTTGGCAAGGTTAAAGCAGGAAACATACTAATTTGTCTCTGAAAAACAAATACTTCTTATGTATATTATTGATACATAAACTTCAAAAATATGGTAGTCAGTAGCTTAGAATCTTACAGTTTCAATCAAATCCTGGATTTTGGCCCTCTAAAGATCTGTTATGGGATATTATATAAATAATCCATATGCATTTTTCAAATAGATTGCTATTGATCATATAGCGTCATAACATTACTTGGTGTTGTGATTTATACTGCACATATGAAAGATAACTGGCACCACATGTGTTAACGCATGCACAGACACGTGCCTTCTACTGTCTGTCTACAGTGGAAAAGCGATACCATCTTTCTATAAAGAAAAAGTACTAAGGAAGGTATTTGCATATTATCTTTCCCTTAAAAATGAATCTTTATTGATGCCAGTTTGCTCAGCATGGGCAGAAAATAGGCAGTTACATAGGAAATAGATCCAGCAGGAGGCTAACGGGCCGGCTTTGCCCTCTGTTCCCTGCTACAAATGGACCCTCCAGGAAGCTTCCACAGCTGAGATTATCATGGTCTGGGAGCAAGGCATAGTTGCTTTTTACTGCCTCTATGATTGCTGCACTTAGGAAAAATAAAAACTGTGAGAGTGTAATCAGAATTTAAGACAAAAATTTCCCCTTCCTCAAGGAGTGATTCCATTTTCTTCTCTTTAGGAAACAAGTTTCCAGTCATGGCATATTAATTATGATGCTTCACCTGTTTTATTGGCTTACCCATCTCAAAAGAGGCAAAATATCTTGTACAGAAGAGCTTTAACAACCCAATTTTTAGGCTAGTTTATTGGAATACCTTTACTCCTGCATCCTTTCCTCTGGCCTCCGCCCCTGCCTAGTCTGTTAAATTTCTACATGCCTGTGGCAGACAGATGCCTCTACCACTTCCTTCCTCATATTATCAAGACTATCCCAGAGATACATGGTCGGGGCACTCTCACCAGTGCAACCACAGGAGCTGACATCTCCCTCATCCTCCAGCCTTGCCAAGGTAGACAAACACCTTGAAGCAGGGTGACCGTGATGGCAGGGTAGGATTTACCCCGATATGCCGTTCAGCTGTTTCACAGAGCTCAGCAATCCCCACACCATGCATACCTTGACTGAATTCATGCCGTCCACTGTAACTCCTCTGGGATCACCCAGCCTGCTAACACCACCAAGCATCCCTCATGCTGCTTTGAGGGTGCTGGAAGTGGAGGATGCTCAGCACCTACCAGGGTGTGGTTAAAAAAGTGACTATTTTTATGTAAAATGCAATTAATACAGAGCATTAGAGTTCAGAGGAAAGAGTCTAAAATAAATCACAGCCTGGGAAAAGAATATATCAAGAAATCATTAGGATTTTAAAATTAAAATTTTTTTTAAAGATTTCAGTTCAATGTCTCCACTCTTTTCTGACTCTTCGATTGCATGTAGCTTATTAAATAGGTAATCAGAGAATTATGGTTTTTTCTTCCCCTGACTCTTTGCAGTCTGTTCCTGTTGCAATGCATGATTTGCCTTAGCTCCTTTTAATTACATTGGCAAGTTAGAAACTGATCAGAATATCAGATATTTAGAAAACTTGATTTTGGAAAAGCTCTGAAAAAAAATATTCTGATCTCTTCCTACGATGTCTCACCTCAAAAAACTCCTAGTTATAAGAGCATTCATTCATTCATGGTTACCAGCTGTTCCCAAGGGTCAAAGGGACAAAGAGCCAAGTGGGATGTCATACTGTTCAGCTTCGTACTTTTCTGTTGCTATAGCTCTGTTATAATGTTCTTTTGCAGAACCCAGCTGCAAGGATGACATACATGGCCTACATAGGAGTCTGGGTTATTTTCTAGGGACAAGGGACAAGTGCTATCACAACTGTATGCACTTTCTCTTTTCTGCCACCCAGACATAAACTCTCACACAAAATTTGGGTCTTTTGAGACAATCTGGGAAGGAAGGGGGTGTGTGTGTACATGTGTGTATTTTTCTTAATCAGCTGTCCTTCTCTCCAACTTATAAAGCTTGGGGATTGGATTTGGTTTCTTTTCTCCACAGGAGGGAGGTGGCCCAGAGCCACTTTCCAGTCTGCCCTCCGTTTCCCTTCGTTATCCCGCAGGCCAGCTCCAGCAATTGTCTGTCTTACCCGCTGGCACTGTACTTCACAGCTCTGCAGTCAGCCCTCAGCCCGACACCATCCAGCGACCTTCTCTTCCCTCTCAATATGTGTTTGATTGTCTTACTCCCCCTCCACTGATTTTTTTTTCCTTTCAGTCAGGCTTCTCTCGTTCATCAACATATGCTTTGTAACTTTCCCAGCTGTTGTTTTTCTTTCCCTTTTTTCAGACATTTTCTCCCTCTTCTTTGACTCCCTTCTCAGCCCTACCCAGGACTGTCATTTGTGTATGTCTTCCTTCTGTCATTCATATGGACTACAATTGCCTTCCCAAACGCAGCTCCCATAATAAATGGTACTAACTGAATTAAGTTGCCACCTCCAAGCAAATTAAAACATATCAAGACAGAGCTCCTTTTCATCTTCTTTGTCCAACATTTAAGTTGCACATCTGTTACTCCTCAAAATGAGTGTTCTGCTTATGCTGTGCTTCCTTCCTCTACTACCCTGAATTCTGCTACCATTTCAGACTAGCTCAGTAATGTAATAGTGTAATATGAATTATTTTTTAATACAGTGTGCTTGTAGGCTATTTATTGGTCAATGCAAAGCTTGAACCACAGCCTCAATATGCATTACTGTATGCACCTCCCAACACAGAAGCACTACCTCCTAACCAAACCCAAAGTCTAGCTGTGTAAAAATCATTCTGGTGTTAGGGCTGGCTGTATTTCATCTGTAATCCCTCATAATAAACAGCTATGAGGCTGAGTTACTGCCACAGTTGGCCTGTGACTATAAATCAGTCTCAACAGATGTTTATTCCTTCATATTCTAATAAGCATCTGAGATTATCCTTGAAATATATTGGAATAATCAGCATTTGAGACATATTCATTTATACCAACAGGATCTGCTGATGATAGTATCCTTGTAATTACACCACTATGAGCATTCTCAGCAAGGTCATAATTTTTTCTATTGCTATCCTTTAAAATGTTTATAGCTGTTGGTTTACCACTATGTCAGAGCATTTCCTTGCCCTTTAGCCTATCTCAATATACTTTCCTACAAAATGGTAAGTATCTGGCATTTGAGATTCCTTGGTTAATAGAAGAGAATTTATGGCTAGCAGCTTTTCCCATCTGACTCACTGACAGAGTTTTTGGAGCTATGTAACAGCTTTTAAGACACAACAGTCCAGACATGAAGACAGAAATTAATTACCGTTTTACTGCAAAAGACAATGGGCAACCTTCTGCCCTCCTACCCTAAGACCCTATTTGCAGAGGATCATGACTGGAGGTAGCCCTTCTTCTGGCTCTCTGCACAGAAATAAATTTTACTCTGGCTGAACAACCTTGAAGGAAATATCTTTACTTGGAAGATTAATGAACACCTTCTGCTGAATTACTTGTTCACCCAAACCCCCATTTCCCCGGTGTACGAGCAGGATATATTAGAAGGCAGTAGGAGACCTAAGAACAGCTGTGATAGTTAGCGAAGGCTTTCCTTGATCCAACAGCCAAAAAGGCACTCTGACTTCTTTAAAAGCTTCAGTTTCACTAGAGGTGCATCAGAGGAGTGAGGGCTTAAGTTTGGTGAGACTGATTAAATGAAAAACTATGAGAAAGATTATTTGTAATCCAGCACATGACACATCTGTTTTTATGTGAAATCCTGGTTCAGATCTCATCAAAACTGTATGTTTGTATGTATGCATGTATTTGTTTTACAAACTGGGATTTTTTATGATGCAAATTATTTCATCAAAAAGTTCCTGACAAGATCAATTTGACATCCTTGTCTGTCTTCATTACTCCACAATTTCCATTTAAAAATAAGGTACTCTATAAGCAGTGGTATATGTGAAGCCTTTGTGGGTTTGGGGTGAGTTCACACCTTGTAGTTGGATTATTTTGCACCTCTGAGGACTGAGCTCTGATCAAAGTGAATGATGGCCCTCCCCTGCAGGGATTCTCTGTGTACAGTAATATAGCTCAACATTTTTCCTCTTCCTCAGCGTGGAACTAATCTGACCTTGTTCTTTTCTACCCATCTGCTTATTTTCACTTGTTCAATACCTCTGAAGTTTTCTGTTCTGTATCATACATGATTAACATTAACTAATAGATCCAAAATATACTATGCAGGACCTAGAGACAAAGTGGAGACATCATCTCTGAGAAACTTGTCTAAAATCCAGCAATAGCGAACCAATGCAGCACATGCTAAATGAATGAAACCCTGGCACCATGCTAGATCTCAGCTAGGGATTTGGCAATAGAAATTATCATTCCTTGTGGGTTTTTTTTCTAGTCACCAATGAGGTTTTGGTCAAAAAAATAATCATTATCTTTTTCTATGATGTGGAAGCAAAAATTAAATTCTTGCCAGTGAACTTTGCAGATGTCACAAAACCCATGCAATGATAATTGGTGAGAAGGACAGGTTTAGCTCTGCAGAAGAGTGTGAATCACATGCTAGACTGTGCCCACATTATGGATGAGAATGTATGACACATTTACCAGTGGTGTTTGTATTTTAGGAAACAGTGACTTGGAAGCAGATTTGAGCTGAACATGAGCTCAAAATGTGATAGAGTAGCTAAGAAAACAGTGGCAGTCTTATATCTAAAAGGAGGGAACTACTGAACAGAAGAGATGTTGTTACCACAGAATGGTTTATTAGTGAAAGTTTGTATTCAGTTCATCCATCTGCACATTAGCAACGGTGCTAAAATGATAGGAAAGGTCCAGAAAAGAATGATGATGAGTATTAGCAACCTGAAAAATCTTCCTAATTCTGAGAGTAAAGAAGTCCAATCTATTTAAGCTTTGGCAGCATAAATAGACTGCAAGAGATTAAGCAAGTGCAATACTTCGCAGAATGTTACCTTTGCTGTGCTAGCTGCCCACAAGTATGTTCTTTACCTTGTGGACAACACAAGGTCGTTTTGTCCTCAAGGAAAAGGAGGTTAGCTGTTTTACATTCACCATGGTTGAAAGTGAACACAAGAAGCACTGCTATGGAGTAGCTAATGTACTATCTTCTTGTTGCCTGACAGTAACTTACCCTACAGTGTTGCATCCTCAGTGAATTCAAAAGTAGGTTAAAAGATGACGTGGTCAGGACACGAAAGTACAAATATGGGAAGCTGTCATATTTTTGTGGTCCCTTTAAACTAACACAATCCAGCAGCTGGAAGCTGAAGCTGGAAACATCAAGACTGGAAATTAAAACCTAGTTTTGTAGAGATGTTAGATCTATAAATTAATTACATTCTTGAAGATGAAATTGCAAATGTTTCTAAAACCTCATATAGAAGTTTTATCTTTGATACAGGGAATCTCTTAAAAACATCTTAGATTTGATTTCTCCAAGCAGTCACATTACACAAATAATTACATTTTCTTTTAAAAATCAATAGATTTGTAAGACAAATGAGGCTGCTTCTGCCTCCTTGACATGCTATCCCTACAGTCACCATACTCCCAGGAGTATAAATGGTAAGAATATCTGGAAAGAAAATCAGTTTATGGATTATAGCTATGCTGATTTTTAAAAATCCTTTCTAAATTATTTCTTTATAAATCATCCCTTATAAATGATGATTTAATCATAAAGAAAGAGAAGACACAGACAACTGCAAATGAGATTAATGTTAGAAAAGACATGCTAAAGCTGAGCTCTTTCTCTGGCATGTTAGCATCACAGCAACATATGAATTGATTGCATTAGCATTCAGCTGAAATATAAGCTTATAAACATCTTTCCATCATTGAAGACACATCTATAGAAAGGTTGCCCAAGATACATATGTGTAAGATATACACATTGCCTGTTTGTTCAAGGATTTTTGTGAAATATATATGAATATATATTTCTCTGGTCAATAACCTGTTTCCCTGCTGCTTAATAGGACATTGCACTTGTAATTTCCTGTTCGTTACCAACTTTTGCACTTGATGATGCCTTTAGACAGTAAAAAAGGAAGAGGTCATCCCTTTATTTACTTACAGCCCAAATCCTGTCCCAAGTCCCTGTTTCACTTGGAGAGCTACAAAAACCCACAGAAATGACACTTCTTGTCATTTGAATCCATAGAGGAGTTGATCTTCAGTGGCTGAACAGAGGTAAAATTTGCATGTGATTTTTAATTTCACTGAGGAGCCTTAGGAAAGTATATCCTATTTGCCTCAGCCTTTCTTCTCTGAAGGTTAAAATTACATTTTCAGAAACCAGGTATCTTGCATGCAGGATCACTTTGGTTTTTGCACACACACACATATACATGGATGAATATTAAAGGACCTGCAGAAAGTTTGAGCCAAAATCTGACAGGAATCAATGTTCTGTCAAATTGCAGGAGCCTTAGACGGCAGCACTCAGCTGTCCAAGAGTGGGACCTGATGTACAAGGTTAATCACAAGGATTCATTTTGTTGAGGGATCAGAAACCCAAAGCTGGCTCTATATAATACCTAAATCCCTTAATGCAACCAGCAGAGCTACAGTGCTTCTGTCCTCTAAAGCTGATACTTTTTATTTATTCAAGATACCTGTTCATTCATCTTTCTTTCCAGGCTAGTTGCTGAAAGAAGGGTTTTGTGGTTGGAAGAAAGGCAAGCTCACAGTTCAGAAAGACAGGAGATAAACTGCTGGCCACTTTGTAGTCAACAGGACTTTTACCACTGGCTTCAGTTCTGGATTTCACCAAATACTTTTCTAAATGCAAAGTTGCATTTCTGTAACTTTTTCTGTACATTTATTTACCAGATCTGTGCATGCAGAGGAAAATTAGAAACACTTCTGAACTCTGTTTTCACATGGAGACAAAAGGTTTTCCCAGAAAACAATAAACATTAAAAATTGCAAGCATATGTGTATTGTTCTCTAACAATTTCTGTAACATAAATTCAAACCTCCAATCTATTGACTCCTAAAGATGAGACATTTTCTTGGACAGCTTTAGACTGCTGAGACAAAATCCTACCTGGAATTCATCAGAATTTATGATATGCAAAAAACTGAATCTGAATTTTGGTTTTGGGTCTGATTTTTATCACAAATCAGCAGAACACATGGCAATCCTACAGCTGATTACATTTCTCCATCTCACTGTGAAGGCAGGGAAAATGGAATGGAATGACTTCTGATGAAGAGGACAATGTGAACATGATGTTCCTGGACTAGCCCCTTTTCTCTGTATCACTTCAAATAGGTACTGAAAGCTGACTAATCACATTAACATTTAAGGACATCATTTTATAATAATGGTTGGGAGATATCTTTGTTCATACTATTCTGTAGAGAAATAACCTGAACAGAAAATACACTTTGCATGAATCTCCCATTTATCAGTCTAACAAGCATACAGTAACGAGAGTGTGTAGAAATTACAATGCAGTTTGTGGAAATCTCATAACACAGACCATAATACCTGAAGTGGTTAAAACAAACAAACAAAAAATTCTGTTAAAAAGTCTGGAGACAGGATAAATATGGTCAGTTCCTTCTGCACCAGAACTGCTATGAGAACCCCCATATGTTTTGAGACATTTGTTTTCTGTCAACCTGTTCAGCTAGTCTATGATATTACTGAAGCAATTATATAATAGGTATTAATGTATTTGTAGCAAACAGATATTATCTAGCTAAAACCTGTAAATATTTATGGAAAAAAACCTATGAGCTATTTATTTGACACACTGATAGTTAGTATGTCACTAAATATCAGTGTGTCACATAAAAAGCTAATAGTTTTTTTCTCTGTTTAACATCTTTGTCGGCAACATGGCCAGTGAAACTGAGTGCACCCTCAGCAAGTTTGCCAACAACAACAAGCTCTGTGGTGCGGTGGACACACTGGAGTGAAGAGATGCCATCCAGAGGGACCTTGACAGGCTTGAGAGGTGGGCCTGTGTGAACCTCATGAAGTCCAACAAGACCAAGGGCAAGATCCTGCACATGGGTCAGGGCAATCCCAAGCACAAATACAGGCTGGGCAATGAGTGATTGAGAGAAGCCCTGCAGAGAAGGACTTGGGGGAGTTGGTTGAGAAGAAGCTCAACTTGGCCCAGCAATGTGTGCTTGCAGCCCAGAAAGCCAACTATATCCTGGGCTGTATCAAAAGAAGTGTGACCAGCAGGTCAAGGGAGGTGATTCTGCCCCTCTGCTCCACTCTCGTGAGACCCCTCCTGGAGTACTGTGTTCAGTTCTGGGGCCCCACAACAGAAGAAGGACATGGACCTGTTGGAGCAAGTCCAGAGGAGGGCCACAAATCTGATCAGAGGGCTGGAGCACCTCGCCTGTGAAGACAGGCTGAGAGAGTTGGGGTTGTTCAGCCTGGAGAAGACAAGGCTCCAGGGAGTCCTTATAGCAGCCTTCCAGTACCTAAAGGGGTCTAAAAGAAAGCCGGAGAGGGACTTCTTACAAGGGCATGTAGTGACAGGACAAGGAGTAATGGCTTTAAACTGAAAGAGGGTAGATTTAAACTAGATGTAAGGAAGAAGTTCTTCGCTGTGAGGATGGTGAGGCACTGGAACAGGTTGCCCAGAAAGGCTGTGGATGCCCCATCCCTGGAAGTGTTCCAGGCCAGGTTGGATGAGGCTTTGATCAACCTGGTGTAGTGGAAGGTGTCCCTGCCCATGGCAGGGAGTTGGAACTAGATGATATTTAAAGTCCCTTCCAACCCAAACCATTCTATGATTCTATGATATACCCTTATCTCTCAATGCTGTTACGTCTGAAGAATGAGAGGTGATCAGATCAGATAGAAGTTCTAGTGAAATGGTCTCATGGTTACAAAATACTTTACTAAAAATGGCCTTGCTGCTTTAAGTATGGTCACAAATATTCAATTACAAGTTGAGTGTAAGTGTGCGTGAAAAGATAAGGACACTATCTACATTTACCTACTCTGATCCCAGTTGGCTGCAAAAAGCAGAAGAATCTTCCTGCCACAGTGGTCACGATTTTCCAGTACTCCTGGGAACCCATCTGTCAGAGCCCGTTTGATTCCTGGATCATCAGCCTTGAAGTTTTTGAACATATCCAGATTTAATTGGCGGTACTGGAAGTACTGAGCCAGCAGTCTGAAGGCCTCACTTTGGTGAAACTTCCTGGCTCGGAGAAATCTCAAGATGAAGGCATCATCTGTACGTAAAAACCCAATGTCGGGCCTCGTGATGATCATGTCCCTGACTTGCTGGATATCCTGATGCAAAATGTCTGGGTTTTCATTCAGTTCCAGGCGGGCTTTCTCTATAGTCTCTGGGCTAAGTCCAGCTTGTAAATGGGTCATCTCTTCAAAAACCTCTTTTCCAAATCCTTAACTTCAGATATTTTAGTAGGAGAATGGCTGATCCCATTCAACTGACGGTCTGCTGTGAGCATGAGCCATTCAGAAGCTTTTTGCTATCAAGCTGGTATTCAACAAATGAAAGCAAAGGGCTTTTTCTTATTCTTGCAGAAAGAGTAACAGGCAGTTCACATGTAGTATAATCCATCCAAAGGAAAGTGTTGTTTATTCCATCACTTACTAAAAGAAAAAGCAAATATATAAAAGAAAGATTAAATATGTATATAAAGCTTACTGGAATGCATTTCTGCACTTTATATAGCAATAAAATTGCTTTGTGTGCTTCATATGTAAAAGGACAGCAGTGAAATAATTTCAGAATGGATACTTTTAAGATAGGCCAGTCACTGACATCTTAAATGTATATATTCAAGCTTTCACAAAGGTAATCTGATTAACTGACAATTAATACGAAGTTGTTTCAACTTACTATTAGAACACACTTTGCAAAGTTTTCTTATAGAAGTGTGGGAGTTCAGCATCCCATACCTTCAAGCCCAGGATGACAAAAGCAAAAATAATAGTATTTTTTTCCACCCCTAACAGGAACTACATTTCAGCTTCCTAAGTATGCAGGTTCACACTTATCATAAGTATAACAACTGTTTGATTTGGTTTTATCACCTGTACTATCAGCTTGTAGCTTTCCTTGAATTAGCCCAGGAGCTGCTCGTAAAACTGGCTAAAAAACCCCAACACCCCACCAATATCAGGGGTATTTTCTACTTAGTAAAACCTCACTGAGAATATTTCCCATTGAGACTTAATACATCTTCATGAGAAACTCCCCATGAATAAAGTGTTTGATGAGTTGAATCTGACAGGGTTGGTGTTTTAGTTGAAAAGAGATTTATTTTAGCCCAAATTCTTTTTTTCACTATCTTGTAGCTTTCCTGAATACCTAGTTCTGAATTTAATTTTCATTCCTGTACTTTACCTAGAATTTGTTTTTACAAGTGTTAGAAGAAAAGCTGCTTAAGCTGTTATGTATGAGCAAAATGGTACAGTGAATCTCTTACATTTCAGTGACATAATTAGCAAGACGTTGTCATCGAAGTCTGTGTAGTTACACTTGGGTGAAATGAGATCAAGGTCTGTTCCAATGTGAAATGTGTGTGAAGAAAGATCAAGATCCATCCAATTTTTCAGCCATCACAAAAACAGACAAGGAAACAAAAAACCCCACCACTTAACTGATCTCTCTGTCTTTCTAATTTCTGAAAAAGAAAAATTGGTTTTAAAAATTAAAAGGGAATCCCTCAGTGAAAGACATACTTTACTGTATTTAAAGAAAGCTGTTTGGAAAGCTATGAATTATGTATAGGAAAACAACCATTTCACTCAGCTACTTCCCTGGGTTCAGCATTCTCATATCAAAGGGGACAGCAGCAGTCAGAGTATTTCTATGTCCAGGGGCTGCTGAAAGTTACACTCCAGGACCTGGAAGTCAATCAGCACAAGGGATGCCTGAGTTCCCTGTTTTGTGAGCTTGCATGTCATTGATAAAAGCTACATTTTAAATGCCACAGCTGCAGCCCCAGGATGAGATCCCAAAACCTGAATATAGAGAGTTTCTGCATATTTGCTTAAAGGACATTTGTGGTGGGAGATAAGCTTTTCATTTAACGGCAATGTGCATTATATTTGTCTGTGGGTGATACAAAGGAGAGTTTGTTAAGCAGCCTCTTTCTGTATTCACTGTGGAGCTGGAGTTGAGAAGAGCTGCCTTCGGGGCAGAGTATCTGGTGATTGATCAGCCTGGGAAAACTTGGGAAAAAGCAGAGCTGGGAGGAAAGAAGGCTGGCTGCCTTTGAGAAGGCACTACAGAGTGCAAATGACTCCCGAAAAAACAAGCCCTGAAGTTTTGAGGGGTAATCTATGGGTGCAGGCTATTCAATTCTTAAAGAAATGAGAGTTGTATTAAGGCTGGATTGCACATATAAAAATAAAGTAACAGTTATTGCCTTTGCTCTTGCCCTTATTAGACTAAATTAGGATAACTCTGATGGTATCAACTGAATTCCACTGGTGTAAAATTGATGTAGGCCATGGGGAAACCAGGTCAATACTTTGTGCTTAAAATCCCAAATTAATGGTGGCATTAGCATTTTCTTTTATAAATCGTGGTTTTAGTTACAATTGCCTGCATCAGCTAGTTAGGGAAACTAGGTGTATTTAAGTGTGACACTGTCATTGGGGGAACATAGTGTAAGGATTGGTTCCCTCCCTGGTTTTAACAGCAAGTAGTACAGTAAGGAGGCTGTTTGTGCTCAAGGGTCTTTGCAGAGGGGTGGAAGCAAGGAGCTTATCTGGGTCCTGCATCAGCTCTGGCTCAGGGCACAGTATGAATTGAAACACCTTTGGAGTTCCTGTGACTTAGAATCACAAAATCATGGAATCACAGGATGGTTTGGGTGGGATGGGACCAATGAAGATCATCTGGTCCAACTCCCCTGCCATGGGCAGGGACATCTTTCACTGGATCACATTGCTCAAAGCCCATCCCACCTGACCTTGAACACTTTGAATGATGGAGCATCCACAACTTCTCTGGGCAACCTATTCCAGTGTCTCGCCCCCTCGCAGTAAAGAAATTATTCTTTATATCCAATCAAAATCTATCCTCTTCCAGTTTAAAACCTTTAGTCCTTGTCCTATTACTCCAGGCCCTAGTAAAAAGTCTCTGTCCACCTTTTTTATAAGTCCCCTTTAAGTACTGAAAGGCCATGATAAGGTCTCCCCAGAGCTTTCTCTTCTCCAGGGTGAACAACCTCAACTCTCTCAGTCTTTCTTCACAGGAGAGGTGTCCTAGCCCTCTGACCATTTTTGTGGCCCTTCTCTGGACCTGTTATAATAGGTCAAAGGACTTGTGGCAGTTAACTGTGACCCCCCGCAGTGGGTTCATCCATTTTCTAAAAGTTTATGGCAGTAAAACTGTCCTTTCCTCTGCTCCTTTTCTAACTCCCACCTCCACCAAGATGCTTCTCTGGAAATAAGGCAAATTCTTGAAAGGTCAGCTGCAGTCTGTTCCAGAAAAAAAAGGTGATAGACCAAGGAGACAAAGTCTGGCCCTTCAGATCTTCTTATAGGATCACCAAGCATTTAATGTCAAAAATTATGTTACTTATATTTATTAAAATTTCCTACTGCTTTTACCTTATTTAAGTAGATTAGCACCCTTCATGCCCAGATGATTCCAAGGTGATGAAGATACGGTCTGCTCCTGTCAGATGTTGTTGCCAAAAAGCAACTTACAAATACTCAGTCTAAGAAAAGAGAAATTTTTTAATGCATTTCAGAGTTTTCTGATAGTGAGCTGAGCTATAACCATGGGTTACAGCTTACAGGAGAGCCTCTATAGATTATCCTGAATATCAGCCAGAACAGACTGCACTAAAATACTTCACTGCTGTAATGTTATATATTGCTAAATAATCCAAAATATGTATAAACAATGTTGTCGCTATCTGAATCATAACACAAATCACGGGGTTAGTAATCCACTCTAGCACCATTGACTAGAAGGCTTCTGATTTACATCAGTGGATGATTTTGTTCTCCAACTGCTTACCTTGACAGTAAATTTAATGTTCCATAGCTACCCAGTTTAATTGTCATTGTGCTTTCTCAAATGGTACTGATTTATTCTGATTCCCAAAGGTATAACAGAAGCACCTTCTCCATTTTCACCCCCTCCCACACACGGTAATTTCACCTCTCAAAAGCTCTGATCCATCTGCCAATTTTTCGGATGTTTACATGTTTGTTCTAGGTTTGTTGTTTGGGGTTTTTTTTCCAAATGAAGATGCTGGCCTTTTTTTCCCTATCTTGAATATTGTTGCTGTGTGTTGGCACACTAGACTCTTTGTTATAGTCTCAACAGCTGTTTTTCTGTGTTGTGACTCTTTGTTCCCAAAGGACTATTTGCTCTCCTAATGTCCTTTCACAGCCACTTACAATAAATCATCCCTCCAAAGGAACAAAACCCAGCTTTAAATAAGGAAAAATAATTAACAGAAGTTAGAAACAAAACATATTAATACATGGGAAAAGGGGGAAATTTCCACCAAAATTGTGGTGTCACAGACCATTTTGGCTTATTCATTTTCAGTCCCAACAAGAGAATGACAGGGGACAGAGAGTGGCTCTAGGATGGATAAAATACTGAAAGTGGGATACAGTCTTCAGACAAACAGCTTATATTGTTGCCCAACCCTCAAAAATAAAATTTAGTTAATAATAAAAACTACATTAATACTTACTAATTAACTAAAACGAAAATAATATCTTAAGGAAGTATATACAGCATGTTCCATCCAAAGATCTTAATATGTTTTACTGCTCTTTTTTCAATGACATCTTCTGGATGAGCATTCAACCCCTATTTGCTCTACATCCCCTGGAAAATTGGCCAAAACCTGCTCTCAGTGATGATGATGCTTGTCTGGATCATTTTGTTCCTGCCCGCTTAGCTGTCCCTGCAATACCATTTGCCTCTTGAAGCACTGTCCTCGTGTCTATTTGGCCCTTCCCCATCCATTTCAGTTCCAGAAAGATTTTAGTTGCCTCTGTCTACTGAGTGTTTCCCATTCAGCCCAAAGCTATATGCCATGTGACATTTCATTACCACAGCTTTCAAATGGGGAAGGCACCAGGGTTTGATCCTCACCTGGTATTAACAGGCATCACTGTTATGATTTGTTTCATTATATAATTCCTAACTCCTAGCATTCATACAGATATTAGCTGCTAAAATGGTGCCAGAAAAGAAGGGAGTGGGCAGGGAGGGAGGGAAAATGGTAATCTAGAATAACTTCATCTCAGAGTGTGGGTGTCATCCCATTGCTTTTTAAAAAATATTTTGATGTTAACTGTGGAAAACATCTTGGGGCTACATTCTGCTTAGCAGGGATTGCTCCATAAGGGCAGGGGAGGATGAATCCCTAGTTGTACTTATAGGAATTGCTCCTATGGTACTTTGTGGCCTTGTGGTACCTTAATAGGAACCCCCACTGGAAATGGAGTGCTCACATTGAGAAAGGGACATACACCAACTCCGTGAACTAATTTTAAAAGAGTGATGAGAAAAACTGACTCTCTCTTGTCTTTGTCTGTGGGATCCTGGCATCCTCCACAGTCAGTGGGGAGAATTACAGCCCTGAGTGATTTGCCTGAAATCACAGAGGACACATTTCACAGAATTGGGAACAGACCATATGTCTCCTGAGCTGCAAGCTTACACGTTAACATCTGGGCAATCTTTACCCTCTGTGCATAGTCCTCTGCATCATAAGAAAAATGTGAAGCCATGTTGCACACAAAGAAATAGAGACGTAGACACAATGTTCCCAGTGGCCCCAGTGTAATCCCCCTAGGCTTCAATGGCACAATTAGGACCCCAGAAGTGTACCATTTCTCTACGTTTTTGCAAAAAGCAACACCCCTGTGGGGGTTCCCAACAGGTCTATCTCATATCCTAAGTCCAAGAGCCTGACTGCTGCCCAGATTATTATAGAATCACAGAATGGCTGAGATCGTAAAGGACTTTTGGAGGGCATCAGGTCCAACCCCCCACTCAAGCAGGGCTTCCTAGAGCTGGTTCCCCAGGACTGTGTCCAGATGGCTCTTGAGTATCTCCAAGAAGGGAGACTCCACAGCCTATCTGGGAAACCTGTGCCAGTGCTTGGTCACTCTCATGGTAAAAAAGTGTTTCCTTACGTTCAGAGTGAACCTACTAGGTTTCAGTTTGTGCCCACTGCCTTTTGTCCTGTCACTGGCCATCACAGAAAAAAGCCTGGCTCTGTCCTCTTTGCATCCTCCCTTCAGGTATTTGTACACATCAGTGAGATCCCCCAGAGCCTGCTCTTCTGCAGGCTGAACAGTCCCAGCTCTCTCAGCCTTCCCTCACAGGAGAGATGCTCTAGTCCCTTCATCATCCTTGTGGCCCTTTGTTGAACTCTCTCCCATATGTCCATGTCTCTCTTGGACTAAAGAGCCCAGAACTGGATACAGTACTCCAGATGTGGCCTCACCGGTCCTCACTACTATAAACATCTCCTGCTTTCCTGTAGCCCTTCCCTAAGGGACTAGGTTCTCCCAATGAACCTAAACAAGTTAACTATTGCAGACCTTTCTCCTTCAAGTCCTGGTACTCCTATAAACCTTCCCTTGGGAACAGTTGCTTCTCTTCAATTTGAAAAGTGTGAATGTGTGTGACTGTAACAGCTGTATGGGGAATTTGATGGTTTCTCACACTTTCCCAGGATGCAATCTCCTTGCTCAGGTACAAAAACTACCGTTTCTTTCAGTTCGGTAAAAACAATACATCACACATTCCTAGTCCCCTAATTTTGCAATCTTCTTGTTAGCTGAGTCAGTTACCCTTGGGCCACATCAAACTGTCCAGTGGTGGTAATTTAGCCATGGCACAGCATAAAACACAGCAGCAACTTAGCTGATATTTGCAGCTCTCTGCACAGTACATAGGGCAGGCACGTCTGCAACACCGACCTGCAGTTGTCCTGCTGTTGCTACAAGCTGACAGGCATGAGGAGAGACTGACAAGGTTGTCTAATAGACATAAAATTAAAATATTGCCTCATTATCTTTTGACCTGAAATGTGCAAAACTTATTGCCTACCTGAATATTAAGGAATAGAATCACATGCAGAGGAAGGGAACTTAAACAACTTGTAAATAAAAGTTAAACAAAACAGCCATGAACTTGATGAGATTGCTTCAGTCTTTCTCCAAATCATAGTTTTAAAGTTTTAAGTATTCATCAACCAGAGATAAACTGCAAATCCCTATGGGAACATGAGGCCTGACTTGTGGCATGTCAAAGAAGCAGCAGGCTCCAAGGGACTTTTGTGTCAGTCATGAACTACTCCAAGTGCCACCATGCAAAAAGCATCCTGGCCGCTATTGGACAAAGAGGTCACTTTCTCCAATACTATAGAAACTTTTTGCAGCCGAAATTATCAGCAGTATGAAAAACATGAATTCTGACCCCCAAGCCTAATAATTAAACTATGTATCTGATAGCATGGGATCATAATACTGGTGCCTGAAAATCCCTAAATGCACTGTAGAAGTTGCGTTACAACATCTGCACAAAGATATACAGAAGAAGGAACAAAACATTATTGAGATATTTAGTCCCACACCTTTGATAACATGAAGTTTATCTAATTTTACAGTTCTTTTGCTCCACATTTTAAAAATTAAGTTCCTTTAAAAACATGAAATGCAATGGTGATGTATCATTGCCCTATTAGTGGCTGACTTAGTTCTGCTTTATACATGATGCCAGAGAAAGGCATCCATCACCCTATGGAGTGGCAGTGGGGGGAGGAAGAGAAGGAGGGAAAGGCAAGGGCAGAGAGGAAGGAAGGAGGCAAGGAAGGCAGGAGGGAAGGAGGGAGGCAAGGAAGGAAGGAAGGAAAAGAGGGAAGGAAGAAGTGAGAAAAGGGAGAAAGGAAAGAAGGAGGGATTTCTGCACCCAGGAGTTCATGCAATTCTCTTGGTTTTTTCTCCCACTCCTATTGAAGTCTGGGCACAAACACAAAGATCTGCACGCAGACACTTGTCCCAAAATTGTAGAAATGACGTTTATTATAATTTGATGTTACTTTGTGGGTTTGTTTTCTCTGTGGAGGAACATATCAGGCTTAAGGAGTTTATTTCCATAAATCCTAGGGAAGGAAAAAAAAAAACCCAAAACAATCAAACAAACACAAAAACCCAAAACTGTTTGGAAATTCCTCGGAGCAGTGTTAGTATCAAGAGGGAAAGGACTTACAACTCATCTGCCAAAAACTATGTGAACTTCTGTTTGCTGAACTTCCCACTCCATAAAAGACTGATGTTGCTTCTTTTTTTTAAGAGTAGCACCCGATTGTCATATCTTCTTTGTGTATGTGCCAGACACCACAGCAACAGGCTGTGAGAAAAAATAATACTTGCTTGCCAAACAATAGCACAATTGCTTCAGTAACTGCACACTGAAATTAACAAATGCATTAGTTTACAGTCTTAGTTTGAAGGAAATATTCTCCATCCTTTTATGAGGCTGATCATTTGTATTTTAACTGACATGGTTCTCTTTTGGAAGATGAGGAGGCTGCTGTTACATGTTTCAGTGAAACAACTTCCGTGTCCAAAGCACACAGAGTTTAAGGAATTATGACCCAGTGCTAGGGGGTGGGTTCTGCAGTTCCTCTATTGCTGAACTCAATTACACCGCTTACACTCCTACTCAGCAGCACTCAGTGCTATTCAGTATAAAAGTATCTGGTCTCTGCACCAGATTTTAAGTTATAAATGATGATATAATAAAGTAAGAAGGTTTTTGGGAAAGGTTGTAATATCTTTCATTGTTTTGCATATGGCTTACAAGAGTCTAATTTTTAAAAAATACTCAGTAGTTTTCAGAGCTGGATGAGTCAGTAGAATTCTTAAAATAATCAGCAGCATTTTCTAACAGATACATATCAGACCTGATTAAGCTGATAACACAAGCTGCCCCTGTAAACTTCAAGCTGGGATACAGACTGCAAACCAGGGAAAGCTCTATAAGGTTATCTGTCTTATCATTATATGAAAAAGTAAACCTTTACCTTTGCTATGCAGTGCATGGCATAATACTCTTACATAATATGTCATTTAGATGTTGACATTAACTTTTAGTACTGGAGAAAATCCATGTTATCATCTGAAAGCACATGCAAGCACCCTTTTTGTAATTTAATTTTTCCTTCCAAATATGATCCAGCCACTGTTTAGTGATGGACAACGACTAGCCATCTGCTTCTTAACTTCATTATTCCTGGAGCTTGTTTAGATTAAGGAATCAGCATTTTGAAAAGGGAAAGCTCCGTTTCTCTTGTGACCTTCCCCACCCTCCCAGGATTAAACCATTGCAAATAGAATTAAAGTCAGGCCAGTAGCACACATGGGGTTTCTCCAGCCATTATTTGCTTTGGATTTATTTTCTGTATGAAGCCCTGTCTGAACACCCTCACTGCTTGCAGAGACCACAGCTTAATTCTTGACTTCCTGCCGCAAAGGATCCACAGGGTAGCAGTAATTCACCCCACTTCTTCCCTGCACCCATTATTTGTCACCGTTTGCCATTGGGAAAGCAGAACATTTGACTGACCTGGCAGATTCCCCCCTCCCCTTAATCCCTCATCCCCCTTCGGATTGAATGAACCTGCTCAAAACAGGCATCAATTTGCTGAGGAGCAAACAGGTATCTGCTTGCTGTTTGGCAAGCTCCTATCGCCAGCACTTGGCTGGAGTCCTTACCTGGTGCCTGAACTCCCAGTTTTAACCCTTTCCCTTCCATCCCTGTCACCTCTCCCCTGCTCTCAAATTGGATCTGGACTTCCCCTTCCAACTTGTGCTCTTTCCTCTGCTTGCCCATCTCCTGGGCTGCTGAGCTGATTTTTCAAGCCCCCATGCCATCTTCAGGGAGAATTAAAGCTGGTGATGGAGAAGGAAGACAGGAGGGGACAAAGGAGCAGGAAAGTGAGGAATGGGGGGAACAGGGACAGGGAGGAAAGGAGGCAAGGCAGCAGGGCAGAGAGGACAGTTGACAGGGAAGGCAGAAACAGGAAGGCAGGAGGCAGAGAAGCAGGGCAAGGAGGACTGGAGGCAGAAGAGGCAGAGCAGGAGGCAGGAAGCAGGATGCAGGGTAGGGAGGAGAGGCAGGGGAGGCAGATGAAGCAGGGGAGTAAGGGGGGGTAAGTGAAGTAGGACAGGCAGGGCAGGCAGGGGAAGTAGGACAGGCAGAGAAGGCAGGGATCAGGGCAAGGAAGAGAGGCAGGGCAGACAGGGAGCAGGGAAAGAAGGCAGGGGGGCAGAGAGCAGTGAGGTAGGACAGGCAGGAGAGGCAGGGAGCAGGATAAGGAGGCGCGGAGGGAGCAGGCCAGGTAAGAGGCAGAGAGCAGGGCAGGCAGGGAACAGGGAGTCAGGGCAGGCAGGGGAGGCAAGCAGCGGAGGCAGGGGACAGGGAGACAGGGGAGGCAGCGAGCGGGGGAAGGAGGCAGGCAGGGCAAGCAGGGCAAACAAGAGGCAGGGCAGGCAGGGAACTGGGCAGGCAGGGCGCAGGGCAGGCAGGGCGCAGGGCAGGCAGGGCGGAGGGGAGGCAGGGCAGGCGGCCGGCCGGGCGGGCCGGGCGGGCGTGAGGCAGCAGGCAGGG
>JAVJGG010000029.1:14215325-14232357 GCA_035590195.1 Aviceda cuculoides | reverse complement strand
TTTTTTTTTTTTTTTTTTTTTTTTTTTTTTGGTAGGAGGCGTGTGCACCAAAGCCGAGGTCCTTCCACTCGGCGGCTGCCGTCCCCCTGGGTCCTAAGCCCTCCTGCCGCCCGCCCGGCTGCCGCCTCCCGGCGCTCCCGGCCACGGGCGGGCTGGGCGCACCGCCACCGCCCAGGGAGTGATGACAAAGGCGCTGCGGGCTGCTGGCAGCCGGGAAAGCAGCAGCGCAGCCGGGCCCCGCCAGCTCAGCAGCGCGGGCTTGCAGCTGGCGGCACGGTCTCGGCCGCCTTCTTTTCCTGGCATCACCCCTTGCCCGGCGAAACTCGGGCAGAGCACCACCTCCTGTGGCATTCACCGCAGCCGCGGGACGGGTGGTCTTGATGGGCCGCCGTGTATTATAGACGGGCTGCCTTAACGAACGTGGCAGCCTGGGTTTATCAGAGGAGTTCGTCTGGGTCAGACTAGAGGTACAGCTAGCTCAGGCTGCTGTCACCAGCAGCGGCCACGGCAAACGTCTAGTGAAGAATATAAAAAGAGGACAAGCTTCACCCCTGCACTCTCCCAGCCCCTCTCCCCAGCATTCAGGGATTTCCCCTGCAATGTGGTGTCTGTGCTTTTAGGATGAACTTGTCCTCCTTGAACTTTCACAGTGTCTCCTAGAACACCTATAAATTTCTAGAACATCCTTCTATAATGTCCTTCAACAAGGAGCTCCACAGGCCATCTGCCTACTTCACAAACTATCATCTCTCTTTCATTTTAGGGATCTGTAAGCTTTAGCTAGCACTGTGGAAAGGATGGGAGAGGAGAACTTCTCTCATTAAATTAGGTCCTGAAAATCACTTTCTGTATGAGCCTCATAAGACCCATGCTAAGCTATACTTGGAAGACTTTGGGTGACCTAATGGCCTTGGCAACCAAATTCGCACTCAACTGCTCTTATCAACACAGTAAGCCCAACTAAATGTACCAGCAAAGTGCATTTCTTCTTCTACTACTCCTGTACTTTGTAGAGTATAATTCCTGGGAAGTGGTGGATTAAAGTCAGCTGACTGTCTTGGTCTCTTTGCTTTGGACATCTCTCTTCTGTCTGTTACTGAAGGATCTTGTATAGCAAAGAACTGGGTGATGAATGATAAAGATACGGAACAACTTTTGCATAAGAAATGGCTAAACAGAGTAGGATTCTTCAGCATGGAAAAAAAAAGAGATGAAAAAGTTTAGATAAAATAGTGGGGTGTTTTTTTCATCATTTATAATATTTCGTAATAATGAGCAGCATGAGAAAGATAAATTGGAACAATATCTCAATATAATTTCCGGTTCAAGGAGTAGGAGAAATGAAACCCACTAGGGGCTAGCTTTGAATCAAATCAAAGGACATACTTCTTCACAAAATATTTAGTGAAGCTGTAGAACTCATTTCCACAGGAATTCAGACTTCAGAAAATTGTTGGATGTATCCATGGAAGAAAAATCCATTAAGGGCTTTTAAACATGAAGTCATGATCTCTGGCTCAGGAAGTCCCTACTGGGAGAAGTCCCAACAAATCGCTGAAGGATGGGGTAATATTTGGGAAAGAATGACTACATCCTTGCCCTGCTCTTATTCTTTGCCTTAACCATCCACTGCTGATCACTGCTGGAGATAGGCACTGGACTAGACGGACCCAGTACTGTCTGCTCTTATATTCTTATATACAAAGTAGACTGTGAGAATATGAACACAATGGGAGCACTTTCAGCTTTTCTTTCCCTTGAAAGAGGAAGAACTAGTCGTTTTGTTCTATTTGAAAGAGTGTATATCCAGACAGTCACTTGCTTTTTAGAGGAAACCCCACAATATTCATGAGCAAAGGCAAAAGGAATCTGTGGGGAAGGTGTCTTGTGCTTTTAGAACAATTTCCATGCACAATCATTAATTTAACCCACAGCATGTTTAAAACTGGAATATGAGGTATTTGCATCCTGTGACCCAATTACATTGACTGCAAGAGATGAAGCAACAGCTCAAAGGCAGAGAGCTCAAAACTCTCACAAGAGCATTTGTCCCAGCACTTGATGGGAGAGCATTTCTAGCCCCAGGGAAGTTAGTAGTCAGTAAGTAGCCTCATTAGATCACTATTTTCTGCATAGAGATCAGTTTGGAAATAAAACAATAAGCACTCTGTTTTCATAATCCTGTTGCAAGCTCCCACTCTTGCACATATGATAAAGATTAATGTACTAGCTACTGTAACAGTGCAGTACTTCCCTGGGAATTGTTAATAATGTTAAGTGGAATGAACATGACTCTATAAACCAACTGCCTTAGGCAGTCAAATGAGTTGCCAAATTTGACGTATATTTAATATTTAGGGATTTAGTATTTTTATTTGGTTTGTTAATTAAGGTTGGTTTTCTCCCCTTAATGTTGCTGTTAGGTGACAAGTGCCTGCTGATCCGCTGGATGATTGACATGTAGCACAATGCTATGGTAGAAGCAAGTCTCTAAACGTATTACAGCAGGGCCTTATATTGATCCCACTGCAAATACACTCATGTTTCTTTCTCATCACCACTTCTTCACTTCTTCATCACCTTCTTTCTGTGGTCTACTCTGTACTCTGAGAGCATGTTTCAGGTCTTCTCATGCTTTGCATTGTCCCAGTCATTACACTTCAACTGAAGTTATGACCTCAGAAGCAGCAGTGTTCAAGGTATAAAACCTTCAGTTTCATAAAGGTATGTCTGGGAGATTAGGAACCCCTTTGCTGATGTGCACAGGTTGGAGCTGCATCCCTTCGTCATTTGTAGTGTTGAGTATGCAGAGCTAAGGGGAGAAAAATGTGTCTGTAATCGCCGTTTGTCACTGAAGGCATTAGAACTGACTGAGCACACAGAGGGAACAGATCAGTTTGGAAGGGGGAATATATTTTATGCAGCCTTTTCTGAAAGTAAAACAGAACTTTGTTATTAAATTTATTCTAACCTGGCCTTCCCTGTCATCACACATATTGATTCTCTGTTTTAATGAAGAGCAGTGAAATAACAAACTTGGAAAGAAAATGTATATTTTCACCACCAGTAGAAAGGATCCAGGTGCTTGAACTAGAAAGGAAGCCACGGAAGGGCAGAGTGGCAGGTTGCTCCGTGGTCTAGGTACGATAAATAGTTTCTACTGAATCTACTCTCTTTGCAGCAAAACATTTTATCTTCACCCAGTGACATTAAACACACAGCCTCTTGCTGTATTTTTGACTCCCAAGAAGTGCCATGAAGCTAGGAGCTAGTTTGCATGTTTTTGCAGTTCTGATATTACTTTCTCATTCATACAAAGCTCAAAACTTTTGAAGTATTTTAATTCATCACAGTAAGGAATGGATTTTTTTAATACTAAAAAAAATCCAAAGAAGTGGAAAACTGCTCTCACTCTGCTTTCAGACTGAAATACAGATATATATCTACACTACACAAAAACATATTGACATATAGCATCTTATAGGGTTAGTGTTTGTGAATGGTGTGCATATATAAGGAAGGGGAACAGATCTTTGGTGTAATTCAGTACACATCTAGTGTTATTTACTTTTTCAGTGTGATTTCACAAAAATGTTCTTTACACCTTGTGAACAGGAAATTTGAGAAATAATATAATATAGGATGTCCCTGTATCTTTAAATTTTCTTTTACGAACAATTTGCTGCAAGTTTCTAAAATTAACAGTCAATTTAAATAATTAATTGGGAGCTCATTCTTTTTCCCTAATCTACAATTACCATCTGGTTTTATTTCCTTTGAAAGTAACTGCATTCAAAACCCCAGTAGATTAAAAATAATAATGCTAAAACTGCTTAGACCTAATAAATCATTATTCTTAAGGGAGAAGTAACTCTTAGATCACAGTTCAGAGGGATACATGTTATAAATCCTCCCAGGTTTCCTGAACCTTTAAAATATTTAAAAATTTATAGCCAAGAATACAAAACATATGCAAATGGATTCTTCATATGAGTTATTCAACAAGAAGGGTCCATTTTTTGTCATTTTTACTCCTGATGGAGAGAATTCATTCTTTTGCTGAGTTCACATGCAATCGCCACTTCTGCCACTCTCAGAATACTGTGTAACTGGGACACGAGCAAAGTTTTGGCCTTGAGCATGTAGAAGGTTGAAGCTGAAATGTTCCCAGCTCCATGGGAACTGTGGGAGCTGGCAAGGAGATGCAGCACAGAGCTGGAGGCCAGCAGCAGAAGTCAGGTAAAGTCAAGTTCTCAGAACTGCAATACAGAATTTCCCCCTCTGCTCTTGCCTAACTCAGAACCGGTCTAAATCCCATAGCTGGCTGATCCGGGGATTGTGAAGTTCCTGGTGTAGGTCCAGGCTGAGTAGCTTGGTACCAAAGATCAGTCAGCATTCAAAAAACTACAAGTGTCTCTCTGACAGCCTAATCATTTGGGTGTTGGAAACATTGACTTTAGGCCCAGATGTGCTGTATAAGTCTGGTGCAGATTTGGCCTCTTGTTAGTGGGTTTAACTTGCCAGCACTGACTGTGCTGACTTTAGTGAGATACCTGTGATTTAAATCACCTGGGGACCTGCTCCTTTTGAGTTCAGTTACTCACAAAGTCAGTGCTACTCTGTCTAAACAATAATGGCACTGTCTTGCTAAACCATTAAGTGTTCTTTTGCAGAGGGAAATAAATTATGAGATGTCATGTTTTGCATAGCTAGTACCTAAATGATAAAACCTTTAAAGAACAGCATGGCAAAACTTAGCCTTACTGCCTGAGAAAGTGAGTATCAGAGCTAATGTTCTTCCTGATCCAGGAGTAAGACAGCCTAAGGTAGGCAGGCATGACAAAAAAAGCTCACAGGGAAGCAAGTGGTCCAGAAAGTAGATGAGTTTGACAAGAAGGTTTAGATGGCTGTTACAGAATTAATTCAGAAAAATCCTATTGGGAAAAAACTGGCTGCTTTCTGGTGCCTTACTATTTTGGGATCAGTTTGCACATAAGCATACACTTCGGTCTGAATTCTAACATACTGATCTCAGGTGTGATTTGTTAAAAACTATGCTGTTTAATGTTCATTCTCCAGTGTGTTAACTTCAGGGTTCCTTAACTTCCCAAAGTCTGTTGTAGGTTTTCCTCAAATTGCAACTTGCTTCTATACATTTGTCCAAAATAACTTTAACTGTTGAGCTCAATGTGCAAGAATGTAACTTCTGAAGTGATAAAAAAGGATTTGAAGGTTGGTAGCATGACTGGAATAGCTAGAGATGAGGGGAATAATAGGATACTCATCTGATTGCTTTGTTTGTTATGTGATAATTTATTTCTGAACTATTTTAAAATGAATGATGTACATAAAAGCATGCAGCTTTGGATGGCAATAACATAAATCAGCACCAGTAATAATGACTGTGAGCTCTTGCATGTGTAAACAAGCATATGTGCAATATAAATTCAATTATCTCAATGTCACTGAGGATATAGAATAATTTCACATTTGTCACTGAATAACTGCAAAGATTTTTGTTGGAAATAAAACCAGATGGAGGACACAATCTTATTCTGGACAGCTGAAGTCTGTTGAAAACTGAAGTATATGCATGTATATGCATATATGTACAAAAATAGAGGCAAGCACTGTGGCTGCAATCTTCAACAGATATAAATCAACGTAACTCCACTGTCTGTGGTGGAGGTGTGGTAATTTACACTAGCCAGCACGGGGGTAAGCGTGTGTATATAAAACAACTATTACACCTGTCGGCAGTCTGATGTTTTACATTGGTACTTCATACAGGAACATAAAGGATGCAACAATCTGCTGAAGCCACTGCAGTATGGTTTTATCCCTCCTGGGATGCAGCATTGGAATCAGGGTCTAAACAGCATCAACATCATCTTGCAAGCACTGGGTATGCTTTAATGTCATGGGGGAGCCCCCGCACAATCCATCTAGAATATATATCAAGCAGAGAGGCATACAGCAATCATGTACTTTTTAACAGGCGGGAGGCTTTTCGCTTGTCATAGCTGGTGAACCCCCAGGGAGGTGAGGCTGCTGCCATCCTGATTCCCAATATATGCTGATTCAGTCATTAAAATGTGCATTCATCTTCCTTCTCCCAAGACCTAGCTGCGCACAGCAGGTTTAACTAAATTGCCAATAAGAAAGCCTCTTAAATCATCCGCAGTCCTGACTGGCAGCCTCACAAGCAGATGCAGCAGCCGATCCCGAGGCAAACAGAGCCTGTTCAGCAGCAGCTTTGCACTTCTGTGTGTACCAGCTAGCGGTTTTTGTAATCATTAATGAGCGAGTACATTGAAGATGGAGGGAGGAAGGGCAGTGGAAGAGTGAGAAAAACAGTTGGGAAGAGGAAGGTGAGACTATTGGAAAATTCTCATTACCTTGTCTGCAGCTGTAGGATAAAAGGAACAACCCCTTCCCTGAAGTGGCCCTAGCTTCAGGGTGCGGAAAACTGTTAATCAGCTTGTTCTCATGCAGCAGGGACCTGCAGGAGGGCTGGCTGGAGAAGTGCCAAGGACTGTCACTTCACACATCCTGAGAAATCTCCCCCCTACGGCTGAGATTTTAATGGCTTTGGGACATGCCTGTGTGTGTCTGTGCATGTGCGTGTATGTATAAGAGAGAAAATGTATTCCCTTGTCACTCTTCGTGTCTCACATACACTACTGAAAATACCTACTTTTTCCTATGTGTACACATGAAAGATGGTTTCAGTAACTGTTTGCAAAAGTGCTAGAAAGGAGACCTGATTCTGGCAGCAAGCCCTCTCTGTCAGGTATTGTTGGAGTCTATCACGGCTGCCAGATCATCTCTGGAGAGGCATAAAGCCCCAGAACCTCTTTAACCAGGTGTTCAAGCTCAGCTATTGCCTAACTATCTGGGCACAATTAGCTTTGCTTCCCCTTCAGTAAAAGGTCAAGATTTAACTTTGGGCTGTGATTTTCTAGAAAGGACTGTGTCTGGCCCTTCCCAAAACAGGACTTACAATGAATACCGTGAAAGTGTGCAGCAGTCTTTCTCCACACTAATGCTAAAGTTAGATTATTGGTCTGTCACTTTTCCTATGATGTGGTGCACACTACGTCTGCATTGGCCAAAAGCCTAGAAACTGTCATTAAATTGAATTGGCTCTCTCCATATATTGGACATGTTGTTGCAGAACATAGGCTGGCCGAGTCCTGCTGCTGAACATTAAGTGCAACAGACCTGCAGCACCCTTCAGGAGGTGTCAAGTACTCTGCATGGGTGAATAACCAGATGATGGATTGGCTCAACATGGGCACTTGTGTGCGACAGAGTTGCGGTGTCTCTCCTCTCGCCTGTATTTTTTTCCTATGGAACTGCAGTATAATATGAAGAGACTGCAAGTATCTACTTGTCCTAGACGTTGCTGAAAACCATGTGCTCTCAGAATGACTGAAAATCTATAGACAAATGTAAAACCCAGGGAAAAACAGCAGGGCTTGTAGGAGTCAAAATACATTATAAAAAAAATCCCTCCTTGAATTCCAAACTAATCTCCATAATTACATATGACTCTGAGAGCTGGAAAACATAAAAAAAAAAATAAAAAGAAATTAAATGTCTTCCAAAAGAAGTGCTCAGGGAATTTAGATAGAGGGACTTTGCTAGCAATGAGTTATAAATTGCCAACCAGTAACTTGTCTCTAGCAGGATCAGAAGGAAGACAAGTACTTTAGATCTCCAAAGAAATGACTCCACTCTAAGCCACAGAGAGTGAGATAACCGGTGAAATATATGTGCCCAAAAGAGACCTCATGAAGAACATTTGTCAGTATAATTGGTGTCCTAGTGATGAAAGCATCAATAGTTGACAACAGCTAGTGGAAAAATTATTTAGCCTCTTTTACACCATCTTTAGTGTGAAAAGACTAGTCCATTTTGGGGAGGAAATATTTCTGCACATCAGAAATTAGCACCATGTTTCTAAATGTTCAGTTCAGTCTGCTGACTTTTCTTCCTACAGACAAATGCCCACCAAATACAATGGCAGATCACTGTAAATAATGCAGAAACTACAAAACAACTCCAGTAATTTAATTTTATTTTCTATGACAAAAGTTCTGTCCCAAGTTTTCTTTTAAAAAATCACTGACACCCAAAACTTGAATTGAATATGTATTTTTTCCATAAAGAATTGATGAGATAACTTGTTAACAGTTAGCACATTCCTTAACAAGTAGTAGATTTAAACCAAGAAGTTGGTGCTTTGCTGTTACAGAACAAATCAGAAACTGAGGGCTTTTTCTGGGTCTGTTTTGGGAAAGAATGTGAATAGAGGATGCTAAAGAATTTGAGCTCCATTTTAAAGCAAGTTTATTTTCCACCATTACTTCACAGCTAAATCTCTCTTTTTGTTTGTTACAAAGCTCTCTTTATTTTCAGCCTAAGTTTATTTTATTTTCTCCCTGTTTGGTTGGGTTTTGGGTTATTTTCCCCTTAACATTGCCCTTCTGGGTGACAGGACAGCTACAAGCACCACTGTTTATTTATAGGGAGTGATCAAGTTTTTAGTTAATTTTAATTTGGGGGCCACGAAAACTAGCTCTGAGAGGACACGTCTCTGTTGTACAATGGGCTTGCATTCTCTGGGGATGATGAATCCATCAGGTAGGGCACAGCAATCTGCTGGGAACCAGCCCAGGCCCATAGGCAGGAGAGGGACATGTGCGTGACTATATTGCCTTCGCATTCACACAGAAGAAAATTCCTGTTCCCAGCTCTAAGAGAATCCCAGTAGCTGATTTGACATCCATTCCCATCTGAAACTGTCCTTTTCAAATAAGAAAAATAGGTGATATTTCACATGGATTCTGATTAGTGTCTCGCACAGTGACACAAACACATCCGTGTCTTTACTGGTTATACCAGGAAAGGTGTTTTCCAGTTGTGGCACTTGCATTTTTCACGACCGTGCTATACTGTTGGCTCACAAACCTCCTGTAATCAGCGAGTGCCCCAGGGTCTCCCTTCTTCTCTGTCATTTTCATCTGAAACTCCCAATTTGCAGAAGTTCATGTTATAAGCTCATTGAGTGCATGACTTTGCACATTATGCAATTAAATTTCATCCCATTTCTAATACTCTACTCTCAAGGTCATTTAGCTTTTCCTGTACAACATTACAGTCTGTCTCTCTGTTGAGGTTTGTGTCATCACCAAACTTCATTAGCACACGTCAACTTCTTATCCCAGAGTCATTAATGAAGACGTTAAAAAATCAATCCCAAATGTTTAAGGATTTCCACTAATGGCATTTCTTTCCAGACCAATTTTGTTTCTCTTCTTTTGCTGATTCTGAACTCATATTTCTTGCTACTTTCTTCATATAACCTCTATAAATAATAATTTCCTATAAGGTGTTGGCAGCTATCTACAATACAGATAGGTGAGAATTAGCTTGGGGTTTAGTGGATTTTTTTCTGTATTTGACACAGATTTAGCTATCCTTGGTATCAAAAGCATAATAATCATCTGACCAAACTACCAATAATAAATCCATGTTATATTTTATCTTGGTTTCTATTTAATTTCCTGCTTTTAAATATTCACCACTTCAATATCTGTGCTAATCTTACATCTAATTCAGATTAAATTCTTGATTCTGGATTATTTTCCTCCCCCTTTCATATATATGGATAGTGTGCTTGCTGCTTTCTAGTCAGATGGTACTCCTCCATGCTTCATTAAAAATTCAGAATGTTTTTCAGATTTCAGTGTGTAAATTACCTTGTTTCTCAAAAGAGCATATTCTTACCCCCACATGTGGTCATTTCTGGCTCTGTGCATTCACTTCCATTAGCCATTTAGCCTTTGCTGCCATCCCATGAACATCATTTTTCTCACTGAAAAATGAGGCAAAGTATCAGTTTGGATATGAATCCATATCACTATTACCTTTCATATTTAGCCCATCCCCACTACACGGTGAACCCATTTCCTTATTTACCTGCCTGACAAGAGATTTTGGACTAACTCTTTTAATTTTACTTGCAAAGCCCAACCTTGTTTTTTATCAACTCATACACCTCGTGCTTTACTTTTTACCAAAAGCATGGCTTACAGTCCTTCGCCAGCTCCCAACACTACACAGCGCTTCCCTCTGCTGCTATTTCCAGTGCACTTTCTCCATCACTTTTCAAAACAATCCTCAGCGAGATCAGTGGTCTGGGGGCCCTTGCTCATGCTGCTAGGACTAGGAAGGCCCATGAAAACCTGCCCGGCCCCAGAAGCAGTTGTAGCTGCCTGGGCACAGGAGAGAGCGGAGGAGTGCGGGTCCCTCCGCTCCCCCCGGGTCGTCCTGCGGCTTCCAGAGTGGGGCAGAGCGAGCAAGCGTTTCTGGGGAAGCGTGGCACAACACAGAGTGGGGTCTCAGTCAAATCGTTCCAAACCTTTTCAAACGTGCCCTGGCATGTTTGAGGTTTGCTGTTTATCCCCAAGTCGACATTTTTCTCTTGGCTGTTCATGCTATTAAGATACTTAGTGCAGGCTTATCACCGCAGGGCATGAGAACATGTTAGGTACCGCAACTGCTACATAGACATTTGGAAAGTGCTGGGGGAACCCGTCGGTGTGACACGTTTGAAGCAACGAAATTAAATCCCTGGTTTATATTCGAGGCTCGGGGGGATGGCTGAACATATGCCATGTACATATAAAGTTGCCACCTCTCAGCAGAGAAACCCTAACATACGGGATATGAATATACTCACTACTAATTTAGCTTGTTTCCTCTGACTTTAAAGCTCAATGGAAGAGCAACGCTTCACAGATGAAGAGCTCTGAGAACACACAAATGACTGGTTATTCTAATAGCCTGCTATCTTGCCATAGCCTGATGAAGTGTGTGAGTCCTCAGTGTAGTTTCTGTTAATTCAGTGCCTGTTTTACTACTTCTAATAGTAAAACAAGAATCCTACAGTACTGACACCCTAGTCCTGGGATTGAGGAGGTCTGTATCTTATTCCCATTTATCTCACATATCTACTAAATGACAGTGAACAAAATCATTACTCTGACTTAAATTTCCTGCTCCATAGACTGAGGATAGTACTGCTAGCCTAGAGTGCGGAGATGTTATAGGTCCTAATTCTTTAATATGGGTAATGTGATTCCTGAATCATCAAAAGAAGGTATAAAAGAAGACCAGAATATTATTATGGCAAATAGGCTACAAATCTTCGAGGATTCAATTATATTTAACTTTTTTGAAAGCCAGTGCGTTAGTTGTTAAACAGCCATTTTTCCAAAGCAAATGCTGTTGTGTCTTAAAATGTCAGAAGTGAAAACACTGAACAAAGGTTTGAGACAGAGCCAAGATCATTTCTAATGCTTTAAACTGGAATGAGAATTTCTCAGCCTTGAAGCATGACAGCCATTCAGGAGTTTATTTTTCTGGCTTTGAAATTTGAGTTGCACTTAGCTATGGGATCTGACAAGTTTCTCCTGCCTTACATCATCCCTGCTCACCTGGCAGCACAGAAGAAGGTGTCTCACACTAATGCTGTCAAGCTAAAGCTCCACTGAGAGGACAGTGATGAATGCCAGTTTAAGTCTGTTGAGCTTGTGCTGGGTGGGCAATGAATAAAGGCCAAATGTTTGAAGCAGCAAGAATTATAAACTGAAAGGAAAGGTTCCATTGCATATAGGCTAATTCTTTGTGTAGTCAAAATGAAATTTCTCAACTAAACAGCGATTTTTCCTATATCAGCTTTTCCCCACAAGCCCACATATCCATACGGTGTTTGTCTCCTTGAATTACTGGCCCTGGCAGACAGTGCCATACCTCTACTAGGAGGAACATGGTCTTGAGAAAATAATAATAATTATGCAAGAAAACAATCATCCTTTGACTTATATACCCCTATGCCACACTGACTGTTCTAGTGACTAATCTCAGGCTGTGTGTGCAGGCTCAGTGTATCATTCCTTAGGTGAACAAATTTCAACCTCAACAAGATGAGTACAGCTGATACTGTAATTGCTTAGTGAGTGATTTTAAACACCTTTAATGCTGTCAAATCAACCCAATTTCCTCCAGAACAAGGCTGATCATTGATGCCCCTTGAAAGATATTTTCATGACGTGTAGAAGTAGGTTGTGGATCAATACAGTTGTACTCTGTGGGAATATTTTAGTTCATCACATGGTATAATTATCCATTACCACAAATACACAAAGCCAGCAATCACTGGTCAACTGAATATGTGTTAACTGGAAGTCTGAATGCCCTAAACCAACCAGCAGCAGCACCAGTTCCTTAGATAATCACTGCTTTTGGATTGCCTTTTTGTCGTGGATGCCTTTTTGTTGTGGATGCATCTAAGATGCAGCGGTTTATTCCATACTTCCAGTTTGAGGCATTGCTCATATTCCATGTGCTACGAGACACAGGCTTTCCTCGAGATCTCATCAGCCTCTTTCAGCAAAGGGCACTGCAAAGGCTGTGTGTCGCTGTGTTTCAGCTCCCTCTTGTTGTCTTTACCAACTCTGCCTGAAGACCCGCAGGATTGCACCCCCATGAATACCAGCTGCTGGATATTGTGACACTCCCAGGAGAGGATACCATAAAAAAAAAAAAAAAAAACATAAAAAAGGAGGGAGAAGGCTATTTCATTAAAGCAGCCTGATACCCATTTTTTCATTGTGTTATTTACATTAAGCATGTATAGAAAGCCAAGTATGTAATAAATAATAACACCTGATGTATTGTGAAGCACACAGAAAGGCTTCCCACCTGTCCAAAATGAATTTAGCTAGACACAACACCACAAACCCGCTTAAGTTCAGGAAATGCTTTCAGTATCAGAGATAACTACCCTTTAGGTAAGCCTTGACTACTGCTACATTTATTGTGAAACAAGGAGGTAGTCAAGCCAGCTGACCTGTTGGAAAGCCATCCAGATGACAGAGTCTGGCTGGATGGGGTGGATCTGCCACTTTTCTAGTGTGGTATATGTATAAGGGATTTTAGGTATTAAACCTGCTAAAACATCTACTGAAAAGGCTTGAATGGGTGTTTGCCTTGTAACCAAGATGTGATTAGGGACCTATGGGGCAGAGAAGCTCTCCTCTCCAGCTTTAGGTTCTGGATTGCTGAGCTCTGGGCAGGAACCCCCCTGGTGTCAGGGTCCTGAGCACACTCCCCACCACTTCTAGGAGCCTATTTGACTAAGTTAAGGAGTCTAATTGACTAAGTCCAAAGTCAGCTCCCTAGTTAATAAGAGCTATTACGAAGAAAGCTAGAAGCAATATCCTGCCCTCCAAGCCTTCCCTTGGGAGCTGCTTTCAAGCTGTGGATCTTTAGCTTGGCCATACCTCTGCTACATTACAGCTCTGTGTGTCCAGTCCAAATACCCACTGATCCTGACCCTGACCCTGACAGACCGACTTGACTTTCTGGCTTGACCCTGGAGCAGTCTGATCACAAATGGAATTGCAGGGCTGTCACTGGACTAAGGTCCTGATCACCATCTCTGGACATGATCCTGACGCTGGCTGTCTAAACTTCCTGACTTCTTGTTGGGAAGGTCACAGACCCTGCCTGCCTTGCTGTCACCCTTTGCTCCTAGCTCCCCTTCCCTTGAAGAGCAGCTTGCCCTTGCTGCTCCCTGACATCTGGAAAGCATAAACACACGCTCCTTTTTACAGAAAATAGGTGGCTAAACGACACTTCATGGGTCTAAACATATCCCAAAGCATCCCAGACGTCACTATCTAAGGCTCTGTGGCTGACTTGTAAGAACAGCAATGCAGCAGAGTATCATAGACTCACAAAAGCATTGTTTGGGAAGGACTTCTGGAGACGTCTAGTCCAGTCTCCTGTTCAAAGTGGCATCATTGCTAAGATCGGGTCAAGACAGCTGTGGCTTTGTCTATCCTGGTTTTGAAAACCTCCAGGAATGAAGAGCCTCTGTACAACCTGTTTCAGCAGTGCATTACCATCCTAGTGACTTTCTTCTCTTAACCTCAACCTCCCAAGATGCAATTTGTGGTCATTTATGGTTGCAGTTGGCACAATACTCAAATTTCTCAGGTCCCTCTGGACTGAACACTACTATTTATCATGTCAGCCATTGTACCTAATCTAATGTCATCCACAGATGGGATGAGATTACACTTTATATCATCATCCAAGTCTCTGATGCAGATGATCATATTGCCCTCAGTATCAGCCCCTAGGTTACTCCGGTTATCTTTTGGTCTTCATCTTGACATTGAGCTTTTGATCGCTACTACTCTTTGAGCCTGATGATCCAACCAATTTTTAACCCACCTAACAGTCCATCCAACAAACCCTTCCTTCCCGCCCATACTGCTTCATCTTCTAAAGAAGTATGCTGTGGGATATGGTGCCAAAATTCTTAATAAATTGTTCTCCACTCATCTACCTAGCAAGAGGATGCCAAGTGCTAAGCTACAGAGAGTGATTTTATTCTCCTGGTCCACTATGCCACAGTTGCTCACTTACATGGCTGTCTATGGTTACTCCCTTCTCCACAGTGCCCTGGCTCAATTACTGTCCCATTGGTATTTGTGCCCATAGAGCTGTGTCTGGTCACCCACAACCTCTCTAACACACAGACACTACTTGTCTGCTTTGACTTGGTTTTCATCATGAGTCACTTTTGGTCTTTTTAATTTTGAGCTACACAGCCTGGTTTGAGCCTCAAACCTCTTACCATAAAGCCACACTGCTGCTACCCCTGGATAAACAGGGAAATTCTTTCAGTCCCTCATTTCTGGGATTGCTTAAATCCTTCTGCTACAAAAGTCTGAGCTCTTCTCCAGGCCACGTCATGGGTCACTTTTGTCCTGGGCACTTCAATACTGGTTTTGGGGTTTTTTTTAAACCTTTAAAGAAGATTTATCATTTCTTTTTAAATATGCTTGGAAAATGAGACACCTGCAGCACATTTATACCTTTCCAGCAAACTGCTGAGAGTATGGGCTTCATAAAGCAGGCTATGATATTTCAACACATGGAAAGGTCCATCATACTGGGTACCTGGTGGAGGCCTGGTTATAACCTGCTGGAACTGCCCTTGATTGATCTAAGCATCAAACCACTCATGGGTTTTGTTTGAGAGATACGCACTTGTTCCCCTCCAGAACAGATCCCAGGACAAATCCAGCCTGCATGCTGTGTTGCTGGTCAGGGAAATGGGACCCTGGAGTGAAACAATGAGTAATCCAAGCTGACGGGCTAGTGACCTGTTGACCTTTAGATAAAGAGCTCATTGTTGACGCTGTTAACACAGGGAAAAGAGTGATCCAAATCTTCTTAAGTATTTCCAGTAGATGGACGGTCTGTCAGGGAGCAAGACATCTTGATTGACATCTCTTAGTGAGTGAAGAGAAAAGACTGCATTGGCCAAGTGTCATTTGTATTTCTGTCATAGGACACTTAAGGCATACTTTGGCAATTTGTCATTGCTGTATTTTGCTCAAATGCTCCGTTAAGTGTCAAGTAAAAGAAATAACGTAATGCTGCTTATTCTTTTGGGGTCAAATGGAGTCAGAGAAGTGCAGAGTTTACTTTTGATGAGGGCTTAGTGCAGACTGGTGTGGCTAAGTTCTGGAGCATGGGAAAATTAGTAAGAGGGAAAAAAGTAGAAGTGTTCCCCTACAGTATTTCTCATGTAAAAACTCTGGGTAGAACCCTCCATGCCACTTTCTTTCTGAAAACTTTGTGACAGATTTTAATAATGCAGAGATGGCTTTTGCTGAAGCTGTAGCACCTCATCAATAGAGCTGAAGAACCTGACGAGGGACTCTCAAGTCAGCAATCAAGCTCACAACTGCTCTTTCAGAAGGAGATAGCATTGCTTTGGAGAATACCAGGCAAACCACTCTGAGGGGCTAGTGGCAATCCTTCTCAAACTCTGAGTTCTGGCAGCACTGAATACCAAACCAACACTGAATACCAAACAGCAAGTGATACAGCTGTGGAAGGGGAGGAGAAAAAGTGCTACTGCAGAAACACAATGTCATATTGGGCACTTCAGACTATGACAGTCAGACTGTTGCTAGGAGCAAGAAACTGCTAAAAATCTTATATAATAGACATTTACAACTAATATTATCACTGGATTCCCCAAATGTAGGCTGTGTTCCTTTCAGGAAAGCACATTCAGTTTCTACCTTATTTCTTGCACTCAATGAATCATAAATACTGACTCAGAGAGATGGGAAATGGTTGATAGATGTTTCTCTTCTGCATTTGGAATAAAGCAGGAGAATGTTTCCATCCCATATGATATTCTGGATAAAGGACATCTGTGACAAAGAAGGATGAGAAATCTGCTGAAGAAGCCCAGATAATGTAAATTAAAGGGAAGTGGGCGAAGATCTTCCTGAGCAGACTGCTGAATTGTTAAACAACTCAAAGAATGTACCACTACAAAAGTTAGAAGGATTATTAGTCAAATCCTCATATTTAAAAGGGGTTTGAAGGCTTCAGCATCTATAATCTGGTTAGCCTAACGTTACCCGCATGCGAAACAATGGAGTTCATTTGAAACAATGCACAGCAATATTTAATAAAAACTTTTAAAGAAAACTACATCTTTTAAAAGACCACAGCATTAGTGGATGAGAGAAGAGCAACTGACATCATCCACTTGGACTTGTGCAAAGCATTTGACACTGTCACACACAACAGCCTTGTCTCTAAATTGGAGAGACATGGATTTGATGGATTGACCACTCGGTGGATAAGGAATTGGCTGGATGGTCACACTCAAAGAGTTGTGGTCAATGGCTTGATGTCCAAGTGGAGACCAGGGATAAGTGGCGTTCCTCAGGGGTCAGTACTGGGACCCGTGCTGTTTAACATCTTTGTCAGCAACATGGCCAGTGAAACTGAGTGCACCCTCAGCAAGTTTGCCAACGACAACAAGCTCTGTGGTGCAGTCAACACACTGGAGTGAAGAGATGCCATCCAGAGGGACCTTGACAGGCTTGAGAGGTGGGCCTGTGTGAACCTCATGAAG
>JAVJGG010000029.1:14187543-14211812 GCA_035590195.1 Aviceda cuculoides | reverse complement strand
CCATCCCACTGGGGGGGGGGGGAGTGAGTGAGCGGCTGCGTGGTGCTTAGTTGCTGGCTGGGGTTAAACCACAACACTTATCACAGGCTGCTCCAAAGAACTGCCTAATTGCTTGTAGCAGCAGTGAACACCCTCTGCTCCCTGGGTTTCAGAGTGACTGCTATGAACACTGGGTTTCACAGGACAAGGCACAAACTCTTAGTACTTTGTACCAAAGGTACAAGGAGAACTGGATATAGAAATGGGGTTTAAAAGACACCTTTTCTTTGCTTTCTTTAATCTGCTTATGTTGACAGACATCCGTGTTCTTCTTATCTGTAAGATTGCTTAGTAGATCTTGATTTCTTGTGAGCATTAAATCAATTTGATTTCATTATGCAAGTTCTTTGGGATAATATAAATAATTTCAAAACAAATGCAAACAAAAACAAACAAGAAAAGAGGAACCTGAATACTTCAGGTTGGTTCCTTTCTGTGTTGCTCCAGTTTTATGCTTGTGGTTGATTGATTTGATCACAAATCTGGAGTGAATCATAACTCAAAGATGAGTATGTCTGTTCCCTTTTCTCATAACGCTTATTTGCAGAGTATATATGTTAAAAGAGAAAGGGAGACATATCACTTATGTTACCACACCACCATTTATCTCTCATTATAGAAATTATTCAGTCATTAATTATTACAGAAAGATCACTTTTATGGTGAGGTTATTAAAAACAGTAATTGGAGCATGCTTCATGTCATAAATTTAGTACATTGTAAATGCGTAGTAACATATATTAGCATTTAAAAGAATCATTACTACTCAGCAATAAGAGAGGAGGTGCAGGATGGGTTCAGTGAATTGATGGAGAAGTGGGAAGAGTTGATACTTGAGGCAAAGGCCACTTATCCCAATCAGCCACTAATCCCCAGGAAGTACCCTGTGCCAGGATTGTTAATACAATTATCATATTTTAAAAGACACGAGAATGGTTTTCACTTTTGGGTAAGTGAATCTTGCATCTTGAACACCTTGAAGGATAGATGCATGCTGTCACATAAAGACATTGTCAATTTTCCTTATTTTTACATTTATGTGCTATTGGATAGAGCTGGCTGAATACTAGCTAATGTTTAAGGTGTCTACATGTTAAGTTCAAATATTAGCTGATGTTTAAGGCATCTACATGCTAAGTTCAAAGATTTCCACCATTTTGGAAAGGCAAAATATATGTTTGCTTAAGGGTTGCAAAGCATTTGGGTAACAATAACCAGCTTTGATCCAGAGATCATTTGTGATGCTCTGTAGATTAGTTCTGTGAGTTCATTGCTAAACATATGGAGGATGGGGATCAATAAATGCAGAAAGAGAAATTTAACAAATATCAGTCATTATTTAAATTTGCAAAGATAGTTACAGAGGATTATGCAACCCCTGGAAAAGGAAATATAGAGTAAATAACCAGATAAGTTGAAAGCGGAGAAACAGTTTCAATGAATATACAGTTACTTACGTCAAAGCCGTGTTGAAGTCAATGGCAGTTTTTAGAACAGTATTGCATGAATAGACCTTTATGGTAAATATCATAATTCCCGTTGATCACTTTTGTCTCAGAAAGGACCTAGCAAGTGCTGAAAAGAACTATGGCAGGATAATGCAGAGGTTAAAGCCATGAGGAGGACTAGGCACATTTTAAAAGGAAAAGCTACAACTAAAAGAGGCAATGTGGTGAGCATATAAAATAACAAAAGATATCATGAAAAACAGATGTTTGAACCTGGTTTGGCCTTTAGATTACCACGAAGACAAGAAATATCCATACTGAAAGGCAACAGACATAAAATAGTACAAGTCCTCCATTTTCCACCATTTACGATTAACCTGTGCGGTTCGTTGCCACAGGATACCACTGAAGGAAGTAGCCTAGTAAATTCCTGAAAAGAGCAGCATCTGCAGCTCAGCCTGAGATGACAATGTGGTGAGAACTACAAATCCTCATGCTCCGAGGTATCAAGCCAGGGCCAGCTGGGTCTCAGGGAAAAGTTCTCCTCTTGTGGCCCAATAGAGAAGGGAGCAGAAGCGCTACAGTCGAAGGGCAGATGTTACAACAGAAAAACTGCTGGTTTGTAACGGCATCATGGCTTTTGTCCCTGGTTTTACAAATCTGGAGGACAGGATTTGGTATTTACTGGGAAATGTTGTATTAAAATGTCAGCATGCATGTCACGCCTTCCTAGTGCTTGTGATTCATATTCCTATAAATCACTAGAAAGACAGGAATATTTTTAGCTTTTTATTTATCTCAGGCAGTTGAACAACTGAATGGCACTGAGGATTTTGCATTGATATCAAGTTAGCTATGTATCATAAGTTAAATTGAGTTTGTATCTTTTAATCCAAAAGTAAAATGCATTTTAAAAGAGATGGCAGGTTAGTGGTTAAAAAGAAGATGAGGCTTTGGTTATTCTAAATTATATTCTCAGCTCTGAGTCTGAAATCTTGTGTGAATTCAGACAAGTTATTTAACTTTTATGCATCTAAACTTCCCCACACCTGCAAAATGGATCTGCCTAATGAAAATGCTGCTAAATCATGAAGTGCATTCTGCGTTCCAGACATGAAAAAATGTTATGTAAATGCAAGGTGTTATTACTGACCTTTGTTCTGAAGCTCCTACAAATGAGTCAGATTTCTCTAGCTGTCACCCCACATCAAATAAATGTAATTATACAGTGACATCATAGCTAGGGACATTTATCTGAGTGAAATTCTCCTAGAGAGTTGTCACCTGCTGTCCCCAATACAGCTTGGCATACTTACCCAGCTTCACAGTGGGAATTATGGTGGACTGTTCCCTGAAGTTCTCCATTTGTTTGGGTTTCTTTTCTGTCTGTCTCTCTCTTAATCTCTCTCTCAGGTCATCTACAAACAGTTCTCAAGGATCACTGGGCCAGTCACAAGGTGCTGTTTCCACATTGCACGAAGCAGCACCATGGAGGCTAACTGAGCTCAGCCCAGGAGCCATGTTCCTACGCTGTCTTCCCTTTCCCACCAACAGCCAACATGGCTCCATAATAGTGAGGGATATCACATCAGTGCTGATGATTTTAACAGTGTGCATCACGCAAAGGTGTTCTGTAACATGTCTGCTCTCACTTACAAAAAAGGGAATTGAAATAATAATCCTCTGTGTTACTTGGCAGATTTGATTATGCCTTGCTGCCCTGCCTTTTGAATCCATGCTGCTTTTTTTTCTCCTTAGAGAGAAATCTTTGACTGCCTCCTCGCAGGTGCTGGATGATGCTGGAGGGTGCATTTGGGCAAGCAGGAGGAGGCTCACAAGGCTTGGGATTACAGCTGGGAGCCAATTTACTTCTATCTGCCCAGGCTTGCTGCAGGGTAAAGGACAGGATGAAGGTTGCACGCAAGAGATAATCAGAGTAAATGCTCCCAGCAGCAGTACCAACAGGAACAGATTGCATAGAAAGTACAAACGCAGGGACGCTTCAGGCAATGTGCGTGGTGACTTTATGCCTGCAACTGCAGATCACTGTGCTATTCTCTATGAGCAATGCCATCTCCTTATGTCCTGGATCAGGCCTAGGAAAAAGATCTTTCCCACAATAGAGGAAAAAATTAACAAAAATGCACTGAAAACCACCAGGATAGAAGAACCGTTTCCTGCTTGTGGTGAATATTATGATTCAAGGAGTAGTGTTTTTTTATTTCTAGGTTTCCCTTTTCATGTCTATAAAGATAAACCAAACAACCCTCTTGAGCATTAGTGAAGTTATTGGGAATAGTAGGTTTCCTACTCCAGCTTGTGAAAGAAATGCCAGATGTAAGCACCAGTTCCAAAATTTTGGTTCCATTTTCTCGTGCAAGCTCCAGGGTTGATGGCCCTGGAATTGGGTGTTTTACTTCTAGCACAACAGAGTCATAACATAGGAACCACAGCACAACTTCCTTGTTCAACATGGTCAATCTCAGCCTGAACAGTGCTGCTAGTGGGGGAAAATAGTTCAGATTCTCATAAATCATTTGCTCAGATGCTGAGAGAGCTGGAAATGTTGTTGGTGATATGAAGTGGACAGCAGAATAGATTCCCTCATCTATTTCACACAGCTGATAAACAATAATGCCCTTCAGTCTCCCCAGCTGGCCCAGGTTCAGATGACCACCACAGTAATGAGTCTCCATATCCTATTAGCAGTTCTCAGGCCATCCATAGTTCATTGAAGAAATGTCTGCTCTGAGCTGAGATGGATGGCTTCCTCTGTAATGAAAATAGAGTGAGAAGTAAGACTGCATGAGGAAGACCTGCTTCTATTTCATCCCTATGCACAGGGAATGATACTTGAAGGGGTGGGGGGAGAGTTTTGTTAAGTATCTGGTACCTTTGTTTCATGTAACAAAGGAAAGACAAATGGTAACACATTCATAATTCTAGCACCAGTTTTGACATAATAGGACAAAATGGTGCCTGAGGATTCCTGTGTATCAAGCAGATGGGCCATCCATTATTTTCCTTCAGGTCAGGGGTCATCCTAAAACGAGAGTCAGCAATCATTTTGCAGGGTATAACAAAACCATTTTTTTCCCTGCTTCTTAATCCCAGAAAGCACTACTGTCCTCTACTTTTGTCCATATACATTATCATTTTTGTCTATTATCTGTGTCCCCAGAGACCTAATAGTCTTTTCTTCAGTGCGGCTTGATCTGGAGCAGCTGTAAGCTTTGCTGCAGGCAGTGTCTGACAACTGCTTGCCTCTTGGTCAGTGTCAGTTCCCTGGGGGAGGGCAGGCATTCACTTCATTATTAGAAGCGTGGAGAAAAATCCTATATTCATTTAGATCCAGAATAAATACGTAATATTTGGAACAAAGGACCCATGTTCCAGTCCAGCTGGCAGTGCTTTTACCACTGCCATTCTTCAAGGCCAACTTCTGCTTGATGCATGCATTAAGGTCATTTATTTAAAAATAATGGAATGTGCTGCAAAAGCCCTTTTTTTCCTCTGTCAGTCTAAATTTCACCTTCCAGCATCTCTCATTGATCCTCAAGCATTAAGAACTTGTGTGAAACAGCGCTTTTGTAAAAATAAAGATTGTTCAATTACAGTACTTGGGAGATGAGAGCAATAGCAAAGAACAAGGCCAGTGTTTTTTCAAAAAACAGGCCTGAGTCTTATTTTGTCATATAACATTGTACTCTTATTCAGGTGTAAGGTGAGCGTGATATTTTTCTATAAATTATCTCCTCCATTACTGGAGTAAAAATAGATGCCAATAAAAGGCTTTATTGTTAGCTTGCTACAGGAGATCCTAGTACTTTACATGATTACCCAAAGTAAGAAGGTGCCTTTCAAACCTGTTCACTTGCATTTGCTGCAGTTGTCCGGCATGACTGTTTACATTCCCTTCTATTTGAGACACTCAAGAAATGGGCTCTGAACCAGATTGTTCCTCTTTGTTTCAAGAAGGAGCTAACCCCGAAAAGCTGCTGCATTGTACAGGTTTAGGATGAAATCTTGGTCCTGTCGATGTTGACAGACATGACCATTTACTTCAACAGGACAACAATCTCACTGGTAATATACAGCTACTATTTAAGTCAGACTGTCTTCTTAGTGGACTCCAAGGTGAGTGAGCACGTGGAGGCTCCTTCCTCCAAAGACTATGCAGAAAGGCTAACCAAGATTAAAGTGAAATGCACTTCAAGGGTGAAATCAAACATCTGTCCATCCTTTAATACCAACTTCCAAAAATTTAGGATGAGATTTGTCTGAAGCAATGGTAGCAACTAAAAGCTAAGTATGACTTCTGAGTTACCATGTCCAGAGGGTGATTTATCCTTCCATCCTTACCTTAGGTGGTGGGATTATCCTTGTCCTTATCCTTGTCCTTGTCCTTGTCCTCATCATAACTTATGTTGAAATGATACCACACATATGTGACTTTTTTAGCTGGTTAATGTTAAGCTGACTTTTTAATTAAGTTTCTTCAGCTTTTTAGAGAGACCTTGTGAAATAAGCTAATACTATTGTAGGAAGGTAGGAAGTTTTGCTTATGCTACTGATTTTTATATAATCATTTTGGTAGCAGCAGCAGTATTTTGGGGAAAAAATCCAATGAAAATATTTACTAGTATCTTCTTTAAAATTTGTATTTGTTGGGGTATCATGGACATTTTGTATAAAAAATACTTTTCCCCTACTTTCAGACATGTAAGACAACATTATCATAAGCAGGACCAATAACAAACATGTAGTAAAAAGGCTGAAAAAGAGAGAACTTTGCTATCAATGTGCTAAGTATTCTCCATCATGTAGATAACCTCTCTTTTCTAACCATTTTATTGTGAGTTGAGAAGAGCTGGGAGTTGAGAAGAGGATGGGAGTGTGGAGAGGACGAGAAACCATCTTGATGATCCTTCTGTGGAACCTTCAGCATCTTTCCCGTTCTTAGCTATCTTCCACACCACATGTTGACCTTGAATAGAATTTTTTACTCAGAGCAGTAGAAATTTTTCCTTGGGTTTAGAGTAATGGAATAAGGCATTTTTTTAGTGCCCTGACAAGAGAAATAGGAAAATATTATGTTTTCTGTCATACCATAACTGTCATAAAGTTAGTAAAGATAATTCGGTCTTTTTACAATTTGGCTAACATTGACTAGTTCTAATGATAAGAATAGAAATGTTAGTAGTGTTTTACCAGAGTTGTCTTTAAAAAATAGTTACAAATTGAGAGCTTTCTCAGAACTGCAACTACAATGGCCAAAAATGAAACATATTTTAGAATTTATCTCATATTTCTTTCTTGTTGAATTTTTGGGGCTTGAGCTGATTCCAAGTGAGAAAAAAGAGTATTCCTTGCAGAGGACATAATTTTGCATTGACAACCAATAAACATGGCTATTATCAAGTCATAATCAAATTTCCTATGTAAAAATTTCAAACATACCCCACTTTCAAATATTTCTGAGGAAAGAAATCCTTACCACTCTTCAGAGAAATATGACCCCTAAATGAGCACCCTGCATTTACAGAGGTGATCAAGAACCTGAAAAGAAGCTTTACAGTTGTGACTTCTAGAAGTCCCCCAAACAATTAAGTCCCCATCCTGTTTCTGACTACTTTTGAAGTCATGCAGTCTCAGTACTTAAATCAACTTTGTGTTCCTACTCTTTGGCTTCGCAAAATGGATTTTTCTGCTACTTGGGGGGTTTTAACTTTTTTTGTTTATTTATGATGACAGATTCTGAAGATTCTGTTGGATCTAGTATAGCCAGCCAGTTAAATGTCCTGCAACAGCAGATGTGTCACTTCTTTTAAGTTTTTCCTCCTCAAAGGCAAGTTCCAAACCATCTTGAAGACATCTTGCAGGCAGATACTTCAAGCTATAAGGTGAGGATAACTGTTCGGGAGGGACTGAGACCAGGCTTGCCATCTCTTCATCATTTACAGCTGTTTTCCCTCAATGCACATACTTCACTCTAATTACTGTTAATAGGAGCCGGTTGTGCAGTCTGAGGAAGTCTGAATTAGTTGCTGTTCATTCAGCAGAGATGAAGATGTTTGTGACTAAATAAAACCCTGCCATTCTGTACGCCTAGCACATAGCACTAATTGGACCACCACCTTGACAATATTGAAAGGGCATGGAGGGGGGGCAATTTTGTCTTTCTTTTGCACAGTCTACATGAAGGTCAAGAAGACTTGCAGCTGCTTCACTCTGGGAAACAGGAGAGTACCTGCCTTCCCTCTTGCTTCTGTCCTTCATCTCCCCCTCACCTTCCACTTGCAACAGCAAGACATAGATAAAAACCCAACCCAAACAAAAAAAAAAAAAAAACAGGAAAGGAAAGTTGGAAAGGAAATCTTTCAATGGCCTTAACTTCTATGTATTATGCCTCTTGGGGAAATAAAGCTCATCCCAAAGAGCTGAAGCCCTGAAGATAGGTGCTTTTATACATGGATGTTTGTTTCTGCCAACTTGGTTTCAGAGTTCAGGCACATACATAACTGAGTTACAACTGGAGTGTGTATTGGCAGAGCTATAGTGGCCGTTCGGGTGGGCTATTGTAGCTGTAAATTGGCACACCATTGTAAGTCAATCATGTGTCTAGGTCCTAATTTAAAGTAATATTTAAATCTTGTTTGGGTATTTGTTTCAATCTCACCTTAGCTTTCTTTTTTCTTTTCCTTTTTTTTTTTTTTTTTCATTTTATCTTGAATATCTTGTATGTCAACTTAGGCTATGTCTACAAAACCTCATGATGAACTGAACAAAGAGTGCTTATACAAACCCTAGTTCTGGTTTAACTAAACTGATGTACACTCTGGCCTGAAATTAAATCAGTCAGTTTGCTGAAAGTGGTAAGATTTGAGACAATAAGTCTGTAATTCACTTGGAAACATGGGATCACTCTGTTAATGTGCAGCTCTGGAGACCATCATATTGTTTCTTTTTTCCAGCCTAATATGATATTGCCAATATTACCTAGGAGTTCTCCAGAATAATACATACATAATGCACTTACCTGATATTTTTTTAAAAGATGTTTTTTTATTCTTGCCTTATTCCTTATCTTTTCCCTCAGCCTCCTTCTCTCTTAATCTGTATGGAAGAAAATAAGTTTTTCTGTCAGCAGTCCTATTTCTCTTTGATAAAAGGTTACATATTGTTAATGTCTTGACTGAGTTCTTAATGCAAAAGTACAAAAAAATTTTGCTAATAAACCAGAAGAAACCATTATTACCAGAAAGGTAATAACGTTATGGCTGACTCCTCTGTAAACTTCTAACTTCCCATAACATGACATACACTACTAATCTACATCCCTTTTCCCAAAGTGCCATCCTGAGCATCTCAGAGCATGTAGGCATTGCATTTAACTGCCTCATTTCTTCACTCTTCATAGTTTTTATATCATATACTCAACTTACTGGCCTAAATATGTTACGACCTCAAAACAAAACTAGCCTTCCTTCAGTTAGGCTTCCTTCAGCTCCACACAAAGCCTCCTGAAGAGCCACTGTCTCACCACCAGTTCTAATGGCCATGCTGAAGGTAACGCCTCTCACCAAGCCCCTACCAGGCACAATGCTCCAGCAGAGCTGGGTCCTGCAGTGTTTCCTTGACCCTGACTGGAAACACCCTCTTAAATGGGCCAGGGACATACAGGTTTGTCTATACTGGGAAATGAAAAAGAGGCAGGACACAGGCTCAAGCTATGTCCATGACAACCTGTACTGTTTAATAGCATGCTCCCTGCCACATATGGCTCTGACCTGTGAGAACTGCAGTCTCCATACAATGCTGAAATGCTTTGCAAGGTGGCACAGACCATGGGATACTCTGTATGTATATACAGATGAAGATTCCCTGCAGTTTCCTTGTTTTAGTTTTGGGGCAGAAGAAGGAGGGTGAGCTGCATAGATGTGACCTATGCACTTGCTCTCAGGGTCAGAAAAAGGTTCTTGGACCTGTTCAATTTAATATGGACCTTGTCTGGGGACAGGAATGGCAAATACAGTGAACATACCACTCTCTAGTCAACTATGTATTTCACAAGGGGGACTGAAGAGTTATTTAGTCTTTTTTCTTTCCTCCTACCTTCTAGCAGCCCGAAGTCACCTGCAGTTTACAGTCCTGTAACATACCCAGCGATCCCACCACCATCTGCACTTCTTTGTTGGCTCTACCAGCTCAGTGGGACCCAGGCTGTGGCCAGCTCCAGGCTGTCTTCCATTTGTTTCAGGAAGTTTTAAAACACGGTGTTTTGCTGGGGGCAACATTATCATGGGAACTTGTTTTCATGTTTTATCTGAAATAAAACCAACCAAAGCATCTCTTTGAAATGTAGAAATTATCACAAGAAAGCCTAAATCACAACAACTGTTTAGTTTACTAGAAAGCTGTTTTTTTCCAAACACCATTATAGTGGATATTTCAGTTATATACATACTACCATTGAATTCAAATGTTCAGATAAAGGTCTTTCTCTCAAAATGAAAATATGGATCTCTGTGCTGCACAATGAACAGATACAAGAATGCGATCACTGATGTGGTCACACTTATGCTAATGGTGCAGGGGGAAATAGTAGGCACATGGTGTGCTTTATTATAATCAGGTAACCGGTTCTTTTTGCCTAAATCTATATGGAATCTTATTTTTCTTATTTTGTTTCCCTTTAGAGTGATTAAACTGCATGATTTAAGCTATGGTATCTGGAAAAGAAACAAATACACAATGTGGCTGCAATTTTGACATCCATGTACCCTCCCTGGAGCTGGCATCTGCTACAAGAAACACTGTAAAGAAAAGGGCAAAAGTGGGTGGTGCAATGTCATTATTCTGTAACCATTTTTGTAGTACCTGACCAAATTCTTGAAGTAGCCAGTGACCTTATGGAAAAATACTGTATTTCAGAGAAGGCATTACATACTATGTTTGGTCAACTCTGCCTACCCTTAGTGAAATGAAATACTTCCAAGGCCCAGATGACCATGGACATCAGAGGTCCAGCCCTACCTCTGAATCAGACCAAAGTGCATAGGAGACCCTTCCCCTCTCCTATTCCCTGGTTTTCATGTGAAGGAGTGCTCATCACGTGGTCTGGATGGAACTGGAGGTGCAAACTCCATCCAGGACTGTGACGTATTCACTTTGAAGAGGCCAGAATCACCATGTGTTCCCACCAGTCCCTCTGGATGCAACCTTTCAATTCAGCTAGAAAGTCAGGATCCCCATTACTGCATGATTTCAGATTTTTTCCTGTTCTAGCATATTTTAAAGCAGAAATGGTTACACGTATGGTCATACCTATGGTGGTGACATATTTACGTAATGTCATTTATGTTAGAAAGGACTTACAAGTATTGAGTAACACTTGAAAGAAGTAGGTCCTAAAGACAAGCTGAAGAAAGATCCAGTCAGCAGACAGGTCTTACCTGTTTTCTGAGTTCATGATCTGGCTTTTATCACAAAGATAAGAAATTTCTGCCTGTTCTACTGCCACCAACTGCCAATCCCCTGAGCTGCTGCAGGCTAATCCACCTGCTCCATGTTCCTTCTCACCAGCTAGATGTACAAAGCACCGCTGGGAAAATGATGCTTTCGTGCTACAGAAACCAGCAAACCAGAAGTAAAGCAAGGCACAGCTGCTGCCTTGAGAAGCCCCAGCCTGAACTCCAGGCTGAGCACTCATCTTAGCCACAGGCTGCAGAGCAAAGCAGAAGCAACAAAACTGAATTGCTCAAGGGAGAGCAAAAGTTTGAACATGAGGCAAATGAAGCATGAAAAACAAAGCAGTGAACCAAACAATTATTCACCACTACAAGAAAATCCATTAAAGAAAAACAAAGCCATTTACAATAGCGCAGCTGAGGGAGGTAGAGATGAAAGCATGAAAAACAATCCCCCCTGAAAATCTATCTATCTTGAAATTCTCGGACTGAGGAAGAAAAGTGGAAGGGGAACAGAGGGGGAAAAAGGGATGGGGGAAGGAAAAATATCAAAATGCAAATTAGCAGGCTTCATTAGTGGTGTCATTCCAAAACATGCAAGGAAAAGACTAAACAAGAGCTATTGCCTTTCTGGGTATGGGTGCTACCTCATCACAAGCAAGGAGAGAATCTCAGATGACTGAGATGGGATACCAAAAGATCATGGAAATGGTAAAGTGAATGCTGAAAAAAGGGGGGTTTTCCCTCTAATCATATTCAAGATGCTGTACATTCAACACCACTGTGTAATTCTGTGACTGGGTTCACTAATAATAAATATAATTGAGGTGTGTGTTTGCTGTGGTAATCTGTTACTAAGTAAAATTTTGAATATACTAATTCTGCCAAGTGGTTTATTCTGCAAAGAAACTGTTGCCTACTGCATGGCAGCAGCTCTGCTGAAGACAGCTATGGGCACATCCAGTTTTCCAGAACTGTCTCCCATTGAGCTCCATTATTGACAGATTAAGTCTTACAGACTTTTTTTTCCACATGATACTCACATATGAGAAGATGTTTGGGGCAGTCCAGTCACCATTCCACGTACCATCAATCAGGGTACAAAACCCAGGGAAGTGTACACAGTGATATCAAAATCATGTATGTAACACATTCTGGGAAGTCGTATTGTGCAGGGGAGAAAAAGGGCAAAGGAAACTAACTGTCTATGACGCTTGGATATATAGTATTGCCAGCCTAGAACACAAAAACTGTCCAGTATCTATTAAGTATAAGCACGAGATTTTTTTGAACACTAGGAGGTCTACACTTTATGCCTATTATATTTATTGAACACTTCCAATTTCCAAACACATTTATTCATCATTTGAAACTTTGCTGTCTGACTAGGAGAGAGAGGATATCTCCTGTATGGCCTAAATGGTAGCATAAGCATGTGGATCCAGGAGCTGGCGCTTTTCCTATAACTGCAGGTAGCGTGATGCAAAAAATGTTGAGGGTCAACAACATATAGGCTACTGTATAGGGAACCTACTGTATAGGGAACCTGGATATTTATCCCTATTGCAGAACAGTGCTGGAGCGGTAACAGCAGAAATTTCCACTGCTTGCAGCACGCTATACCTAAAAAGTGAAAGGACAGACTTTAAGTGCAACATGGGAGATTTAGAGGTGAAGAGTATGATTTGAGTTCATTTTCCTGAAGAAAGATTCCATTTTCTAAAGTTTGGGAAAGACCAGTTTGCAGAAATAGCATGAGGCTAGGCTGTTTGCAAAGGTTAAATACTACTAGTTGCTATGAATGCTAGCCTAAGATTTAACACATGTGAAAGCAAAATCTATATTTGGAGCCAGCTACCAGTTAAAAAATAATTTTAAATTTTATTTGAACATAGGACTTCACCATCTCCCTATGAACAGAAGCAACATAACTTATCTAAAACACATTCAAGTCCAGCTAAGGAAACAGATCAAAAATATCCGAAATGCATGAAGCACTCAGACATTTTAACATCTTTTTAAAAATAGAGATTTTAACTTCTGCCATTACTAATTCAGTTCTATTCAGACTCATTCTCCTTTTTTTTTTTTTTTTCCTTTCTTCTCTTTAGATGTCACACATGCTGCTTCTACTCAGGATGTTTCTTCTGCAAGCCCTATCAGCCTCTTTCTCTGATACACTGCCAATGGAGCATTTATGTATTCATCTTTTTCGTGTTAGGAACCATGGTCAGCATTGCTGGCCACAGGCAAATTCTGTAGCCTGTATATGCAGAATATTTTTTTTAGGATTCATTGTCACTTTTGGCCCCAGATTCCTGACATAGTTTACTGAAGCATCCCTGGAGCAGACAAGAGCACAAAAACTGCCATGGTGAATGAGACACATGGTCCATCTAGCACAGCATCCTGCTTCCAACAGGGAAAAGCCTGGCTGCTTCCAAGGAAGTGTCTGCGCAGACTATGTCTTCAGAGGAATCTGCAGGGAGCCTTTGACTGGCTGAATGTGTCCTCATCCTCATCCTGAAGCACAAGGTTTTCTTAAACTCTGATGCAAGAGACTTTGGTCCCTCATGCTTTTTGTGATGCTAATTTAAATATTTCTTAGAATCATAAAGATATGAAAATGCTGAGAAAAAAATTCAAAGCTGGTTCTGGAGGCCATCAAGCATGCATCAAGCATCACCTGCCAGCGTACTCTACATGCATCCCCACTGGGCTTTCTGATCCTCCAGCAGTCCTGTGAAGAATAGGTCTGTTTTGTCTTGTCTCTAATTACAGTAGAAGTAGAAAAAAAGTAGACTACCAGTGTCAGGAATACGAGGTTTTAGAGCTGCTACTGATGAAATAGCTTTTATCTTAGACTGTAGAAAGTGAAGAAAATTTATCAAGGCTGGAAATAGCAGGTGCTGCCAGACAGGCTTCAGCCTCTTCAGCCCAGACTGGACAAAGCTGCTGGGTTCAAGCTGCTGCTGGTGCTTTCTTAGCAGGGATGCTCCATGCATTTAAGTTGGACTCTGCCTTAAAACTCAGCCTGTTAGTGTACTTATATCCTGCTTTTTTACTAATTCTTTTCAATACTGTTTATTTTGTAGGGAAAAAGGAGTATATTCATCTTGCTTTGTTTCCAAAACTACTTGAGGACAAAGGATTATAGAAAATTGCATTACATAATACTTGCTCTCCCTTTCCTTACTCTCTGTACTAGAAGAATGGTGTCAACACTCTGATAATTATATCTGGTTTTCATTTATCAAGATTTAGCTGTGTCCTACAGCTAATAGTAATTTCTAGAATTAGCTATGTCCTGCAGCTAATAGTAATTTCTAGAATTTAGCTCACCAGGTAAACATAATCAGTTACATATAGTCAAGGTTTCAACCACTCTTAAATTTGTGCACAGGGCTTTTCTCTTCATTACACCTGTAGAGGCTCTTACCTGGAGACACCTCCTAACACCACCAATAAATATATGTATTTACACTAGATAAAATGTTTACTCAACACATTTAGATGCAAAAATTCATTTATGTCTATGATATTGATCATGGAATATTGTTTTGTTTTCCAACTGTATTAAGAACACACAAGTCAAACTACATATTATTTTTAAGATAAAAATCAATTCACTTGGCTAAAGTCCAGCATATCTGCTTTATTATTGATTTCTTTTAAGACATAGCCCCATGGACTATTTAGGAACTAGGTTCAATATTTATTTCAATAGTATTTCAGCAGTTAATTTTTATTGATGTTACATTCTCTCATATATCCTGAGAGACAGTGCATTAGGAATATCACCTTAGTTTCTAAAGCTAAAAGGAGTTGCACACTACGTACCACAAAAAAAGGAGCCCATGAGACTAATCATTTGTATACAGCCCATTGAAATATTGATAGTTTTGAAAACAGCATGTGGCATTTGTTTTTAGAAATTATGATGTAAGAAAACCCACTGCATATTCATGAATTACAAGGTTGTACAGAATTCCCTGAGCTGAATGTTTGGCCCCACAAAAACAACACCTGCTAGAACAGGAGCCCCAGGACCTGCAAATTGCAAGCAGCTCGAGGCTGATACAACAAAGCTTGCTCTGCCTTTCTCTGACAAGGCCAGGTAAGAGGCATTTCTCATGGGGAAACGAAGTAAGTGAGCACATCGTTCGGACACAGCAGTGACCTAGCTAGCTCAGCATGCTGCTGAGGGGTCTGCCTGCACTTGGCTGCACAGGTGTATCCTCACGTGTGACTGGAGAGCACCGCAGTTTGCTTGGCTTTTGGCTAAATCTTCGCTTGACCAAGGATGCTAGGGGACCAGTATATCCTTATTACCACCTCCTAAATCCATAGCTGGGCACAGAGGTACCCATGCTGATGCCTGTTGTATTGCATCAGCATCTCCAGCAAACAAACCGTGAAGGAGGAAACCGTGGAAAGGACAAAAAGTTGCTTTGTGGATCAGCAAACACAAGTGTCACTGAGCTGGGATGGGCGGCGGAGCTGTGCTAAGGATTGAAGAAGCATGAGCGTAGGGTGCTTGAGAATTTCCTTTTATTTCCCACATAATCTTGCTCTACTTTTCTCCTGTTTCTTGAAAAGAAATGGTTGCCTTAGATTCAAGACCCTCCTATATTCAGGCCAATACAGGCACAGAGGATTTCAGCTGAAAAGTCCAGAAATTAAAAACAGGCAGTTCCCCCACACTCATATCATCTTGGCACTGTGACTACCAAGTCATCCTTTTCTCATCGAAAAAGGAGATTCAACTCCAATAGATACTTCCCCACAGATTGCTATGTCTTGAGAAGGAAACTGCTTCCTTGTGTCCTCCCAAGCCTGCAGAGCTCTCCCATGGAGCACTGCTGTAGCAGAGAAAGCTTTTGCCTTATACACAACTCCTTCCTCACCCTGTTTGGCCAAACGACCACAAAGCTAAGGGGAAAGACGCATTTAACCCTTGAACATACTCTCTACTGGCACTCAGAGCTAGTTAGTGTGTGCTTAAGGGTTGCTATATTTTCTTAAATTGCCTTAACACTTTATAAAGCCTTGAAAGGGATTTCCCTGTCTTTTTCAGATAGGTGGTCTCTTCCACAGGCTTTGCAGGAGTCTGCAAGAAAGGCCCCCTTCTCTTTTCCCAACAACAATAGTTTTTATAAGGCTTCCCTTTCAACACAGTATACGTACAAAGTCTCGGCACCTAAAATCCAACCCTGCTATCAAATGCATTAGTTCACATATTTAAGAGGGTTGAAAGAGACTCAGGTTTTTCTGCATAGTTGAGAGAAAACTGTTTATCTGTAAGTGTTATCATATGTTAGAGCAAAGTCAATTAACCCAGTTAACCAAGGTGTAAAAAAACTCTAGCCAAATTGAAACAATTTAAAGTGGGTTTGAACCAAAACAGCAACTCATATCTAAAAACACTTCCTTCACAATGAGGGACTAAGTAACCCCCAGAAACTTCATTCAAGATAGCTTGTCACTGGAGATCAAATCAGAATTATAAAAAACAGAAGCTGAAAATGGCCAGCTCGTTCCTTTACAGAATAAAAATCAACATCTTCCATTATCAGAAACAGAAAGATGAGTTCATGGCACTACCTGTAGCATAAAAATTGATATAAAAGTCCTAACATCAGGAAATACCAGTGAATGCATACAAACACAGCCATCTCAAAAAACTTGTGAATTTATGGGACATGATAGAAACATAAGGTCTGACGTTTGACTTCCTGGAGCCATAGGCAAGTATGTAAAGGTGAATTTCCTTCTGTTGTCTCCTTGACAAAGGCTGGGGGGGAGAACATGGACTGTTCTTTGTTCTCTCATCAGTAAATTAAGTATATGCAGTTTGGGCTTGTTTTATTTGATTTCAGCTTACACTGTAGCTTATGGTATTTGTTGTGCCTGAAGAGATATTTAACGTTTTACAAAAAACAGCCTGATCAAAAAGCTGAGTTCACTCCCATATTAGGAATTGATCAGTGGCAGGGACTACCCGTTAGTCAGGGTCAGAGACGAGCTGGCCAGTCTGTCCCTCCTGCAGTGGGTGCCACGGTCCGTCACCAGGAGTCTAAACTCACACTTGTCTGTCTTAGGGGACCACAGAGCCGAGTTATCTGCACTTGGGTTTGTCATTTTGTCATTTGAAACAAAGCCAAAACTGAGGCAGCAGAATCTAATCTTTCAAACATGACCTTAATCCACTCCTGTAGTTCAAAGGGTTTAAAATTAAAGCTCTCCATTTAGATCGCCTTTACTCCAAAGTAATTTTCATTCTTCCCTGGAGTTCAATGCCCTTAATAATTCAGTCTAGCTTGCCACCCTGCAAAAACCACAGTCACACCTTTAATCCCTGCTGCTGTCTTTCTTAGTGAAACCTGCTACTAAAAATTCCAATCAGTTCTTGAGTCTGGATTTTTAAAGATATTTCAATATCTAGCTAGCCATCATTCCAGTGTTATTCTGGTACTCAAATCATCTTTTAGGAGCTGTAGTATTGCTTCAGTTGAGCCTTGTGTTGTTTTCGGTATGGGTGTGCTGATTTGCAAAGGATGAAATTATTACCTGTAGTAAACTGTTGCACAGCAAACCTCTAGACACATAGATCCATGAATCTATTCTAAATAGTTTTCTAATTTTTACCCTAAATATCCTGAAAGCTTCTATTTTTACCCGGAATGTGCCTATCCTAAATAAAATATAAACAAAAAAAATCCATAAGTATTCTTTGCTTGCAAACTCCTCAGAGCTACCAGAGCACCACACCTAGGGCCTTTAAACTGAGCTGGAAAGCAGAGCTGGCAAGCAAAATTCTCAGTCCTATTATTCATCAGAATTAACTAGTTCACCAGAATCAACCTGCATTATTTTAAGAAACCTCCCGCAGGCTTTGAAGGGCAGGCAGGCCAGAGAGAGGGAGCTTGCCAGGTTTTTTCCAGATGTCTAGCTACCCGCAGCAGCCCGAGCTCAGAGTCTAAATCTTGGCAGCCTGTGACACCGGGGGCCTGGATGCCCTCACCAAGGATGCCGTGGTGTCTAGGTCTCTGTCTCCACAGCCATCCGCTGTCCTAATCCTGGACCTGGGGGGCCTGGAGACCTGGCAGCTCTGAATTGAACCCCTTGTGTCTCCTGCCAGGTTGACAGGAGAAGGATGGAGTAGCCAGGGGTGCCTTTTGTCCACCTGTGGTGCTGGTGGTGGGACACTGATATGGTAGGTGTCACACAGACTGCAGTCAGGCGTCAGGGGTGCCTGGCTCCCCTGTGGCAGTGGTTGAGAACCCAGGGAACACGTTTTATTTCGGAAACTGCAATTTCCTGTGTTTCCAAAAATACCTTGGGATTTCTAGTCTGAGAACAGTTTTGAATTTTCAGGTTTCATTCTACTTCCAGGCAATAAAACTGCCTCCCAGTCACCTTCACTGGTGACTTTTTTGAAGTTCACCCTTCAGCTCTGCTTGATATCGTAATACCATTAGTGCTAATGAGCTCTCCAGCAAACATTGCATTGTTGATCCCTTACCTACTTACTCTAGGAGGAATAAAGGACTGAAGATGGTGTGGCTATTAACTCAGAGCCCTGCATTCACTTACATTTTTACTTTAACTATCTCTATTCACTGTAAATTCCCTTCACACTCTGTGGTGTCAAGAACACATTATCAGTTTTTCACTGATCTCAGCTTCTCAGGTGCCTGTCACTGCATGTGTTGTAAAATCAGCATCTGTGCATGCACCGTGGCCAGGCTTAGCAGCTGCTTTTACAGGATAAACTGTGATATATCTTCTATATCTGAAATCACATGAAGCCCCCAATCCATCAAAAATTTTCTTTTAAAGAAAGGCTATGATGCTATTTGCAACAAAATTATTTCTGTATTAACAGTTTCACAGCATGGTCCCCAGCTCCAAATTTTCTGGATCTGGGGTTACAATTGATTCGTTTGCTCTAAGAGAAACACTCATTCATTTTGTATTATGCCTGCTATATATACTACTATGCTACTACACAACAGTGCTACTGCCTGCAGCTCTCCAGCTGTCAGGGAAAAGGAGCCATCCTCACAGGGCAGTCTGTCCTGGACCGGACACCCTGGAGTCTTGCATTAGTGTCAGACTTTGCACAAGACTCTTCCTAACTTTCAGGTCCCTGGCCAGATCTGAAGATGAACAGTCAAACAGTAATGTTTGTCCTCTGGCAAAGATCCCGTGGAAGTCGGAAAGTGTCCCTCCACAGAAGCGCTATCAATATTCATTGTCTCCAGTGGTGCAAGACAGAATGGCTCCAAAGAAGAATTAGGGTCCCCAAACTCCTAACCTAAGTGGAAAGCAAAAAGCAAGCTATCCATAAAATCAGCAGATGGTAAGAGGGAGATAATAATGAGTGGTGTCACAAGCAGCAGTTGCAGCTCAGCAGCTGCCACAGCATTATTAAGTGTTTGCTGTGGAGCACTCGGTGTGACTCGGTGAGCCCCTCCGAAAGGAGCCGTCAGCTCCCCAAAAGGTAGACTCCATGCCCCCTGCAGCTGAGCCCTAACTACAGCCCCCACAAGATAGGACTGGCAATATTTTCTTCCCTCCCCCTTGACCTTCCTGACTACTTATAGATCAGCCACTGCTGTTCCAGTGTTTCTGTAACCTCTGGCAGGATTCAACAGTGTGGACCCATAAACCCTCATCTGGCAAGCTTGGAAGTCGAAAGTGCTGCAATTTTGGGATAAGAGTGCAGTGGTAATTTCAATCACACAGAAGAGTGGAAAGGAAAATCAATACCTCTAAATGGGGAGAGGAAAATGTGAAGAAAGAGGACTAATTCCCTAGCCTCTGTGCAGATATGACAAACAGTGTAGAGCAGGACTGAAGTACAAAGTCTAAAAGAATTACTAGGTGGAGTTCTGTCAAGACTGTCCCCCTTGGCTTCTCCTGGATCTTTCTCTCTACAGCTCTTACAATGGCATCGACAAAGGGAAGTAGAAAACACTTAGAGACATATTTTGCTATCTACAGTCTTCCTTTCTTATCTTCTCAAGCTGCACAGGAAAAGTGAACTGTTACATCTTAATAGGATTTAGGCTATAAGATTTCAAGTCATCTGTTCTTTCTCTAATTCATACTGGATGGTCAGTTCCTGACAATGCTGTAGGTGGGATTTTCACAAGTCCTTAGCATTGGCCTAATTCCTCTCTTGTTCAATTCCTTGGAAAGATCTGTGCTAAAAATACGAATTTATGCAAACTGCACGTATCAGGGACCAATATGAGGCCTGGTATGAAGGACAGGTCACCTTGTCTCTGCTTCAGTCACTTTCTTTCTCTAGCAGGTCTGACACATATCCTGAGATGGCATGCAGAGCTAAATCTGACCCTTTGGGGTATGGCTAACCCCATGCTTCATGGCAGCCATACTGGCATAGGTAACTCCATTGCATTTTCTACATATGTTTTCAGCAAGATATTTCAGAAAAATCAGAGAAGTCAGTCCGAGTGCTTCAGGAAGAGGCAGGGATCCTGGAGGCCAGTCACGTGCAATGCGAGTTGCAGCAGGCGGCAGGGCTGCTGACAGCAGTGTGATTGCAGCTGCCTGGCTAAGCTCCAGACCCACCATTGGGTGAAATGGCTCGTGATCACTGCTGCCGCAGCTGAGAAGCCTTTGTCTGTAGCTAAAGTGGCCTGTCAGTCCCTGGGATCCAGTGGGTCCAGTCAGAAGACATCACAGATTCTTCTGGGCTGGCTCAGCCCATTTTCCTCCCTCGGGAAGCAAAAGAAGGAATGGCTCTGGTTTTTATTTTGGTCTCCTCCCATTGTCCAAATTACATCCAGATTCAGGAGCTTGGAAGTTCTTATGTCACCTCTGGTTTCAAAACAGTTTAGTAGGCAAAACCCACCAGCCCTGGGAATATTGCCCTGCCTATGGATGCTATTCGAATGTGCCTACGGCATCAAATCACTCACAGAACATCACTGCTTCAAAGGCAGAGGGCAGCCAAAGCTGCAGTCCTGGGGCCACTGAAAGGGGTTTGAAATCCCAGAGGAGAAAGCTGGAGATAGGTCAAATTGAATTATTATGGGAGAACGTCGTATTTTTATTCGCATCTGTTTTCTTGACTTGTAGGTAGTTGTTCAATTTTCCTGGGCAGTTTTTGTTGCCATGAAAGCTTAGAGTGATGCCAGAATTTGATAGTGTACCCTTACTCCGACTATATTGATCTGCCCATAGGCATGGGTACACACATGCATTGGCAAGCAAAATTCCTCACTCCTGCACACAGACACCAAACTATATATGAAAAACTGCTGGTTTTGAGATTGAATTTCCTGCTCAACAAAAATGAATGTCAGGGCTGTTCTGGTGCAGAACTCCAGACCAGAGGCACTAAAATTAACACTGTTAAGCTTGTGGTGGGATATGAACACACGCTTTAGAGCAAGGCCCTCCAACAAGAGGTCTACCAGGGAGAAAATGAACCCAAAGAGTCTGGCTGTTCCCTTCACAACCAGAAAGGAATGTGCAATATGCAGCATAATCACCTGGAAAGAGAACATTTGGTCAAAAATTTTCCAAAAATACCTGACAGATCCAAGTTTTAACCATTTGTCTATTTTCTGTATCCATATGCTCTCAGTCAAGGGTGAATACTCTAAACTTAAGGCTTGGGTACCACTTACACAGACAAGTTCCTCTCATCTCCTGGTCCATCCCTTCTTTGAAAGATTCCCTCAGAGATCCAAGGTCTCCTTCTGTATGGTAGGTAGAGAGTTAATCATCTACTCACAAAGGCTGTAGGGAAGAAGCCATTTATAAAAATCGTTCATATGTGTGGCTAATGCCTTTTTCAGAGACCTATTTCCCTGCATAAATATGACATATCACCAATCAGATGGAAGCTAATTGAAAGGGGGAGTTCTTTCACCTTGTATTTTCTAAAAAATGCCATTGCTTTTTATGACACCTTCCTTACTACTTAGCCTTCCAGGCCTGCCCTTTCATCACAAAGTCCCTTAAGGACTGCTAGGAAAAAATCTCTCCTTTAGCCTGTCTTCCTAGGGCAGTGAAACTTATGAGGTCCTGCTATCTGTCTGTCCTTTGCCCTCCTAAAGAGTGTTGAAACCCCTGACTAGTTTCAACCCAATTTAAAAAAAGGGTAGAAGTCTCAGATATATTTATGTTCTCACAAGCTTTGTGAAAGGCAGCAGCTGAGTAAAGGCAAGACAGACAAATCAGTGCCATCACTGAAGGAAAAGTTGCAGTGCAAATGTGCAATACTAGCTACTAAGAGCAAATTCAAAGAGAGCCATATGAATAGGAAAGCCTTGGTGAGAGCTAACACCCTACCACACAGGGGATAATTTGATTGTATAAGCCCCTCATTTACACAGGCTTCGTTTAGTATCAACTAAAATAACTTCAAGGTAATTATGAGAAATATTCTGGCTGCTCATGACTGGTCCTGATGCAAGGCTCTACACTGATCTTTTATTTGGGAATATGGAATAACCTGGGAAACCCAACTGACCCGAAGCAGGAAGGGATCTTTGGTGCTCTGCGCCCAACCAGGGTTAAGCAAGGAAGGAAGGGAGAAAAGGGCTCCCCAGAACAGCACTGGTATTGGCTGACACCACTGCGAACTAGGGCCACAGACCTCTCTCACAGACCCTCTGGGCTACCCCAGAGCTACAAAGCTCCCCATCACACCCAAGAGGCACCACGATGGCTGTCCTCTTTCCAGCACATTGAACAGCCACTACAGTCAGCAGTAGGATCTGTCCTCAGTGCATACTCAATGCTATAGTCCTAAAGATAGACCCATCCCACATAGTTTGGCCCCAGCAGAAAACAACAGCACATTAAGCTGTCCATCATGGCCCTAACCACTGTCCTGCTGCAGTGGCACAGTAGGGTTGTGCATACCTACCCATCTCTGTCCTGGGTGGTTGTCTGCATTGGGTTACTGGAGAAGTCCAGCAGGGGATCTGGCAAAGCTCTAGGCAGTGATGTGAGGACTCTCTGGCCCTTCACCAAAGAGCCTTGTTTTAGCTGCTGTAATGGATGCTCTGACTTCACCAGCCCCTAATCCACACCCCCATCTTTTCCTGAAGCATGGTGAGTCAGCAATGCCTTCCTGACCCAGCTGAGATTAAGCAGAGCAAGTGACCTTGAATGTGCTGATAGCAGCAGGAAGAATAATCATCAGCGCCATAGCTCAAGGGCATCCAGATCCTAGAATGTGACTCAAATGCAGAAATCAGACAGACTTAAAATCATACCTTTATTAAAGTGCATTTGGGAACTTTGTGCCCTTCTGTGGCTTTTGACTGGTTTTTGTCCTTTCATTTAAGGGCTGGTTCTTGGTTACACCATTGAATCATCCTTATGTTTTCACACTGGGCGATTCTAATATAGTTGTGCTGTATACTGCTCACACTCCAGCTTGACTTTTCTCCACCTAGCAAAAGATGCTGTGATTTTTATTCACATTTTCTGACCTTGAGTGGATGCATCAGACATCTGTTCAAAAGCATATTTTTCAGGTACCCATCATGACACTTTCCTCATGCTGTGCAGTCCTTGGTTATGTTTGAAGACCAGGCTCTAACGCCACTAGGGGACATAGGCGTCTAACTCCCTTTTTAAGATCTGAAGTCTGAAAAATATCTCTCAGTTGCCTAGCACCTATGTTTCTGCCATTCTGACATTTCCCACTGCTAGACATAGAGAACCACCTAATTTAGAGGGTGACAAACAGATCCTGCAAAAGGCCTGAGTACTGTGGTGACTAGGGTTGCAGTGTCAAATGCTTAGGTGCTCATCTCAGGTGCAGAATGTACAGACCTGAGTTACTTAACATACCCAGAAATCCTGAAAAATTAGTGTGGGAGGATTCAGTGCTAATTCACTTAACATACTCAAGCCACAGCAGTCACAAGGTAATATTAATGCTTGCAGACCAAGATTGATAGGAATTCTCAGGTCTGGTCTTACAGATTACAAAGAAAGCCAGAGCTGATGAAAGTACTTTTCACCCAAGTAGTTTAGTAAATAATGGGTCAGTCAGACACTGGGACATCATCGGTCAAAGGACGCTTATTTTCAACTCCCTCTTTTGCCTGTAGATATCTGATACCTCCTCTCTCCTAAGCAAATGGTGTCATCACCAGACTACATAACACATTCGTGAATGTGACTCTCTGTCTTTCAGTTGAAGTCCTGTTGGAGTTTCAGAAACTCTTCTGTTTTGTTTTTTTTTCTGTTAAAGGAATTTTTCCCCATACGGGTTGCTAGGGGGACAAATGGCTGAGTACTTAAGATAAAC
>JAVJGG010000029.1:14141651-14154164 GCA_035590195.1 Aviceda cuculoides | reverse complement strand
TCTTGTAAACTGCAGATTTGCATTAAATCTTCATAGGTTTAAAAGTGTGAAAAAGCTTAAGCTGACATAGTATAAGAATACATACATCATAGATATAGATATAGATATAGATATAGATATAGATATAGATATAGATATAGATATAGATATAGATGTAGAGATATAGTTACAGACATAGATATGTAAGTATTTCTAAGCTGTGAAGTTCTCCTTAGTTTCATGATATGAAGGCTTTGGTAAAAAGACCCACTTAAGGAGTTTGGCCCACAGTACTCCTGCCCACCTGCCTCACGGTCTTCCCCACAAGAAAGGATATTTTTAATCCAGATGAGTTCAGAGAAAAGATGTACTGGCAAGAATGAACTGTGGTGTAGAGCTGGAAACAAAAGCAGAGACTGCGGGAGGCAGTGCTGCTGAAGTCCTCTTTGCCACCAAAACTACAGTCTCATGAATCTGAGGAGAGGAGAGGAGAGGAGAGGAGAGGAGAGGAGAGGAGAGGAGAGGAGAGGAGACTGCAGCTGTCGTACGAGCAAATGTGATGGTGCCCTCTTCACCCAGAGCCCAGCAGACCCTTCTGATGCTGCCATTTGGCATTTTGTCCTGCAGTGTCCTGCAGTTACTCTGATGTTACGTGGAGCTGACTGGGAACCTCCTTGTGTTCAAAGGTTTAAAGAAAGTGTGGAAAAATATATACAAAAAATTGTAACTGTCTGGGAGAGGAAGGAGGGAAGGAAAGAGAGAGAGAAGGAAAGAAGGGGGAGGGAAGGGAGAAAATATGTCTGTGTAATATTGCATGTGCCTATGGTGCTAGCAAACATTGACATTAAGATTCCATGGTTTATTAATATAAAATCCTCATTTTTTTAAAAAAAAAGCCTAAACCACACAGAACATACAGAAGTTGATATTGTACAGTAAATGAATGTGAATGGGAGAAAAAAACACCCAAGTGAAAATTCAGAGGCTAAATACCACATCCTGCTTTACAGCGCACACAGCACAGTAAGCCTAGGAAATGTTCCTTAGGCTATAAAATTACACAAAGGACTAGAGTGTCCCATTTTTCTTTTTAATTTAAAGAAAATAGCCAGAGCCACTGAAAAGAGGGAATTGACCTCTTTGGGTGTCTCACTTTCTCAGAGACGTTTCTGGTCAACCAAGCCTGCACGTCATTCCTGGAAGAATGACCACAGCCTCCACACTTCTGGCCTCTACCCTGGAAGCCATTGCTTATATTTCCATTACTCCACTGTATGTCAGACCCATTCACAGCCTTCATCAATGGCAGAAGGTCAGAAGTCTCCCAAACTTAGATATCGGCATATAAACTCCCATAAATTAGACACAGAAATTGCAAAATCTATATACCTGAGTGATGGAGCATGTTATTCCCCCCTTTCTGCTCCTTTCAAGAGGTTACATGCAGTTTGGCCTGTGCAGCTTCACAATCCATCCATTTTAAAAACAATTAAAATAATATAACATTGATTTTTTTTTTTTTTTTTTTTTTTTTTAAGCACCACAGCTTGCAGGAGTGCTGAGTGTGAATGCCTCCTTCCTATATAACATAGCATGCAATACCCTCCTGGGGTGGGGACCGCAGCCACTGAGCATCCCCACTTTGAAGGCATGCCCCGCTTTCATGACACCGGGAACAGGAACAGACAAGGCGTTTCTGCTTGGGAGCAAAGAAGCACTGCAAAGCCAAGCGCCATGCCCAAGCTGCTCAGAGACGTGGCTATGCCCAGCTGAGGCTGGGCTTAGCCAGGAGGCATCTCCCACTGCCGGCTGTGCCTCAGTTTATAGATAATCTTTTATTTTCCTTTGCTAAGGCGTTTTTTCCTCTCCCTCACGGAGAAGACAAGCTCCCATGCGAGAGTGGCACAGGCCAATAAGAAAAAAGCCTCCCTCCAAATCTGCTGGGATCCTGGGTGCTCTGAGGGCTGCACTTACCCTCAGCTCTTAGGGCAATGAGGGTGCTCCAGAGCCAAGGCTGGGGGGGCAGTTTTGCAATATTCCGCTGTGAAATATGGGGAAGGGCGACACAACACACATACACACACACAACACCAATGCAGGGCCTGATCTCCAGAAGTGCTGAACACTTGTGAGGCAGCGAACACCTCCGGCGCTCAACAGCAGGAGTTAGAAGCATTCAGCATTTTAGGAGAGTTGCTAAGCATCCCCAGGAATCAGAAGACGGGGGTTTCTGCGTGTGGGTTTTTACCTGTGGTTTGAGCTTCGGATACTGTGAAATCCCTTTACACCTAATTAAGATAAATCGTGGAGAAATATACAAAGATGCATAATTTACCAGCTCTTCGACTGATTTAAGTGTATCCCCACAGGGAACTACACCCATTTAACTAAAATCAAGTTAGAAATCAATTTAGTTACATTAGTGCATTTTCGGTATGGAATAGCCCTTAATTTGAATGGGAATAAAGACCCACTATGGGCCGATTGATTCTGTTAGGTGAAGGAAAAGCTTTTATTCTCGATATAGCTACAAACGAAATCAGATTTAGAATGCTATGGGATATTATATATGGGAAACATTAGGATTTGTGGGTATAGGCTTGTCTTTTTTCACACAGCTCTGAACATCTTCATTCCTCCTGTGATTTCAGGCATTCCCACACAGAGTTATCCGAGAAAACCCTGAAAAAGGGGGCAGTTTCCCTTCCACGAACCACAGGGGATCACTTTCCATAGCAGAGTATGTGGGTCTCAGAAGGTCTTTCCAATTTAATGTGTGAGCTCAGGAGACACAGGAGAAAGAAAAAGCCTACCCTGCAGGAGCCTGCAGGGGGGAAATCACGTACACTGGGAGGGAAAGGAGTCAGGATAAGAAACCCCATCTCAGCTGGCTGTGTGCCTCCCCGAGCAGGGACAGGGACTGAGGGCGGCTTTGCGGGGGAAGGGGAGGGAACAGACCTCCTGTTTGCATCCAGTGGGACATGGCAGGGAGGAGGTGTCACGGGTGGAACAGCTTGAGCAGCACATGTCTCCAGAAGGAGGATTGAAATGTCCCTTCAGCTTCCTCACTTCTCCCCAAGGCAGAGATCGTTCAGAGGGGGCTGGTGGGTGCACCGCGGGAGCCTGGGGACACCGGCTGGCCCCAAGGGCCTGTTTGCAGCCACCTCTGGCTAACGCATTCTGGGTCCTGTCTGCTGACCTGAGCACCCAGAGAACTCCACAGTGGTTGTGCTCCACAGGCATTCCCATTCAACCCCATCGTCTGCCCACATCTCTGTGTGTGAGGGAGAGATCAGGCAAGGGAGGGCGAACCAAAAACAGGGGGTTTCCAGTCACAGTGGTCTGCTCATCCCAGTTACTTAATTTTCACTATTGTCATTTCTTAGACCACTGAAGATTGCTTGCTAATCTTGCCCCCACTACCCAGCTCCTGACCTTCAAACACTGTCCTAGGAGCAATGTTATAAAAGATATATGAAGTAAGACTCTAGGTGGCACTTCAGGCTGCATAACTGTGACCTTGTCTATCAAGACACACAGCATTTAAATCATAAGTTTAATCAGGTAGTCCTTGGGCAATCAGGATGATCAGCGAAAGTACGTCAGCACTGTGTAGTCTCTGCCGCAATTCCCAGTATACCTTTCCTGTGTACCCAGACCTATAGCTCAGTTCCACTTCACTGGCAGAAATCAAGAGAAATCTCACGCAAGAAAATGAAACTACTCACTGGAAAACAGGCCCGTGGAGCTCTTGCAAGACTGAAGGTTTGGCACCTAGGTAGAAGGAAGAAGCTTAAATATATGTGTGAGCCTAAAATACCAGAGATGAGTGCTATAGCAAGAACCACAGGAAATTCAGCAAAATGCTGCACCACTCCAATACCTGCAGAAAGGACACACAGGGTGTATATTTTGGTTCTCTTGAAAGTATTGCATTGTCTATTTTCTTTAGGTTTCATCAGCACAGAGCTAGCAATATTTACTTCTCTCTAAGCCCCAGTTTGGCAGCACATCACCAGTCAGTGGGTGCCTCGGACATGTGTTTGCCTGACGATTTACTGAGAATTAAGCAACATAGCAGCAGTGAAGCATGCTCCAACACGCTTTTTGGAATCAGGGCCCAAGTGCAGATGCTTTTCTCAGTGGACATCTGAAAGTGCCGTTCTACACCACAATTATCTAATGGCAATGCTGCCAAAGGACGACCCTGCCTTTTCTTACTCACAGCTATTTGTTACTCTCTCTCCTCCCTCCCATTTATCACTCCAAAGTGTGCTGATACCCTTTAAACTAAATTAGTGAAATGGCTGGCCGGTATTAGCAAAACCAGAAAAACCCCACTGATCGGTTTTAGACCACGACACCAGAAATAGCTGCCTTAACGTAACTGTGGGAGGGGACAGGAAACTGCAGTAGGGAAAGGAGGAGAGAGGGAATGCACTGGGAAGGACAAGGACCTCTTCAAACTGTTTTCTTCCTACAGAAATGTTAATGGTGACCAGCAGCCAGCTGTCTATATTAAGTGGACAAAAAATTTGCCTGCTTCTTCCTAGCTCCTCATCACTGGATCTGCATTAGACTAGTTCACGATTCATCATTGGGAAGTCCCATAAGCTGCCTGGAAAAAGGCCCGGGATTCAGGGCATACAAGAGATGTAGGTGCCCCTCTGCAAAGGGTCCTCTTCTCTGCCACAGCACATCTGCAAGCCCTCAAATGCAACGCACCCTTTACCTCGCCGCCCTTCCCGTGCCTCATGCAAGGCCCCTGGGAGGGTTCATGTACCTGGGAGGGGAAAGTCTGGCCTTTTCCCATCTGGGCTTTGCTAGCAAGCAGCAAAGCTGGCCCAATCCTTCCCCATCAGCTGCTGAACAGGCAGCAGCCAGTTGGCAGCTGCACGGGTCTGTGGAGCCTTGTGAAGGGAGAAAAGTAAAAACAATAAAGAAGGTGAATCCGAGCCAGCTTGTTAGGGATTTATAAAATGAGGATCAAGTTTTGACAAACATTTTTTTTTCTTTCACAGTGAAACTGGTGGACCCAATTCAGAGTGGTTCCCATGACAAAATTTCCTCCTTTGTCTCCTAGGGAGAAGCAACCTAACCCACCAAAGCTGGCACTGCCATGCACAGGTTAGATATTCCCAGGTAGACAGAGGTATGAATATACAGGGCGGAGGGAGAACAAAAGGGATGCTGTATTCATTCTTTATCAGGTTCTCTCCCTCTCCATCTCATTCCAGCTTGCCATGGCTGCAGAAGCATTCAATAGTCATGGAATTGGGCAAAACGAGTTCGCCTTTCAGCAACGGGGACATCAGTCAGTCATGCTCTCCCCACCTTAGACTCTCTGTTGCAATGGTATTGGAACATTTCACCATTGTTTTACTGCTCATTACCCTCAGTTTATTACCCTCACAGTTTAACCTCGGTTTATCCCTGGGAGTGAAGTGAAGGCATATTTCACCCATTGAGCAAAGCTATGGACAAACTTATCGGCAGCCTCAACAGGCATTTTGGTCCTTAGCTCCCAATGAGGGAAAGGCTGGTGCTGAGTAACGCTGGTGCGTAGCCTATCATCTGACCTGCTTGTACTCCTACAGATCATGTGCACAGAGCTGCTACCTTCTCACAAAGGAGTCCTGGCACCCTGGGGTCCCTTGGCCATGTTTCTTCCAGAAAGGAGGAGCCCAAGGGGGATGCAGTATCACCAGTGTCACTCTGCCCACCCAGGAAGCAAGGCAGCCAGGGCAACCAACACGGATGCAGGCTGAAGGAAGGGGGGCAAGAGGCCCACAGGAGGGCCCACGAGGTCCCCCTTAGCACCCTAACTGTTGCGCCAAGGCCACCGAGAGAGCAGCATGCCAGTGCCCAGTTGATGAGGCAGCCTGGCGCTGCACAGCATGCCCAACGCGGAGAGCAAGGAGCTGTCATTCCTGAGAAGAAGAGGAGAAACACGGACTGCGTGTGGCAGGTACGAGGCACAACACGTGGGACCGGATCCTGCTTCGTGGCACCGGGCTGGTGCAGCACCCACCTGTGAGCTCCTGAGCACCCACCTGTCCCCTGCTCCTGCCTTTGGTACCTGCAGAACAGCTCTTCCTTTAAGTCTTTTATTCCTACCAGCTTCTCTTTAAGCCCCAGTGATAAACTCAAATGATGGGGTTTTTATGCTTGCTTTTATATATATGGAAGATGTAACCTAAAAATTGGGGGCTTGTGTCCTCTGGGCCAGCTCTGGACAGTCACGTTGTAATGAGGAGCGCAATAAATGTCAGTTTGTCTTAGAAGACACTCGGCAGGGGTTTAGGTTCACCATCCGCAAACAGTATTATCTTCAGTGCTGTAATCAGCCTGAAGGAGGAATGGGTTCCTGGGACCTTTGGCATTTCGAGTGAAGTAAAGTTATACAATTAAACTTCAGTTAGGAAATATCCATAACTTACCAACAGGGGAGAGCAGTTAAGAGCATTACCAGCTGTCAGCACCTGGGAAACTAAATTGAATGGCCAGAGCACTGAGATATGAAAACTGAAGAGAAAAATCACATGTGCCTACTTTCTTTACGGCTGCAATGTCATAGGTCGTATGTTGTGCTAACCTGTAAGAAATAATAGGAATTTGGAGATAAAATATAGCTTCAGATGTGAACCAGGGCATGGCATAGAAGAAGTTAAGCAAGGACAAACAGATTACTAGTGCTCTGAAGTACAAAATCACTGTCTCAGAGACTGCTCGCTCTACTCCTAGCAGCTTCATAAGCTAAACCAGCTGTTGCAAATAACAGTTAGATTTTTAAAGAAAGACATCTATTTCCTTGATTGCAAATAGGAATACAGTTTATTTAACCTAAAAATACTCTCCCATGTAAATTTGTTTGTTTCTTTTTTTTTTTAAATTGAATTAGCAATATATGTAATGACAGCCTTTCAGGGATGTGTGACGCTTGTACAGATATTCCTGAAAAATTTGCTATCACTCCTACAAATTTATCACTCCCTGAATATCATAAATTATTTGGGCAATGTACTGCAAAACAGAAAATAAAGAAATAATTACTAAAATGTTTTGGTGGACTTTATGTGTGAGGAACTGTGGCCTTGGACATAGGAGAGGAGACCTCTTAGCCCAGGCTCATTTAAATGGGGATAAGCAGGAGCAGTAGGGATGGGTTCAACCTATATCAGATGATTCATCCTCTGAGGAGGACGAACGCACTGAAGCATCTCTTGACTGAGAGATTGAAGAGCCATAAACACCTCCCACCCCTCCATGCAATGGAGATACTTGCGTTCCCCTACAGCAGCAGATGTGGGACACCTACTATCACTGTGTGTAGGGGTGATCTATCATCACCGTGTGGCATCAACAGCCTGATTTGGAGGGTCGGTGCAGGACACAGCCATTTGGTGTCACGCAGCAAGAGGGGCTGGGAAGAGTACAGAAGCAGGTTTAGGGAAGGAGAGCAGCAGAGGGGAAGACGCTGGTGGGAGCTAGGGTCAAGCCTAGTGTGGCGCAAATTAAGAGCCTGACTAAAAGCAGGAAATGTTCGCACTTCTCAGAAAAGCTTTACAAGCAGAGATAATGAAATAGCAACCCCTGAAGCACTTACATTCCCCGCTCACTCTTCTAATGCATCCATTTGAACAGTAGCTCCTGTCACAGGCTGTTCCTGTGGAGCGATGGGCAGAGCATGCGTGTGGCCTAAGAGGAGCACCGTGACACTCTCACAGTGGTGTACGCCAGCAGCAGGTACCAGCCTTTTTAATGAAGCCCTCAATCACTCCCTGCCCTGCTGACTGCACACTGTGGGTGGCACTGGCACGGATGCCTTGACCAAAATGCTTGCTTCATGTCAGGGACCTGCACCTGTTTGTAACTCCGCTTCCCTCGCTCTGCGGGTGCCTCCGGCCACACACCACATTGAGGGGGAGGCAGTGACGACAGCTGCGATGGAGCCTTCAAGGGGATGTTGACTCACCCCCATCCAGAGGTTGCAAGAAGCACCTAGGAGTCTCCCTCAATGATTCGCAGCAGATGGGGAAACATAGGTGACAGGAGCTATACCTCCCCAACCTGCCGTAGCTTTGAAGTGCCATGGCCTTGCATAACGTTGCTAAAACAAATACAGCAATTAAAAACCTCTGCCTAACAAGTCCAGTTCTGCAAACGCACAAATGGGTGGCAAAGCAGTGGCAATGCCGAGCGTTGCCTGGTAATCCATTTTCTCAGAGCTACGTAATGACCATATCCATAAAGAAGCAGGGGAGGAAAGGGAGGGAAGCACAGGAAATCCATTACTGCCATAAAGGGAAGGAAACGGAACAGGAGTCTGGACCCGAATCTGGGTCCTCCTGGATTCCTGACCTCCTGCCAGGGTAAGATATTAGAAACCAATACCAGGGGTGGAGCGGCAGTAACCGCTGCAGTGACTCATTCCCTTGTGAAAAGCAGAGCCACCCAGACAACTGGCACAGCGCCTCGCTGTGTGCGTGGCCTCGGAGAGCTCGCCCGGTCACGTAAGCAGCTGGCACGCTTCCTGCGATTAACGAAAAATGCAGATAATATAGCCTGGCTACCTGAGCGCTATCCCTATTATTGTCTGATAGAAATGGAAACAGAGTCATCCTGATGTGACTTTTGATCCCGAAAAAGCATGTAGTACTACGTGAGATAGGCCGGAAATGGAAGTCCAAATGGAAAGAGATTAGGAATTGCTCTTTGAGTTGGTTAAAATCACAGCTGACCTTATTATGCGGTGTTCAAGCAGGAGGAGAGAGAACTCTGAGACAGGACAACATTCAGGCTTTCTCCTTCCCCCTGCCTATACTGCTGTCGCCCATACCCAATTCTAGTCATGTGCTGCGTTCTCACAGTTCCCACACAATCCCACCCTTGTGCTCCCAACTCAGGGACGAGGAAGCTGTTTATCACAGCATTCCCCGTTTGTCACATTCATTTCAGACAACGATAATACCCAGTTCCAAGTAGCACATTTTACATCAGCAAATATTGCAGCAGTTCTTCTCCAGATGGTGAAATGAAGTCTTAGGGGGGTAAGAAGACTTTCCTTTGGCCACCAAGCGAGTCACTGATCTCCCAAGTTCCAGTGAAAAATTAAACACCATTGCCTAGCCTTGCTTTTAAATTTAGCTTACCACTATATCCCTCTGAAGTCCATACATGAGAACTGTGCCTAACGACTTGCAGGGAGAAGGTGGGGGGAGAGGGCAGTTCATGCCTTGGTACTGAGTCAATCACTCAAAAGCCTGCATGCTTTCAGCATTTGGCTAATCAAATTTCAGCAGAGTGCACATAGTCCTGTATCCAATCTGTCTATTTGTAAAACTTGACAAATTTTTGGCATCAGCAGTACAGAAGCCCATTCACCACCATCTTCTCCAAACGGGGAATTTGCAGCCTGATGGGTGCAGCTTGTATTCACGTGCCTCACATGTCTCAAGGAAAGTTTTACCTGTAACTGCATCTCCAAATACCAATGGGGAAGGTCTTTGGTGTGATAGATTATATCCTTCCTGCACATATTTTCTTTCTTCTCCTTTCCTCCATCCACTACTGCTAGCCATAGGCAATGCTATAGAGATCCATCTTGACATTGAGTGTTATAGGGGTTGATACTAGAGACAGAGTTCCTTCAGAATTCAAGGTTGGCTTGCTGCATGTTTTGTTCGCTTCTTGAACCTTCTTAAAGCCAGAGCTGGCAATTTTAATAGCTTTCCCAGGTGCCTGTCTGTGATGGGGGAAGACCCAATGTGACCAAAGGCCTGGTATGACTGCGCTCTCACTCCCAGGTTAAACTAAAAAACTTCACTGAAAGTAAATGGGGATTTTGGATTTGAAACTACACAGGTGCTGAGATGAGCTGTTGTTTAATTTTGGTGGCACACAGTAGTTCAGTGTGTCCTCCATCTAACCCATACCAGAACAGGGCAGTTTAGGAGGGCTGCTGTGGAATGTACTTTCCAACCTTGCTCCAGGCCCATGGGAACACAGCGCATCCTCACTGCCCCATAGCATCGCTTCCTATTCCCCCGAAGCCCCACAGCTGCTCACCACCCCCGACTGGCATGCTGAGCCTGCACTTTGCAGATCCTGCACTTACACTGAATGTTGACATGGTCTAAGTGTCCTGGGTCTGATGCTACAGTCTGCTGCAATATTATTATTATTATTGTGGGTAGGACAATTATTAGTATTTAACTATGGCTTTATTTTCTTGGATCTTCATAGCAAACAAACGAGATTGTGATCTATGGCTGTTTCCATTTTAGTGTCACTGCAGCTCTACTGCAGAATGCCATCATCCACACCTCTGATCCCTGTGAGTCCTGTTAGTGCATCTTGTTGGCAGCAGAAGTATTCTTCCACTGCAGGTTTGATCCAAAACAGCATATTCCACCACCTGCAGCTACCTGCTGGTGTCCAAGATGTAGCAAGGTTGTTGCTTTCTTTATCCAATAGCATTCACCAATATTTATCTTTGGCACTAAACGCTGAGGCTATTTTTGCTTCTGCCAAGTCAGGTAACGTCTTTCGTTGTAGGCACTTGGTAATGAGCAGTTTGTTGTACTTTGATGAGGTGGCTCAGGCTTATTCGAGTGAAGCGTTTACCTGTGTGGAGGTTGGCTCCCAGGCCACAGACCCGACTGGGGATGCAGCAACTGCAGCACTGACGACATCTCTCACCATTCACCGTATTGGCTGCTGCTTCTCCTTCACCCTTGGTGCAGTGGTTACACAGGTGCCATCCTGGCTGAATCACTGTCTCTATTTCAAGGTGAAATATGCCTGGAAGACATCCCAGTCCTTTGAAAATATCTTGATAACCTTTCAGCAGTCCTAGCAACAGAAGCAACACAGAGCAATGTCTGCTCTGACTCTTCATGGGCCAGCTTTTCTGCTTTGCCAGTGTGGTTCTTACCACAGCTAGCACACCTGGCCTCATTCGCAGGTTATTTTCTATTAATGTTTTTTTTCTGCCTGTTATCTTCCTCTGGAGATTATTTCTTCCCTTTTTACTTGTCTTCTTGTACAAATATCAGTGCTCCTCCTTTTTTTCCCTCCTTCCACCCCAAAAACGCAAGCTGGAGCAGCACTCCATCTACTCTGTGGCTGTGAACTGGTGTGCACTTGCTTTCTGCATAGCCAGATCTCTCCCAGCATCAGGATGGGCTCTTCAAGCAGCCTCACAGAAGTTATTGTTTCTTTCGAGCATACCACAAATTCCTTTTTTTAATATAGAATCTGTTAACAAAGGAGTCAGCCATTTTCTCTGGGGGCAATATTCTGATCTATGCTTGCCTTAGATTCAGTTACACTCTTTAAGGAGATTCTTTACTAGTGTTTTATTTAGGAGAGAGGAAAGGCTGGAAACTGTTGTGGTTTTTTCTAGATCTTATATGAGTCTTCCTGATGTGCCTGAAAACCGCTGCAGTATGTCCATGATTGCTACTAGCGTAGTTGTTACTGGTTTGTTCTGTTTTGTTTCACTCCCTTTTTGATCTTATTTTCCCACTATGACCCAAAAAGCATCCAGCCGATAAATTCATCCCCTTTCATATCCATCTTCCCAAAGATGTGAATCTTGGATGCCATTCTTGTTCTTTCTTCCTCCATTCTATCCCTTTTCCTTGTAAATAAGCATGCTCATGGCCTTCCCTTCTGATTACACAAGTAGAGGAAGCAGATCACCTCTGAAATCATGCTTTCCATGGAAAGGAGATGACAAGGCCTAATGAGCAAAAGTGACCTGGAAAAAAGAAAATGGAAGAACCGTGGATAGCCGCCAGCAGCTCTGCTGAGGACCCAGCCTGCTTGCCAGCAACTGAAAATCTGCTAGCAGTTGTAGGTGACTAAACCTGGGACATTGTTTCAATGTCTGCCAAAATCAACAGGCCAGAAGGTGGCACATAGCAACTGCTGGACTTGTCTTCCAGTTCTGCCAACAAACTCCTGGCCAGTTCCCAATCCTGTGCCTCAGTTTCTCTGTCTCTGGAATGAGAAGAGCTGCTAACTTTTGTTACAAAAAAAGAAACATACTTTATGTATGTCAGGAAATTAGCAAACACAGCAGTGGGAAGGGATCAATATAACAGATTGTAATGATGAAAGTGCTAAACTAAATGTCTCTGCCTTCAAATGCCTCATGCACGGCCAAGGCTAGAGGTTGGCAGAAACCAAGGAAAAAAAATCCCCTTCCCATAAAAAGTACAAAGCTTTCAAACCATTTGCAGCTTATCAATAAGGCACAATTATGTGATAGGGAAACAGGTCCAATTCCTGTACCTTAAGCCTTGCCTCCTCCCTTTCCTTACAAGAAGAGTGTAAAGCTCTTGTACGAGGACAGTTTACAGCGACAGCTTAGACACTGAACAAAAGAGCCTGGCCTGGACTCCATCTGGGGGGCGGGGGGGGGGTGGCAACTGCCTCCCCTTACTTGTTGATAGAATCATAGAATCATTTAGGTTGGAAAGGACCTACAAGATCATCGATTCCAACCATCATCCATGCCCACTAGAC
>JAVJGG010000029.1:14116846-14131760 GCA_035590195.1 Aviceda cuculoides | reverse complement strand
CGTTATTGTTATTATTTTATTTTATTTTCCTTTAGTTATTAAACTGTTCTTATCTCAGCCCATGAGTTTTACTTCTTTTTTTTCGATTCTCCTCCCCATCCCACTGGGAGGGGAGAGGAGTGAGCAAGCGGCTGCATGGTGCTTAGTTGCTGGCTGGGGTTCAACCACGACATTGGAATTAATAATCATTTTGTTAAGTAAATCAATCAGTATTTAGTTTGTGATCCAAAACTTCAGCTGATGAATGCTGCAAAAGAATTTTCTGTCATTACAGGAAGAAATGAAGTGAAACTGGGTTCTTCCTAAAACTTCAGAGATGTACTGCTGACACACGTACTGATCGTTTGGAACTGGCAGCAGCAGAACCTCTTTCTGATTCCACCAGGGAGACTCACACCTTCTGCTCGCGAAATCTTGGGACTTTTCTAAGTAAGCAATGAACCTCCAACAACTTCCTACAACACAGGATATGTGCCATGCAGATGAGCAGCTCTGATGTCATGCAACAGTGAGCAGCGATGCTTACATAGACGTGCCTTTTTTTAAGCACTTCACAGGAAAAAAAGAAACTACATTGTTTTCTCAATTCAGTATTTGAGATAAAATGAGTACTAAAATTCGTTGCGAGTTCGGAGAAAAAGGGGGTTTTCTAGGAGAAGTCAACATGTTCTGTGTTGGACTTCATGCAGATCCCTTAATGTCACTATCATGTATTCTAATAGGCTTTACCTACAGTCTATATGGACCAGACACTAAGATAGAATCAAACCATATTGCTCCCTTCAAGTCAGCATTGCTGTACTCATTCACCTCACTGAGATGTAGCACTAACTGCTTTCAAGAAATAAGACTGATTCTTTGCATAATCAGTTCACTGAATGACTGGGATTGCTCTACACTGCTGTGGAAAGCAACCAGCACTTTCTCCTGCTAGCACCTGTAGTGATGATGGAGGATGTCATTTTTTTCTCGGCATTAAAGCTACAAAAGCTGAGGTGGGCTGTATGAGAATACATCCCACTAGCAAGGGGTGTGAGAGCTGAAGATGACAAGGTTCCGACAACTGCAAAAAGGGTGCAAGAGTGAAAATGAAATAGCACTAATTCAGAGAAATTTAGAGTAAGAGAGAAAGCTGTACCCTTGGCCTATCCAGATGTATGCAGAAGCTACAGGCATTTCCAAACCATGACTGATCTCACCACCCTCCACCCTGCAAAAACTAGTCCCAGAGAAAGCTGATTGTGGAGACGAAAATGGTCACTGTGTAAGTAGCTGCAACTAATCAATCCAAAGCAAGGGAGCACCATTTAATAAGTCAATAAAATATCAAGACTAACTTACACTTCTAGAGTGTCATTATGCATACTAGCTAAGCTGCAGAAACTCCTTGGTGGTTCATAACTATACAAACAAAACCTCAACTCTACTGAACTCAAAGGGAGTGTTCATCTATGCACTTATACAAAGAGCAAAACAAACTTCTGCTGGCAATACTTTGTTGTTTAAAATGACAAACATACACAAGGAAGAACAAGTCTGACGTTCCAGAGAGGCGTTAGGGCATGCCTACTCACATCAAGATGCAGAACTGAGGCCTTATCAGAAAATTCTTCAAGACAAAGACATTTCTTCTTTAACTGCTTTTAAAGTATGTTGCAGTTGCAGTCATTTCTGAAAATGAATGAAGAATATGTTAAAGCACAGATTAAGCAAATAAAGACCAGGAAACACAGCTTCCTAATCTGTAAGAACCCTCTTTTACAAGCGAGTGCCAGAAAGAAGAGGTTGGTAGCTTGCCTGATTTCAGAGATGAGGGACCTACAGGTGCTGACAGTTGTACATCTGCTTTTCTTGTCTTCTGATGGACAGGAACCAGCTCCAATCCAGGAGCTCTGTAGGCACAAGTCCAACGTAATAATCTCAAAGTGGCCCAGCTGTGGTTCTTGATCAGTTCAAGTGCATTTTGCACTCATGATCAGCAGCAAGACTCTACAGCCATGGGGACTTCCGTGTGATCTGAGTTCCCAGCTGTGGCAATAAGCAAATCATCAAAGGATGATAAAGTCGATATTGCTCGGTTGCCTTGGGAACCAGACAAATGCCCAGACCCGTTCCCTTTGGTAACAGAGTGGGGAGAGAAGTCATCACTACCTCCCTCCTATGAAGCGTTCCCAGAGCTCCTGCTCCCCGAGGTATGTGGGATGTGTCTTGCAGGTTTTGGAGAGATGAACATTTCAGTGCGTGGCTTGTGTAATCAGAGCTTTGGTTACAAGCCATGGTAATAAGCCATGCTAAGAGGCAGGATATAGCTGCTTGTGTTTAGCACCATAGTAATGCAACTGCTCCAGTGCTGGCCCACATGTAGCCAGCTTGGTGCGTGGGTGAAGCAGAGGTGTGATTGCCCGTACCCATAAGGGTAGACAAAACTGAATGACTCAAAAGCAGACATCGGATTATAGCCCCATATATCTGACTCACAGACCTATCCTTTAACCACCAGCCACTTCTCAGAAAATGCACCTGGGTAAAATACTTAAACTGTCTTCTTAGAAGGGTGCGGGGGGGGAAGGAGAAGAGTCTATTTTAAGAGAAACCTCAGTGTTCAGCTGAAGGACCCTACCAAGGCTCAAAAACCCCAAGTTTAAACAGCTCTAATCCAGTTTGACCATCAGCATCTGAATAAAGGCAGACCAATAATCACTTCTCAAGGTTCAAATATTATCTTGTGTAAGTGCACTGTCTTGCACTTATTTCTCATTCTTCTGAAAGCTACTTATGTTAAACTACCCAAAACACAAAAACACGACACAAGCATAGAAAGAAAGGGTCCAAAAAATAAGTCTTACAGCTGTTGTAAGCACTTAAACATTTCAACAGTGTTTATAAATGTATGCCAAACTGGAATTGTTTCTCTCATAATATTATGATTAGTATAGCAAAGAACTCCAAATCCATAAATAATTGTGTAGCATCACTCAGAAAGGAATATCATGCAAAGGTTATTTGCCCTAATATTTTGGTCCAAAGATCTCTCAGTAATGACAGTAGAAATCCAAACATTGACATTAGTGTAATTTCTCTGATATTATGTAACTGAGAGATATTGTAACATTCCTCTGTCACAAATCACCGTCAAGACACTTTTCAGAAATTACAGTAATGTGGCTGGCTCTTTTCTTTTTAAAATGAAATTCATCTCTGACTTGACATGTAAGATGTATAAAATGAGAAGCAATTCTTTAAAATTCCTATTGACATCTAAAATAAGAACATCATCATAAGACCCCCAGCAATATCTTGTGTTAACATATGCAATTAAAAAGAAAGGGGGGGGGGGACAACCAACAACAAAAACAAACAAACAAACAAACAAAACAATAACAAAACAAACCAATCAAACTCAATTAAGTGAAAAGAAAAGAGAAAATATTCTTTTGAGGAAAAAATAATACATTTCAATAATTCTAATAGAGAAAAACAAATGCAGATTGAGGAAGACTGAGAAGAGGAACTCTATTTATATTGATCAGAGAATATAAGGATGACAAACAGAATACATACCTCAGGACCTCAGATACCAGTTTGCTGCCCACTGCTGAAAAGGCAATCTCCAGCTCACAAAAGACTGTATACATTAGGTACGTTCTGCAGGCAGACATTTCTGACATTTAAGGAAACATCTTCCAAATATAAAGCAGTAGGTGACAGAAAGTACAAATTATTTGGGCCTTCATCTGAAAAGCAACAAAATGCAGACCCAGAAGATCTGTTGAATTTCTAAATATTTTCTAATGTCGCTAATTCCTCAACAGTCTCAAAGGCAAAAGATTACCAACACTCAAGCTGAACAAGAATGATCTAAGTGCTGTTCAACAGGGATTCAGCATACTCTCTCCTCAAGGTTGATTTATGGCTGGTCATCTTTGCTTTAATGCTCTAGAAGTCTCTCCTACATAATATATGTTACCAAGATTGAGTAAATTACAAAAGAAGCAACATGCATAATTCTAATTCTCTTCTCACAACAGGATGTTTATTTCCTGTTTTGAGATAGTAAAAAGGATTTCCAGTTATCGTATTACAGCAATTTACAAAAAATGCCTGTAGGCAGGAAGTTCATGAAGAGTGAAACTGGCTCATAACTAGGTTAGCACATGTGAATGGACTCTGAAATGTAAATTTATCTTACAAAAAAAAAAAAAAAAAAAAGAGCATCAGACAAATACACCCAGGTATTAAATGAAGCAAAGGTCACAGTGGCAAGATTAGTGCCTAGAACAAGAGGTCCCTGGTCCAGGCTGGAACATCCAGGCACCCATTATGAAACTAATTACAATAACGCTAAGCCAGTCTTTTAAATAAATAACTCTTTGTGTCCTAAAGAATAAAAGAGAAAAGACTCCATCTTTCAGTCTCAGGCTTTTCATCAGCCCCTTTGGGCAGAACTGGATCCTCACTCTGAACTCCTGCAGAAGCCCATGGACATGCCTGAGGCTGTCTGAGAGCAAGATTTGGCCTCTGGTGGACTTCAAGCGAAGTTATGTGCTTGCAGGTAAAATTCAGACTTGCACAGAGGCATGAAACCTATAGAAATTTTAAGCCCTCAGGGGAACTGAGTGGTGTGAAAACACTGTATACACTCTTCAGAAGATGCAGCCTGAAAACTTGGTCTCTGAAAGTGGGGTGGTGTTCAGGCAAATGTCCTCGTGCTTAAATATCTAGTTCCTTTGGGAAGGTTCAAGCTGTAAATGCAGAGATGTGGTGGGTGCTCAGAGCATGCTGTGACTGCTCTACACTTAGCAATTGACCCTAAATGGCAGCACAACAATCCCGAACTTCTCCAGTGTGTGGAAACCCAGAGCCAACATCACCATCTTTGTAGTCCCTTTCCTTCCTGCCTCCATCCTTCCTCCTCCCTTCATCCCAGCATGTCCCCAGGTGGGAGCACTGGGCCTTGCCGAAAGCCAGTTTCACAGGCTGCTGCAGTACCAGGTAGGGTGTCCCTCGGGACTTCTCTAAAGTGCGTGGGTGGTGTAAGCAGCCACCCACAGACTTTCTTCCTCTACTCTCTTGCCAGGTTCTGCCCTGGACTAAGAGGCACTCCTTCACTACAGCAGAGATAAAGAAAATTATCATCAGGAAATGAAATTCCTCAAGCTTCAAATGCATCTGCAAAAGATTCATTAATCAGCTGTGTGAAGGAAGGGTGGATGCTCTGGTGAACTGTAGGCATACACGTAATTTGAAGGTGCAGTGCAACATCACAGATACCGTTAATTAGAAGAGCAGCCATCCTTTGAACTCTGAGCTCCTTTTTCATTTAACTTCACGAAACCCACTTGGCATGTGGCTCACTGATTGGGGTACTTGCTGTTCTGATGATTACACCAGGCCCTCAACATTTCCACGCATGTTCTCAAGGAACACATGCCTGGGAAACTACAGGGGAGTGTTTAGCAGGTATGGACAAAGCAACAAAGATAATTCACTAGAACCGGGGAGGCATCCATCTTTCCATAGGATGAAATTAAATACACAGCCAAATGTCACCAAAACAATATCTCATCCTTTTCCAAAGTTGATCCTCAGCTGGTATTGACAGGGAGAATTCCACCATTTTCCAGAGAGGCACTTCAGACCCACCTGGGTATCTGACTGAAAGAGTGCGACATATTAGGAACAAGTCAGAGAACCAGAGGTAGATTCCTCCCACTGAAAGTGGTGTAAACCTGGAGTAATACCACTGATGTCAGCTGGGTACCACAGACTGCCACCACTGTGTTTTAAAGAAGCACTTGATACTTGATCTCATTCTTTTTCACAAGTCCACCTTATATGGCCGTCAGGCATAGTCAGTTCTTTTGTCTTTGTTATGCTGCCACTGCTGTAATTAATCTTTTTCCAACCACCCTATTGGCAATTTCCCTAATGCACACATCCTCCCTCTCCCTCCCTCCCTCCCTCTCTCTTCCAATTCCTCTCTGCTGTGCACTTGCCCCTCCCCAGCCTTCTGGGAACAAATCATCTCTTCAGTTAGCCTGTGAGCCAGATTGTCTTCAAACTCTTCTTATCTAGGCACAGAAGTCTTTTACTTGGATGTATCTGTGCCCTGAATCTGAGCTTGGTTACTCAAACGGTGATATAAATTAAACCTGGGCTTCACATTAACATTAGTACTAACATATCCACTTGGCAGTGTGGGTGTAAGTAAAATCTTGTTAACAGGCTTTAAGTTCTGACTGGAGGGGTGCATGTTATTATTTTAAAAAACTTGTCATTTTTTTCTACCAAAACAAAACTTTTTGGAAGTAACTCTTTTTGAGTCATGTGAATAATTTGAAATTAAAAATCGTTCCTTAATACATTTTTAACTATGAAATTGAAGCTAATTTCAAAGCAAAATATTTTCAAGCAAATAAAATCAGGGGGTTTTTCCTAGAAAATGCTGAGATGGAAATTCTAACCAGTATAAAAAAAAAGGTATCTGAAACGTAATTTTAGTCAACCCCAAGAGGCAGATCTTATAAGAAAAACATCTTCCAAATATTCTACTCAAGAGCTAGGGGGAAAACAGTCCTTTTGTTCTGGGTTGCTTTTATCACATGCTGCAGCTGAAGCAAGGACTGGAGGTTTTTGCCTGGACTGGTGGGTCAGTGAACTACTGGGAGGAAAGTGAGCATGGCCAGGCAGCCCCTGCTCACCCCTGTTTTGTACTCTCACAGGTGCTGGAGTCGGGGGATTCAGCAGCCACTGGCACTGGCCTCTCTGGCATTGTCTGCTGCTTGTCCTTGCCCATCGAACCTTTTGCTTGTATTAACATTCGCACTCCTTGTATCACAACAGCAGCAACATCTGTGTTTGTACAACCTACCCAGTTACAAAGTCTACTAATTATGTGATTCTTCACAAAAAATAAAGAAGCAAGAAGTTTGAAACTTTTAATAAATTCTCATAATAATAATAGCAAATAGACAGATTGATATGTGTACTATAGCACTTCCCCAAATTGCTTTTTCCCTTACAACGCAACCCTCTTGCTTTCCTGACACAGCTTCTGTGATGACAGGTGCACTCTCTGATTGCCTGAACCAGTCCTGTGAACCATCTAAATCCTCCTGTTCCTGGCGAAACCCCCCCATCCCTTCTTGATCTATGCGTCATGCCATGCTTTGCACACCCTAATAGTACAAATAACATTAGAGACACCAGGGTGGGAGTTAGGTGTGCAGGCAGGACATCTCGCCTGCAGTCAGCCAGGTGCACACTCCCTGGACACCGAGGTGAGTGCGACCACTTTTTCCCAGGTGCTCTTTCATCCAGGTCCACCTCCAGGAGCCAACACAAAATATAGTTGCCTGAGTCACTTGAAGAGCAGGAAGGCAGACACTCCACTGATATTTGTGTTACTGTGAGATAACTTTGTTCTTCATGACCAGACAGGTTAACTCCATAAGACCTTACCATCTTGCTTTCTGTAACCAATTGGCACATCCCACATTGATGTTGATGGCTGTCCAACGACTGGATAATGGCCAAGTACTGTTTTCTTAAGTTTCAATTCACACACACAGAGGCAGACAATCAGCACATTTCTGCCACTGATGTTCCCAGCACAATTTGGTTGTTTTATTTTTTCAGTGGTAACCATGATTTTGGTGGGAAAAGCAGCAATAATAGATTTCATGTTCTTCTATCACCACAACACTGACATCTGGTTTTCTAGTGATAGTCCAGCCAGCAACAGATTTGCAGCGGTGTGGCATAAACTGCTGACAGAGGACGATGGAAATCTGCCTCAGGACTTCCTGAGGGTGTCAGGTCTGAGATGTCCTAGCACTGTAGAAGGGAAGCAAACTCCTTGCACAGTTCCTCGGAGGTCCTGGCCCTCCCAGATCTGTAGGACAGGCCTTTTTGTGCCATTTTTTCCTTGTGCTCCAGCTCAGCCGTCTTGTGGTTGGTGCCTAAGGACTCTGAAATCCTCATGGCTGCAGTCAGAGGTCCCCAGGTGGTCTGCGTGATGCACTCACCAGTGTGTGAAATCAACCTCAGAACACCACCAGAAAGCTCTATACCATGTCCCATGCTATCTTTCCATCTCCAGCCTCATACCAGCTTTGGTCTCTCCCATCTCATAACGCCTTGGGTCTGCTGAGGGCAGAGTGATGGGATGAGGTTTCCTGCCTGTCAGGTCAGCACTGCCTGTGTTTGCTCAGCAGTTCCACACAGAGGAGCAGGCAGTCACCATTAGAACTACTCCAAAGGTCTGCTTCAGCTTTTCAGGAGTCTTAGTACTGTGACAGTGTGGCCATCACTAAATGAGTTGTAACTCAAGAGAAGTATAGCAGAGTGGACACATGCAAGCGAGCTTGAATGTCCAGACCAAGGTAAACCCTGTTGTAAAGGGTCACTGATGCTTTTCCTGCCTCTTATTTGCTTCGTCCCTGCTTTTCGAGTTTCACTCATTTACTGATTGTCTCCCTTGCTTCAAATTAATTTATGCAAAGCATCGACCTGTTACACTGAATGGATTTTTTTCTGAGCATTTTAGGGAGATGTAGAGACTGCCTTCATTCAGATTGTTCAACAATCTTACCCATAACCTTTTCCTAACAGGTGTTGAACACATCCCAGCAGGATACATTTATCCTGAAGCTTCCTTGCTACTTTGAACAAAACCTCATATTCCCTCTGCCTTCCCTTTCTCCTTCCTTTGATCCATCCCTTTTTAAGCTTTGTTTGTGCTATTAATAATCGAGAGTTCAGCGCTGTCAGCACATTCAACACAGTGGAGAACAAAGGGCAGAAAACAGCCCCACCCAAAATGAGTTTACAGGCTAATGAAGGCAAACAAAACCCTCCACTTGGCTGGGTGCACAGGGTGGCAGACTGAATGGTAACTTCTGGGCTGGGAGGGGGGGCTGTCCTTTAAAAAGCACATTTTTAAGTGGACTAGAGTCTGCTTATTCACAAAAGAAAAGAGTTTAAGGGGAAAGTTCCTGAAAGTGAAAATGAAAGCCCGATGAAGTGATTTTTGGGCAAAGGGACGCCAGACAGATGGAGATAGGGAGATGGGTGGGTGCAGAATGTAAGTGAGGAGAGATATGCGGCTTAAATAGCTAATCAGTAAGAGGGCAAAGGCACCCAGACACCCTGTGAAGACACTCTCATAAAGAACCAGGGACAGATGGAGCCAGAGCTGTGCAGAGCCTTTGAAGGAGCAGATAAGCAGGTTGAATTTAATGGGGGAATGTGAGAGGTTGTAATTGAAGAGCTCAGGACACTGAGGATCATTAAGAATTTGCAAGGAGAATTGAGCACTGCATGAGGAGCTCGGAAAATCTCCACATTTGAAGGTTTTAAGAACAAGTTAGATAAACATCTGTTGGGAATGTTGTAGATGTGGCTGATCCTGCCCTGGGGCAAGTGATAGACCCGATGACCTTTTGAGCTCCTTTCCTGTTTTCTGTGTGGGTGTGGTAGGCCCGGAAGATAATTTGCCAGATGGTAAACACATTTTTGCCCAGATTGAAGCTGAATAAGGAGTACTGATTTGAGGGACTAGGGGGTCCCAGGCTGCACAACTATGCAAAGGTATCACATGAAAGCTGGAAAGGAGGAGAAAAAATGAGGTTACTGCACTGTCTTTTCTGCTGAGCTTCAGCCAAGTATATCGGTGGGAGGGGAATAAGAGAAAGAGGAGATGAAAAACGGGTCAAAGATTACAAGTGTAAATTCGCAGTTGTGTTCGATATGATGGAATTGTTCCTATGAAAACTATTGTGTTGTTGAATGCCACTGTTGTATTCACTCACAAGGCCATAAGTATGTCTTTCCCAGACTAGCTATAATAGAGATCTTCATGTCTCTACTCTAAACAGACAATGCCAAGGGGGTCAGCAGAAGCAAGGAGAAGCACTTTACTCCAGGTAGTCTGCAGGTGAAGTGGAAAGGAAAGAAGAGCCAGCGGCAAAACAAAGGAGTCGGGTATTGGAACACACACACACAAGACACTCACTGAGATGGCAGTGAGAGAGGGTTTAAAGTGAGAGAAGGGAACAAAAAGATATGCCTTTGTAATAGGAAGAACCTCTTTATTGACAAGACCAACTGTACTGAAGTGAGCTGAATGAAATTTTTGGTGTCAAAGACAATTCTATGTTCTTAAATGGCTATGAATACAGCCCAAAGACTGTGTCCAGAATGAGGAGGAAATCAAGGTAGTGGAAATGCATGGAGGCTTTATGGCTTTATTAACCTTACCTAGATTCACATGCTTCTTGTATTATTTAGAAAAGACAAGTCAAGTTTTAAACTCTTAAGCAAACTCTGTATGCGTGTGTGCATACACAGAGATTTTTTTTTAACCTGCATCTGTCATGTGCCTTTGAAGAAACAAAATGTAAACCAGATAAAGACTGATACTCCTCTTCAGTGGGATACAAGGAGACATAACAACTGCTGAGAAGAACTGGACAGAGAAGGTACCAGTTCCAGAGCTCTAGCTCTAGTCTGTTAGACTGAGGAATCCCTCCTGGCACCAGGCATGAGGTTTGCTCCTGAAATGCAGGGTAGAGGCTTAAAGCCAGGAACAGGGTTTAGCCTGTTCTCAGCCTCAGGAAGATAAGGACTTACAGCCTCAGAGTCTGGACACTGTCATGACCATCTGGTGAGAGTCCAGCCATGTCACTTTGCCAAGGAGCTTGGGGAATTCATATTGGTAATGGAGAAAGAAGGAAAATAAAAGATAAAAATAGAATCCACTTGATAAAAAGCTGAGTTTGAGTTGATGAGGACATCATAGCAATGTCAGAGCCATGGAAGAAGACTAGACACAGAAAGGCCAGGCAGTGGGTCAAGAACAAGGAGATGGCCATGTGAACTATCAGCATGGACAGGAGAATGTGCTGCTAAGGGATTATCAGATGACGAAAACGAGAACAGGCTAAAGACAGTGCGAAAGTAACAAAGAATCACTGAAGGACTGGTCATAAAGGGAAGTCTGAGAAGGGGGGAAAGCATGGTTAAAGGTGTATGAGGAAAGAATAATCAATGAGAAATTGATTATTTGAGTTATCATTGGTAACTCAGTAGTCACAGACAGACTGGGAAGATGAAAATAGCAAGAAGCCTTGGCAGCAGCCAGAAAAGGTCATGTTGGCCTTGACAAACACCTTATTAGCAGATGAAGGTGCCTTATTTCAGCCCCATAGTAGAGTAATGGATGGGAGAGTCAGTGGAAGTCAAGTGGTGGCAGTAGGAGGTGCTTTCACAAAGTTTCAAGTCAAAGATAGATATAAGTTGCTGACAAAGGAAAAGTCTAGATTAGATTTTAAAAGACTGAGGAGATGAGGGGTGGGTCAGATGACAGAGGGAAAAGAAATTTAAATGGTGGGAAAGTAAAGTATCTGTGATCTGGAGGATAGGCATGAGCCCAACACTTTCAGGTCTTTGTTCATGCCTATGTGTGCTATCTATTAGCATTTCTAAAACTGAAAACCTCCTCAATCTAAGTAGTGATAACCTGTAGAGACTGATGAACTGGATGACAGGAGAATGCAGGCCTATCACTACTGAAAGGAGGCTCCTGGCACAACCAGCCAGCCACAGCAGACCTCTGCTGCTAGAGCACAAGTACCATTTAGGTGCCCAGCGTCCACATCCCACCTGCATAGCTTCAAAAAAAGTATCCAAAGTCCATCCAGAGAGATTTTGAAACTGCATGAAGATTACGTATCTGCTTCTATGGCAGTATCTTTTGTTACACAGGAGGAAGGATCACAGCTTTACAACAGTGATTCACCACCCATACCTGGATGTTATTTCAGCTAGTTTCTCTGCCTCCATTTTGCCCAGCAGCAGGCATAATACAGTGCTAAGCTCACTGGAAACCGGTAGGAACTCTCATACAGAGCTAAAAATTGCAGGTCTCACTCTTTCACGTGGCAGCAGCAAATTTGCTATCCTCTGTGCATGTAAGTGTGTGTGTGTGTGTGTGTGTGTGTATATATGTATGCATGAATCATAAATGATCTATCATTATTAATTCATTAGATACTCATTGTAATTACCCTGCTTGTGATGAATTCATTTGGTATTAATTTAGATGTCATATGTACAGTACTTTTGTAAGGATTGCCATATGATTCAGCCTTAATTAATCTATCTCTAAAGCAAAATGCTAACAATCAATTCACATTACTGGGATGCTTAGGCTGTCGGCAGGAGCACGTTTATTATGATTATTATTATTTATGGACACAAGGAAGAAGACATTACAGTATTTGCAATCATCTATGTGTTCCATACAGTAGGATATTTTAGTCCCAATATAGCTATATAACTGTGTAGCCTTGCTTAACTGATTTGTCTAATCGATTTGTGAATGTCCTTATCTTTAAAGATGTCACCTTGTATTTACAATCATTGGCAGGTCATTATCCATAAAGATATCTCAAGTCATTTTTTTTTCAGCAACGAATCCTATTACTTAACCACTGTACACCAAAATCTCTTTTCACTCTCTTATGCTCCTTTTTGGGGATGGAGGAATCTATAAGGCGGTATCAAAAGTTTAAAAACAGTCCATGAGATATTTGTATTTCAGAATGGGACTTAGGTAAATAGTGAAGTGACACTCAATTCAGAGAAGGCTTTACTACTAAAGAAGGAAATCTTATTTTAATCACATCTCGCTTCAGTTGAACTACAGTTCAGTTTTCTCAGTGACAGTGCAGTAGTAAGAACACCAAATGCAAACATTGATGGCAGCAAGATATACAGAAGGACCAAATAAGAACAAGCAATATTTTGGTTTAAATGCACCTTGTCCTTCACCATAAGAAAACACTAAAGCTATGAAAATGGAAGCACTTTTAGAATAGGTAAGAACTATGAACTCTATTTAAATTAAATGTAAATAACTAAAACCAAAGTAAAGCTGCAATATGTAAGGAATGTACTGCAGGAAACGATGAGATATGGAATTTCTGTTACGTATAGACTTCCATATTATTCTTATAATGATTTTGGATACATGATTATTCCTTGTATCCCTCCTGGTACTTTCAGTTTCCAAATCCTGGGAACGGGATACTTATGCCTGCTGAGATCTTTTTTCCTAAGTTTTGTTTTCATTTTCCTCTGATGCAATGTTGCATTTTGTGTAGAGGCAGTGAATAGCTTATTGTAAAATAGAGGATTAATATTAATGCACATACTTAACAGCTTTTATCAGGAATACAGTGTGAGCCTCCTTGAAAGATTTTTTTTGTCCTTTTCTTGGGGTATGACAGTATGATGTATATGATCTATCATGCTCATTTCCTTCACGCATTCTTAGCCCTACTGGAGCAGCCTTAGAGTGATGGTAATCTTATGAAAACTCAAAATGATTTGTTTATTACTGAAGGTTTATTTAAGGCTGTCACCATGACCTATATCCATTAGTAACCTCAAGAATTCTTAAAGGGACACTGGTCCCATTACCTGCTATTTTCAGCCGTACTCCACGATAGTAGAAAGCTAAGGCTGTTGCTTCTAAGAGCTTTTTATAAATTATATTGCTATCCTTCCCTCCCCATCAACCTTCTTTGTTCTATAGATCTCTTGCCTGGAAAAATGTTTAATCCCTCCCATATCACTCAAGCAGCACATATAAGGGCATTGAAAGAAGGGAAATGAGGTAGCTACATCCATGTATTCCAGTGTATTGACTTTCAGCAATTTGACTCTACTGGCAAATTGTTTTGAATAAAAAAGAGCATGAGCCCAGATTCACTCAGAGGACACAATGACCTAGCTCAGCACTGAAGTCCACTACCTACATGGCCTTCACATTTATAAGTTTCCACCTTAATTCACTTAGAGACAAGTCACCTAAGGTACACCCTTTCTTCAAAGGGGGCTGCACAGCCACAGGAAAAGCCGCTGTTCCGCCTCCCTAAGAAGTCTGCAAGGCCCAGAGCATGATCACAAGAGGGCTTTGTGCAGCAAAGGTAGAAGAGAAAATGGCACAGTCCCTTGCCATCTCTAGGCTTCACATTTAGTACCCTAATTGTCATTCAGAAAAGTATAACTATTTTTTCACCCTGTTTTGAAGAATTACATTCTCGTCTCCCATTTCTCCAGATGAAGCCCTAAGTTATGATCCCCCTCGCTCCAGCTAGTCCTGTCGAAGACTGCATTTCACTTACCTTCAGATGGAAGCCAGGGCTACATCCTGACTAGGGGCTACACAATCCTTCTGGCATACCTTTAGGCCAAATGACTGTTCCAATCCATGACATCCAAGGTGCAAGCGAGGCAGCAGTTTCAGCTTTTGCAAGAAAAGGGCAGGCACTAACCCCAGAGAGGACCTGCGGCCATGAGTTCTGTGTAGTGAGAGGTGGCCTCTCCCCATGTAAGCACAGTCAGTAGCTATTTAGGATCTGCTCTAGGGATGTACAAGAGTGGGTGTCCTGGTTTCAGCTGGGATAGAATTAATTGTCTTCCTGGTAGCTGGTACGGTGCTGTGTTTTGAGTTCAGTATGTGAAGAATGTCAATAACACACTGATGTTTTCAGTTGTTGCTAAGTAGTGCTGAGTCTAAAATCAAGGACTTTTCAGCTTCTAAAGCCCAGCCAGCAAGAAAGCTGGAGGGGCACAAGAAGTTGGCACAGGACACAGCAAGGGCAGCTGACCCAAACTGGCCAACAGGGTATTCCAGACCACAGGACGTCACATGAACTGGGGGGAGTGGGGGTGGGGGTTATTCGCAGCTCGGGGACTAACTGGGTGTCAATCAGCGGGTGGTGAGCAATTGCACTGCATATCATTTGTACATTCCAATCCTTTTATTTTTACTGTTGTCATTTTATTAGTGTTATCATTATTAGTTTCTTCTTTTCTGTTCTATTAAACTGTTCTTATCTCAACC
>JAVJGG010000029.1:14085504-14111849 GCA_035590195.1 Aviceda cuculoides | reverse complement strand
CCAGTGCCCCAAACCCGGCAGGAGGGGAGGCGGCAGCCCCCTGGCAGCCGGTAGGTGGAGCACAAGGCTCGAAACTGGGCTGGGGGACGGCGCTGGCCGGGCTGCGAAACTGCCCAGTCTTTTGATTCATAAAATGCATAAATCCTCCGAGATGAATAATAACAGGAAAACGCGGTGACTGGGCGCTTCCTACCAGGCGAAAATGCTGCAAGTCCCAGCCCCCGTGCTGTGACCGCCTGCCATTTAGCTTTGGATTCAGATTGGGACGGCAGCTCTGCAGGGAGTTCGCTGAGATTTGTGCACCTTCGGCGCGGCTCGGTCTCGGTTTCACTCGCCTTCGTGGTCCCAGGAAAAGTGCGTTTCCATCGCTGTCCTGCACCTTAACAGTATAGCATGCAATAACTGCTGCTTGGTGTTGTAAGGCCTAGCATGCATTGTAAATGTAGCAGCTTATGAAGTCTGAGAAGCAGAATTGTTCCGTTTCAAAAGTGTATTTTAAAAACAAACAAATGAACAAACAACCAAAAAAAAAAAAATTTCAGGAGCCCTAAAAAAAAAAGGTTTTTAGATAAATGACCCACGAGCAGAGATAAAGCCCTGGATTTCAAGGTCCTATAACTCTTGCAGAAGCTTCATCATCATTGCTGCAGCTTACGTACAACATTGATTTTTGTGTTATTATCCAGACCAGCCAGGACATAATGTGTGAACATCTACCATCTATTTTTCCACCGGCTTTTATTTCTAATGTGCCTCAGACTCTGAGCAAATGCGAATTCAAGTCCCTTAGTTCAGTCGAATTTATTATCCTTAAGGGAGGGGGACCGAAATCACAATTGTAAGTGCTCCCTCCGCTCGCACACGCATGCACGCACACACACACTAGATGTGCTGTCTGTGCACCACTCCCCTATTGTTTTCACTGTAACTGATTTTGGCACCAGCTCTTTAGCACTTTGGAAGGGCCTTCATTAGCACTGGGACACTGTCCAAAAGGAATCCAGAAAAATCAACACATGGCTGCTCTTGTTCTCATGATAAATGACAGCTTTGGCTGAAAAACAACAACAGTAAGGAAGCAAAACAAAACCCAAAAAGCAACAAGGGTAGCCATAATGTGAATAGGAGAAGTCAGACATGACTAACTCAGCCTGGATGGGGGAACGGGCTTGGCTGGGAGGGGGCAGGGGGATCCCTCCCTTGGTACTGTATTAAAAAAGTGGTTTGGTCTTTACACTGACATGGGGGGTTCACTCTAGGAGGGGAGGGAGGCCGGGGAGAAGGACTAGGAGCAGGCAACACCGCTTTGGCGACACGAAGGAAAGGGCACCAGCACAGTGGGTTACGGAAAATAAAATGTCTGCCATCCTCACGAGGAAGAAGAGGGATCCACGTCCCTTATACAAAGCAGAGCTTACAAATGCAGAGAATGTATGAGGCTGCTGTATTAACCCATTTATTCCCCAATGGCTGTGTTTACACTCAAATCCTGAAGTGCTTACTCAGGCAAAACTCCCAGTTGACCTAGTCCTGAAGGCTTTAATCAGGAAGTATGCCCAGTGACTTCAATGGGAGCTTTGTCTCAATAACTATTCAGGATATGGCCCATAGGGATCTTGAAACTAGAACTAATTGAATTTTTTGCACGACATGCCTTTTCACTTGAAAAGAACCCTTTTTATCCAAACCCAATTCTTCATGAAGTGCGTCAGTCATTTTTCTTTATTATTGGAAATTTTCTATCATATTTTACCAGAATGGTCACAGACTTTTTACTTCATACTGTTAAAAAAAAAAGAAAAAGAAAAAGAAAAAACAAACAAACAAACAAAAACCCAACCAACCAACCAAATTCTTATGGACATTTTTACTCTTTCACTAAGAAAAAAAATTGACAAGCAAGTAGTTTTGAAACAATGTTGGTAAAAACTGTGGAAAACACCTAGGGAATGTCAAAGGGAAAAGTAAAGTCTTTTTTTAAAGCAAGGAAAGTGAGCTTATTAAGATTTTGTTGTTGTTATTGTTATAAACTCATTCCTTGCATTTTGATCGCTTCCATTAAAAACTACTATATATTACCAGTGAATACACAAGTTTGCATATACAGTTACCTTAAATCACCACAGACAATTTTTAAACTCATTTTGGAGCCTCTAAAAAGGAAGCAAATATGAGCCCTGAACTGTGAAGTCTTCCATACATTTAAGCATATGAGTCATGGGGAGTCCTTTGAGTCGCACAAAATTCAACAAATATTTTAGAACAGGCTGACATTCAGTAAAGAAGACAGATGTGGGAAGAAACACCATTAAGAAATTTTTGAGGTAAACATCCTCAAATCTGTGAAAAGCACAACTGACAAAATTCTCCTGCAACTGCTTAGAAAGTGGGGTTTGTGCCTTTATTTTCAAGTCTGAGAATAGACTGCTTTTCCAGTCCAAGAGGGTTTTAAAATACATTTTGAACTTATGTTTTCCAATGAGAACATCTGTTGAATTTCATGGGGGAAAACCCCATTTTGCAAGGTGCAAATCTGCTGTAAATAAACCAAAGCAACATTTTCCAGAAATCCTTCATGAGCTTTGCACACCACGTGTCTCATCCAAACTTGGCACATATCAGATGGCTAGTCAACACTGGCCCATGAGAATACACACAAGACCCTCACACATCAGCTGCATTACAACTTGTTCATTACCACGCACAGCATCCCACATTGATCATGAATATATATCATTAGAAAACAGGCTGTACACTGATGAGGAGTTTGGAAATTGTCCTGCTTGAAATTCACGAGGAGTGCATTTCTGATAGATATTTAGACTGTTAATTTAATGTGGTTAAAAGCTAAACAAGTATTTTACCAGAACTTGTACCTACATCTCTATTCATTCAAAAATATTTAGAGAAAAGCCCTACATACTGAATTTGATTTCGCTACGAAGCCAAAGGCCTGATCAGGTTTGCTGAGCGATCCCCTCTGCTCTCTGAATTTGAATCAAGGTTTTGAACAAGCTTGGGTCAGGCATTTATTCTGAAACAATATGAAATAGCACCTCTCAGTGTTTTCAGATGAGCTTCATGTAAAGCCAGATCTTTGCAGGGCTACAATTCAAACAAAAATTCAGGGACAGTAGTAGAACAGAGCTGATCCTTTCCCACATCTCCCTTGCGAAGCTAAATCACCGGGAACAATCAGTTGAGCAACTTCTGAATTCCCCTTCACACCCACCCAATTAAACTTTTATCATATTGGTTGATCCCGTGATATAAAACACAAGTGTGTCTTAATGCAATTTGAAGTCACAGGCAGCCTTCTGGGAGAAGGGCAGATGCCTGATGTACCTTAAGCTGATGTATGGGATGCTGTTTTTTCCTGCTTTATGCCATTAGTACACTTGTTCACCATCTCCCCTACCACATTGCCATCAGGGAGATCTAAGCTTGGCAGCAGGCTGGGATCCCTGCCTCTAAGCTGAAAGAGGTTGAGCTATTTGCAGAAATAATGCGTTCCAGACGTACTAAACAGCACTCATCTTTCCAGATGGAGGGGCATTAGTGTTGCTTCCAGCCATCTCTTCACCTTCTGGTGTACTTGCCACTTCTCCCGCATGCACCACGAGCCTTATGCTTCAGATACCTCCCCTGCATGCTGAGAAACTCTGCGGTCTGCCCGCACCTTGCAGCCCTGGGAGCCAGCTGGAGGAGGGGTACAGCCCATCCCATTTTAGCATGGGACTCCTATTGGATGGGAAACGGTGGGCTCTGAAAGTAGCCAAACATTCAGGGACCCTTTTCCCCTCCTGTGGTCTGTATTTCTACTTAAAGGATTCGGAAAGGAGAGGATTTGGCAGGTAGAGGGTCTGCTGAAGCTAAGCACTGATGGCAGCCAAGCTAAAGGGATAGAGAGAGAGAGAGAGGGGGAAAGTCAGCAATGAAGAGGTAATGGCCCCATTGCTAAACTGAAGCTTTTAATGGTCCCGCAAGACCTGCAGACTGTCTGGTCCAATGACTAAGGGCTAAGAGCCAAGCCTTGAACATGCAGATCTTGGATCTGTGGCACACCAGGCTACATCAACCCTGACGAGGTCATCTGGATCACATGAATGCTTCAAGTCAAACAACTGAAAAAAATTTATTTTTTCTTTCTTTTTTTTTTCCTTTTTTTGTTCTTCATGTGAATCCCCAGTGGAAGAAATCCACCGAACAAGCATGTTGATTTTGGCAAAGGCACACACAGTCACTCTGTTCTAAAGATGAGCTGACACGTGCAGATTCACAGATTAGCCATTTCTAAAGGTTAATTAAATATTGCCATTGTTTTCCAAGCTATTAATGTATGTTATTCTATTTTTCTCTGTTAAAGAACATCTGGGTTTTGGAGTTAAAAAATATGCAACTCTCCATCCCCCTTCGAAAAAGGTCTTAAAAAACACACACAGAATGTCTCCTTTAAAAATATGGCATGACCATCGTCAGAGTCACATTACAAAGTTGAGAAAAAAAATCTTTGAAAAAATATTAGGAAAAATGTTCTTCCATAGATCAAAACATTTGACGTGCATTCTCATCTGCTGAGCACGTCTCAGAACTAGCTCACACACAGTAAATGAACTGTAGGAGAGGCTCCTGGTATTAGCCAGCCCTTCATTATTTGCTGAAGTTACTGAAAGTGATTCCATTCAGATAGGTTCCTGCTCCATCCTTTGGTGCCAGGATGTACGACAGCCAGTTTTGTTTACAGTGCTGGCGCTGCCGGGTAAATCAAGTCGATCTGTACAGCTTTCCTTAGCCCTGGCCTGTGTCCCTCCTCAGCAGTTTGGACTCAGCTTATGAACGGATTTGAGGTGAAAGAAAGAATGAGTAGGATTAAGAGAATGGAGGTGTAGACACCCTGATTTGGTAGAGGTTTCTTGGCAGGGATGTAAATGACTACAAAAGATTCAAGGCAGTCCTAGCCCTAGCGATCAAGCTTGGCAGCATGAGCAAAGGAAAGCTCGGCTTTGCTTGCAGGTTTACTCTGCTGTTCCTGTAATACCTGAGACAGACAAACCAGCTTCATTCCTTGCACCAAATCTCCTTCATTACATCTCCAAGCCCAGGCAGTCTGAAAAACAAAAGCAGTAAGATTTGTCTCCCCTTTGCACAGATAATAACAACTGTTTAACATGCACAGAAAAAAAGGAATTTAATCCAGTGTCTCCTGTGCCTCCATTTACCTCTCTGCCAAGCAGTGACAATCACATACAGGTAACTCTCAGGTGTGTCAGGAAGTTTAAGTTACTAATGTCGAAAGAAATGCTTGGAAATTCTTAGCTGTATGGAACACAGAAACATAAAATATTGTTCTAAGAATGAGAATGTGATTTTGCATATTAGATGGCTGCTCCTAGTCATCCGGATTTTGGGCTTCAGCTTCATGCTATCTGTGCTAATCAAAGTCCCATACAAATCCTAAAGAAGATATTCATCACCCCTGATGCTGATTCTGACCCCAACCATACTTAGGTCCCAGTCATCAGCTAGTGTATAGTTTTGCCAACTTAGTGGCAATGAATGAACTAAACCTGATTATGATACAAGCCACCGACCAGTGGTGGTCTAACTCATGCCCTTCTGCATGACTTTATCATTTCTGCAGCCAAGCTGTAGTAGTAACTGATCCCCTTCTCACCTCCTTTCTAGGATGGCAAGCTGCGGTGGATCTTCTCCCCTATTTACCTGGTCATAGTAGCAGAGGTGAAGGGAGCCCTGCATTGCCTCCTGCATCCCTCTATAAGGCATTAGGGGCCAGAGAAGCAAAGGCATAGCACTGATGGTGGTAGGTAAGTCTGGCTTGAAGCAAGACCAACTAGCGTTTACGGTGTGCTTACCATACACTATGCTGCCATGAACTCAGCTGTCTGTACTCTATACCACCATGTGCAGTCGGTTTCCCCAACCTACTGCCCAGTGCTATTATACTCAGCCCTTCCTGATCCTGCTGGGATCACAACAGTCAGATGAAATGAGGATAACTCTGTTATTTATTTCTGTCATGTTCTGCTTGGAAAGTTTGATGATTCCTCCTAACAGGCATTTTACTAGTCGACAAAAAGTTATCCATATCGCAGTGCTTGTTCTGACCTGCAAGTTAGCAAACAATAAATCTTAATTACACTTAAATGCCAGAAATCTGCAAAGAACGAGGCAACATTACTCAGCTGTGAATTGGTCCTGACTCCTGCCTCTGCTTTGGCTGGAGATGCAGCTGCAGGAATACATAAATTAGTTTTTGATTTGTTTGTGCCAGTACAATCAGTTGTAGCTGTTCCTTAAGAGCATTTCCAGTATTAGTGGGCTTACTGGCTTTCATCCTATTAGCATCTCAGATGCAGGTGGCATCTGGAAAGTTTTATTTTAAAAGACTTTTCGTATTGTACTTAGGTTAATAAGAAAGCGTTATTTTTAAATATCTCGGCAGTTTTCCAGAGCGCAGCTCAGTCTCATGACATCTGCTCAGTGGATACTTGTTACCTTTGGGTTTATTGAAAGAAACCCTCTGAATAACCTTTTTGTTAGCAATCTGCTTTATAGGCCCTGCAACGGAATAGCGTTGGAGTGCAAATGGAGTCCCTAGCAGAGGGGATTTTCTATGCCGTAACAAGCTCTTTGGTATTCTGGCACTTACATGTCATAACGTTCAATAAAATCACCCAGGCCTCCTCCTCATTTCCCTCTTTGTGAGATTCTTCCATCTTTATTCAAAAACTGGAGCTCACTTGACAGCCCAGGTCAGCTCAGCAGATGCGGTGCGGTTCCCGCTTCAGAAATGGGGGTCCGGGAAAGATTTTACTGCAGAGGTATAGGCAGCTTTATCACATACTGTTTTAAAACACTGCAATGAGGCCAATCTTAAGCAACCGCGCCTACTGTTTGGGAGTGTTGACAAATTATACCGGCCGACTAATGGCTCATTTGAAAGAAATAAAAGGAATCACCAAGTCCATTTCCAAATTTCACCCATTCCAATATTTAGCATTCAATGGGAAAATTATTCAATAGAAATCCTGTTGGTGAACAAACGGATTTCATTTATACTGAGCAAAGTCCCGTTGCCAGAAAGAAAAACATATCCTTCATGAAATTCACCTTTATTAATAGCTGACAGAGCATAGCTGGTAAACCAAACTAGCTATTCAACAACAGCTATAAATTAAACTGAAGCAGAAACTGTTTTTATAAAAGGATCAGCTGGAGCTCAGACTGCTGTTTGGTGACATCATCCTCAATGAACTAAGCCAAATTTTGCAGATTGAAGAGCAAGAAAGCTGAAAACATAAACCAAAGTGAAGGAATTGAAATGGTCTTTTCCTGTGAAACACCAGTGTAAGAACTGAGTGTCACTCTGAAGACTTAGTCAGGGCCAAAAGCTCTGGCTGGGTTGATTCTGGTGTGGTTCCACAGAAATCAAAGCAGCAAAAGTGCAAACAGAAGCTGAACTGATTCACAATCCCTAAATGTTTTACAACTCAGTGTTGTTTCTATTCCAGCATAAGGCCTAGATGTCTTTAAATATAGCTGAGTAAAAATAAAGAAATAACATTCTTAGAAGCTGTTGCAGGTCTTCCATAAGTACTAGGAAAATGCAGTCATTCTAGCTGACAGCTGAGCTGGAAACTCCAGATTTGCAAGAGTGCACCCAGCATACAAACTGCAGAAATCAGACACAATCTTAGGAGGCTCCTAAAGGTGCACCACTGTTACCAAAATGTCAGAAAAACACAGGAGTCACTGAAGTGTTGGACAGAGAGCCAAAATAACTATATTGTGCTTCTGCTTCAGTCAAAGAACATGGACTGAAGTCATCAAAGTCATGTTTGGGAGTGGTACTCAGTAGTTTTCTGGCCAAACCTTGGATTTAGGTTCATTTCTGAAGTCGACAAAGAAAGTTGAGTTAGTCTTGGAAGAAAGAATGTCACCAGTCAGCTGACACCAGTGTGATGCTCTCTTTTTAAAGGAGTCTTTTCTTCTGGTATCAAACCTGGCTTCAGGAATAATTTACATGATAGAGTTTAGAGAAAAGGTTTAGAAGAGAGTTGAGATCAGCCTTTAGAAGAGAGTGGAGATCAGCCTTGTGGTTTAGGTGATAGCTGCTAGAAGGATGGACTTCAAAATGAGTTAATATACAAGTGATATAAGAAATATCCCACGAGATATTTTAGGAGTCTTGCGAATGTTAATTCCAGATAGAAAGCCAAAGTTTTGTCTCTGGCCACTGAGCAAGAGCTCTCAGAAAGGACCAAGAATAATTAAATAAGCAGGTGGCATGTGCAAATCAGTTCAAACCAAAATGAGCAAAGGCAGCTTGCTTTAAATACAGAGAAATGCCTTTGGTAGCAAGGTCAGATCAGTCAATTTTGGATTGCCTATAAAGAAAACTTTCTCCACTTGGACAAACATATTTCCTCCTACGTTTTTCTGCACTATGTCAGGATTCCTACAGATGCAGGGATCTGCATCTCTCAGTGCCGCTTAGCCAAGCAACAGCAGTGTCGTCAGGTGCAGTGACTCTGGGTCTGGGCAGAGATTCTGGCTGCAGGGCTGTGAGACCAGGTTCAGGCAGTCCAGGAGCTGGATCAGAGGCTGATGACCATCTGCACTAAGTCTGTCAGCCAAAACTGTTTTGGCCAGTACAGAGCTGGAGAATGATCATGTCTTTGTCTCTTTTTGATCTTTCAGATTACCCTGGGAATCAGGGAGCTACTGGAAAGGCCTAATACAGGGCTCAGCAGGAGAAAAACAATCCAGTAACGGTCCTGGACCTGGGCCTCCTTGGAGCAGAAGCTCTTATTCTTGGAGGCGAGCAAATCTGTTCTGGAGTCTTCTCACTGTTGCCTCCATACACAAAGTCCATATTTACCACTTATGGCCTGCTTCCTCAGGAAGCTGCTGCATTTTTTTTCAGGCTCCTGGAGATGAAGAACCATTTGGATTCCCTAGGTAGATGTCATTCAGGTCTGAGTGTGAAGCCTTCATGGAGATGGTCTTTCTTAAAATACATCTGTCATGACTCTGTGAAGAGTCATCCTGCTGAGGTTTGAGATCAGAACACTGTTCAGGCCATTTCTGTATCTCCCACCTCCAGGAAATTTGTATGCAATTTCATAACATCATTCCTGGGCCAAAGTTCTCTGACTACAAAGGTGGTAAAAAAATCAGCTCCCACTGTGTTAGTGATGTGGCTGTGATTAAGGTCCTTATCAAGGAGAAGCTTTCCCATGTATTTTTATGTTCAAGCCACCAAGCCAGTTCCGCAACAAGATGTGGCACCAAGAGTTTCCTGTCTATCCAATGTCTTATCTGAGAATAGACCGACTTGACTCAGAGCTAATGAGGTTGCAGACTAAATCCATAAGGCAACATCACATATATCAGGCTGACATGAGATCTAATTACGGGGTGTTGGAATCATTTTGATACCCACAGGAATAGAAGCACTTGTAATAAAGGAAATCTGCCAACAGGGAACTGAGATTTTACTGATCTGGAGTTAGTCATTAGCCCCATAGGCTGAGAAAGAATTAGCAACAACTAATGGGATGCATAGAGATGTGCATATTATATGATCTGAATGCCATGAGTTCTTAGCTGGGAACCTGTCACTGTTAGGCATTTTATAAAGACATTCTTGCTTATGAGGGGACCAAATGGCAGGATTTTTTCATACAATTGTTTGACCCCATTTGATCTAACAGACTGTCTCCAGTCTACTCTGCTGCTTCTTTTTTTTCTTGTCTCTTGGTCAAGAACTGACAAATCTGAAGCTCAGTACTAACAACAGATGGGACAATCTCTAGTTTTTGTTTCCATGCCACCCATAGCTATCGAGGATGAGGAAACTAAGCAAGATCCATGAACACACCTACCCTTTTTTTGTTCTTGACTAACTACACAGAGAAGCAGACAGGCCAGAGCTGCTGCTGTTTTGAAAAATCCACACTTGAGTATAGGCACCTTAAGTGAGATCCACTCTTACACAGACCTGAAGAGCAACAGCACACTTAAAACTGCTCCTCAAGCTTCCTGGGGGAAGAGAGGTGAGAGACACAAGTTCTGACCTGCTCCAGGAACAGTGGCTGGAGGCAGTTCACAAGGAGACTGACAGGGCAAGGTGGAAAGGGGGAAAGGAACACATAGATGCATTTCCAAATACAGAGCCGCTTCTGCCAAAAGTAAATCTGTCAGCAAGATCCTTTGAAGAAAACGTGTAGGTAAGAACCATTAACCACTCCTCGAAGATAAAGAGTGACATAACAGTTTTCTTCTATATAAAAATCTGTTCCTATATACCTGACTTTGTAACACATGCCTAGGACTCCAGCTCTCTCATTACTCTCCAATATTATTCCTCTCCTTTCTCATGCTCACCCACTTGTGGAGAAAATCCCCAAACCACTCCATTAATGGATAACCTCTTCACTTCATGGGAGCCAAGAAATGCACACTGTCCCTGAATTCAGTTCCAAGGGACTAAAGAATGCAGGTAATTCATAGTCCTCTTACACCCATCTCCCTTTCTTGGATGTCTTCATCCTTAACTTACGTGCCACTGTGGTCAGACGTCATTCTGGCAGCACTTCTGAGCCATTCTCTGTGAATTAATAGTGATATCTGAAAGAGGATCAAGCTCTAACAATCTCATTCAGAGTGAGTCAGTACCATCTAACTCTACCAGAAGTATGCCCAAAGTTAAGTGCTCTGACTGCACGCTGTTAGTGGTGAACCTACCAAGTGATTTTGAGTGCCAGCTTGAGTGCCCACCATATCTTCAGACTACAAGTCTGTAGGCACATCTCTGAGCATGGCTGGAGTGTACCCTCCAAAAGATGCTGACATTCGACTATCAGGTAGGCACTTGGTCTTAGCAAACTGTCCACAAGACGGCTATGGAGATAGCAGGTGCATAGGGTACAGCACAGGCTGTGTTTATGGCATCCCAGAAATCTGTTTTTCACAGTCCTCAGAAAATGCCTAGTCCAAAGGAGGGCCATCAGCATTCATCTCAAAGTGTTTAGGTGGCACTAAGTCTCAGTTTATTTTAGCTCTTCAGCTGCAAATCTGCTACAGCACAGCACTTAAAACACCTTTTTTCCTTTACAGCTTTTTTTCCTAGGCTGACCTCGAGATGTGTAGATAGGGGAAATGGTGGCAGAGGAACAACGCTGCGCTTATCCTCTTCCTGCTGCTGACAGGCCTGGCTGGGTTTACCTAAGGCTTGACCCCTATCTCTCCTGCACAGCTGCCCCAGCAGATGCTGTGCCCATCGTGGAGATGTGCTTCTCATCAAGATAAAAGGAATAAGAATCTATCTCAAAGCACTTAGGTATGATTAAATAAAGGAGGCCATTTCCTGTGCTGCTAATCTGGTGCCTTTCAAAATCACTAACTTCACTTTTTTTTAAAGTTACCATCTTTTAATTCTCCTGGGTCTCCTCTAAAGTTCTCCTCCTCCTTCCTGGGAAGGGGTGATCCACTTCATGATATGACAGTAGCTCACAGGGCTGATTAAACTGAACTCCGTGCAACACAAACAGCAATTTTTCATGTACAAAATGAAAGAATTCAACTGCCCTCTCTTTTGAGTTTTGTCTGGGTCAGGATACCCAATTAACCTGCAAGCTCCTGTACTGGCAGTTACCTGCTCCTCACTTTGAAATCAAGTCACTCTCCTGTTTTGGGAGCTCTACTGCTCTGGAAGTCTTTCTATCCTTTCATATGATAGAACAAAGCAGAAGCAGCTACTGTGAAAAAAAAAAAAATGAAAAAACCAGACTCATTCAATAAGGCCTCTTACTATACATTTGAGTATTACAAAGTTCAATAACATCTTAACTGCTCGGCCACTAAGAGACAAGGTATTTTAGGACTCTAATATTTGATAAGTATGTATGAAGTCAAGTAAGTCTCTGGGTTATACCTTCCTACTCACAAGAAATCCAGGGTTTAGAGTTTGCAACCTTCACACCTTTTTTTTTGTGTGTGTGCGTGCGTGTGTGTGTGTGTGTCATTTTTATCCCCAGAAATTCAGATTACATACCTTGCTGGACTTTACACATTAGGTATCAGATGCTGCATACAGTTTCCCATGGAAAGCTGTAAAGTTTGGTAGTCGTCCTTCTTTCTTTTTTCTTTTTTCTTTTTTCTTTTTTATTTTGGTTATAAAATATCAATTAATTTGTATATTTATCAACATGAGAGCATCTGAGAGTCAAGCAGTGAGTGTGACTAAGCTGACTTTTACCTGCAATAACCACACAAAATGGCCATTGAGCACATGAGGAAGGACCGTGCATAGACAGCAAAGCCCAATCTGTTCTAGGCATAATACAACCCCAAAGCTACAGCCGTGGTGCTTGACACTTGAAGTGCAACAGACATCTGACCACAGTGAAGGCATCCCGTGCCTTTACTTTGGACTGCTGATCTGTGAATGTGTCTGTTGAGCAAAGCCATAGGCAAAAAATGGATGGATGTATCTGACAAAGTGTCAGATGCAGGGGTATGTGCTGCACAGAGCACAACCCATGTCTCCATCTCAGTTAGCCTAGATGGAATGTGACTGCCGTAACTTGTCAGAGCCCATCTTCACTGCACTGTGCTTAGGGTCACCAGTAGTACGTGGGTAATAAAAACTACAGAAAACCATATGCAACTGAAATTTCTCTGCTGCAAACTATAGCACAGGACTAAGTTATTTACACACTGAGCCTGACTTTCCCTTACCTTATGCCATGAACAGTCTTTTACATTTGTTCAAAAGAATGGTAAACTACCGCCAAGTCAGCATGGTAATGTAAGGTGTAAGAAAATGGACAATGAGGTTTCTGGTTCACAGACTTCTACACTTTTTTATATGTTTCTCTTTTCTATAAATACAGACTTCAAGTCAGAGCTATGTATGACATTAAGATGGACATTTTGGAAACAATGGAAATCAGTAAAACCAGTGTTCTTTACTCTTCCTCAGACTTTACTCAGTGCGATTTCAAAATATGTGCACTGCTCTGGAGCTGACATTTTTGCTCCAACTTTAATTTCACGTGTACCACAGATTGTGAGGCTATGCCATGCCATAAAATGCAATTGTATGTGTGAGAATGTCCTGCACTAGCTTCATGGAGGCTGATTGCTAAATCTCCCAGAAACCTTAGCTTTTCTGCATCCCAGAGCTTCTCATCATTAGAATTCCCCAGGTTTCCACCTCCTTCCTCAACAGCCATCTGGCCTGTCCACACTCCAGCTGCAGTCAGACGTCCCTCACCACTTACACCTGATCTTTTGACTCTACACACCTGAAACAATTCTCACTCAATCTATCAAGCAATATAAAATTAGACAATCAGGAAAGCTCTTCCAAAAGCTATGAACAAACTGCCCAGCTTTAAATCACTGCTCCCTTTCCATGATATCCCAGGCAGTATTAAAATGGAGGGGAAGACATATTTGAGGAAGAAAATGCAAGTGCTTTTCAATACCACAGTGCATCCTGACGGAACAGTGTTTGTACTTCTTTGGCAGTTGTTCTTTTGATGCTTGCTGTTGGGATATTTTGATGGACAACTCCATCGTCACCTCCTGCTAGTTAGTGGATCAAAGTTTAACAAGTAAAGGAAGGTAGTATATACTCGGAAGGGCATTGCGGAAAGGGAGAGTAGCACGAGGAGTGGCAGGCACTGAGCGTTTGCAGACTGTCACTGAATAGTGGTGGGACATGAGACTGAGAGGAAGAAGCTGCTATGTTTTGAGCCTACCTTGTCTCAAAGCTTAAGGACATCCAGCTTATAACACAGACCTTTTTTTTTTCACTCTTGTTTTCTCCTTTATTTTCCATATTGAAAGGCAATGCTGGGTTATTTTCAATATTCTGTCCACAAAACAGGTGACAAAAAAACCCCACAAACCTCTTTTTTTACACAAGCCTTTTCAAACTCTTCCAAACAGCAGTCTTTTGTTAGTTTATAGCTTAGTTAGGTTAGAACGGGCTGTTCTATATCAGCAAGAAATCTGCTACAGGACAGATGCCAGCATGATTGCAAGAGATGGGTAAACCTCAAAAGGCCTAAAATCTGGTTTGATTTCCATGAAGCTGAACCTCTGGGGATCATTGCTTCCTGTTGAGGGGATCTGGTTTTGGAAATAACAAGAACAGGGAGTATTGTTTTTAATGGTATTTTCTGCTCCTGGTTTTAGGCCAAATTTGAGAGTGCAGAGGTGCTCAATTACTTTAATGAACAAATACAACAGTTTTGCAGCCTGGAAATACATTTGCTTATGGTTTGTTTTCCATACTCAATTTTTATCTTATCATTGAATACAGTGGCCTACCTCTAGACCTCTGTTGCATGGTAGACCTATCAGAGCTTGCCAAATCACGAAAATCTGACTCCTTATGCTAGTTTTGTCACTGTCTCAGCAACCACAGAAGCACACCGTTAACATTTTTTTTTCGCGTTTCTTGTTAAAGGCCAGAGTCTGTTCTTAATACCTGTTAGACTGCCATTGACTTCCATGGAGCAAATCCAGATTTACACTGATCATCATTAAGAGTTGTTATATCACCAGGCTCATAGCAATAACTTAATTAAAATTAGTTTTGCTGATGTCACTCCACAATTTTTTCCAGTCAAGTAAAACAAACCCTAAAGGAGATTTGTTCACTGGTCAGCCTGGAGAGCCTGCACACTGCCTCCCAGCTCTTCCCCCTCTCTGCCTTCCTGGGCCCAGTCTCCCCTCACCAGTCCCCTCTCACACACAGTGTTTTATAGTAACGGGGTCAGTAGAAAACATAGAGTTCAGCACTATAGAAGTGGAAACAGAAAGCAGCCATGGGCAATTAACCAGGGCTGTGACTGCTTATGTTTGGTTCCTGCTTCCATTTCTGTTTCCATGGAAATGGACATCAGATCATTGGAAATAAAGTAAATTTTCTACTTCTCCTCACCTTCATATCAGCTGGGCTATACAATCCAAATAAATCTAAACTTATCTAATTAAATGTGAATCTAGAAATCTTTTCATTTTATTGAAATAAATTGACAAAAGCAACATCGCTTTTGAAGTACTCGGATGCTATTGGCTGTCCTTTGGGAAAGGAGTAGGTAAGTTTGCCCACCCCTTTTTGCTTTGTAAGGTATGGAAACATGCAAACATTCATCCTACCCCTTGCTCTGTGCTCCTGCCTGCCCATTAATATTGTTGTGCTGAACAGTACTCATCACTTGCCCATTAGGGGTCATTTAAGCATAAATGACCCCCCTTACAGAGACTGTGTGGGTTAAAGACCTCTTCTTTGTCTGGCTGCTAAAGCTTTGAGGTTCATTTGTATTGCAGAGCAGCTGCATAAAAAAAGGTTCAAGCCCACCTTTAAAGGTCATATGGTCTCAGAGGAGGAGCTTTGACCTGGAAGGGTTTCCCAGGTGAAATGCTCAGGGTTTGGGAACAAAGAAAAAAAAGTGGGTTTTAAGCTTTCACATTCCTGTGAGAGACTGAGAAAGATAAGACTTGTGTCTTTTGTAAACAAACATATTAGAGACTGAACACTTGATTTCGCCTCTAGACCTGAAGCTGGTCTGCAAAGCTGCCAGACCTGTAGAGGGGTAACAATAATTTTCAGTTTGGCTTCTGACACAACAGATCAGACAGACAAAATCTCAAGGGGCAGCTTCAGCAAAAATGTCCTATGTCATGAGTCTGTATTCTTCCAGATGTAGCAATTGCCTTTACTGGTCAGAGAATGAAGGCACAACTTGAAACGACCTGCTAGTCTAGCAATGTCTATTACCCACCGGAAGATGTTTCATACTTTTTTCTCAAAGCAGCCCTCTAATTCTGTTAAACTCAATGAACTAATAAAAACTTGCCAACAAAATAGCACCAAATAGTATCTCTGCTTGAATTGGCATCACACTTTGCAATTTGCAGTGATTGAAAGCATAAATATCATTACTGTATTAATGCAAACTCAATGCCAATAAATGGCTTGTTTTCTAATGGGATCCATTTTACAGCAGGAATTGGGGAAAGATGGCTTTTCCAGCATCTACCAAAGTGTTAATTTCTGGAGTCCAGTAAAAACAGTAAGAAAGCAAGCAATCAAAGTGGATCTATATAGGATGGTAGATTTAAACCGTTTAATTACTGTAGCTGTGCTGGTTATTGCTAATGCATGGATCACAAAACCTTCACTCCTGTAGAAATCAGTCATGCGAGGGAGATCAGGAATTACAGATACTTCACCAATGTGAGGGATTTGCTCTGGTCCTTTAAAGAGATGTCCTCCAGTGACAAAAGCCTCGTGCCTGATACTACAGCACAGTATGTAACAAATTTACTTTAATGAAAAGTACCCTGTAACCTAATCATAGTCAGTGCTAAAACATACTTCTTTAAATGGCTCGTATCAAACCATTCAGTCACGATGTAGATCTCTTTTTAATTTAAATCCATCTCTGTTGAAGATGCTAGGATGTCTTGAGGAAGTGCAGAAAGCTAGATGAGGGCTAACTATATGCTGTCAATGCTAAAAGGTCTGATTTTTCATCTCTAACCAAAAGACAAGCTTCAAACTCTTTTTCTGCTATAATCCCAATCATTAAGGTCGCTATCACAAGCACAAACACCATCTCCAAGACAAATGTATCTGTATGAGTTTCCTTCCCCAAAAGTTTCCTTCCCCACCCACAAATGAACGTGGATCGGGCTCTAACTTCACAGCACTGGAGCAACTCACAAAAGTACTGGGAAATTAGAGCATTACAGAGTGAATGAAGGAGAAGCCTATTAAGTATCATTTTGGTTTGCACAGAAATACATGCAAAGGGCAGGGAGCAAGGTACAAAATATTTAAGGGGCACAGTAAAAGAAATAAAATAGCTGGAATTGTGGGTTGAGGTCTATTCTACATTAGTAGGGTTGCACTGACAAGACTTCCCAGGGGTGATGTAATATATGCTGATAAATAAATAGGTACAAGCTGTATTTATTCAACAGTTCTAATAAAGCTATGCAAGGCAAATCACACTTTTCTGAGAAAAAATGCATCTATACTTTAGCTTTTATTTCAAAAGTTTAAAGAAAGAATCATACCCTTAACTGTTGTTATGATCAAGCCCCTAGTTTAGATCTTTCCTAATAGTCATTTTGCAGAATAGATCCCCAGAGACCCTTATGCTATGTGTATTGGTATTGTTCATTTCTTAGGAGACTTTTTTTCAAGTAATAGGAAAGATTTAAAGTGGATGTCTCTTAAAGGATAATAAATACCTGGAGAAGAATGAGGAAATACATTAAAGCTGAATCACTGCTGTGTCACACCAATTTTCCCCTTTTACTCTTGAGATTCCACTGAAATCAATGAAGTTACAGTTACTTAAAGCTGTAGGATTATACAAGTGAACCAGGTACATAGCGTTGCAATAAACAACTGGAACTTGCTGGCAGACTTGCTCAGAATCAAATATGTCCCTTAAATTTCACACTATTTTCACAATCTTGTAGCAGCAAAGCAAAACAAGAAGTTCACTGTGCAGTCAGAACAAAATCTTTTTTCTCTGGTCTAAGTATTTAGCCAATACAGTATCACAGAAACATTGATTTCTGTTCCCAAAGAATCCTCCTGATAGTTTCATACAGAACCAAAGACCCAACACAATCTCTTCTTTTATGGCTAAGAAAATGCTAGGAGAATCGTTATCCCTGGGAAAGATTTCTCTGATAGACGAGGAAGGACTGTTCATTAGTGTCATGAATGATGCTGCCTCTTTTTTATGCAACTTGCATTCACTGATGCTGGCACTGTCAGGGTCTCCAACTGTGTGCACAATTCAGTTCATCGAACAAGGCAGCATCCTTTCCAGATACACTCAACGTGCGGTATTATGGTTGGGAAATTCATTCCACAGAAGAGAAACATGAATTATTTCAATTCTAAAAAAAAAAAAAGAAAAAGAAAAAAAAGGCACAGTCTGTGCCTTCTTTTTCCATGCTATTAGAGAGATTATCAGGAAAAAATAAACACAGCAGTTGTTCAAGGTCCCACACAAACAAAACAAGGACTGCAGGCCACTCTGTACACAGTGCTGAGCCATTGCTCTGTTTACTCGTAAGATGTAAAATAACACATTTTTTCAATTTTTTTTTTTTTTTTAATAATTATTCAGTGCTGACAGAGTGATTTTGCAAAATTTTAAACAGGAAAAAAGCCCCAAATGTTCACAGTTTTAAGTACGCTCTGTTCTCAGCTCCTCCAGTTCAGCCATTTCCTTTTGGTGTATTTAGTGCGGTGGCGACATGTCAATTTGTCTGCAGGGAATGGCTGCCTCTCACCAATACCAAATGTAGGTAGAGACCAGTCCCATGCTCCTGAGTCACCTGCAGAGCTCAAGGTGCATGATAGAATTACAACTGGTCCCTAAGCCGCAAGGACCAGATCCAAAAAAACGAGCTACGACACATGTCTATGTGGTGCCTTGGTGCGTGCCATATGAGAGAGCCTGGAGCTAACGGCAGGGGAGCAGATATATCCACTCCGAGAAGCAGAGAGCCCTGCAGAGATAATAGCTCATGTCCCAGGAGCTGGGTAGGTGCTTTACATCAGCAAAGCTGACACAGGGCAAGAAGCCCAGTCTTCTCCCTCGGGCTGAGCTGGTACCGTCCCAGGCTCGGGCTCAGTCGGAGATCAGCTGAGAGGTCACAGCTGTGCAGGACAGGCAGGGTTTGGGGATGCACTGGTTCCTGCACCCCCTTCACCCTCGCCTCCTCCAGGAGACAGGGGAAATCACAGCTGGGGCACAGGCCTTTGGGATCACAGCATTTGGCCCTGATCCACACAGCGCTGAGCCTGCGCTTTAAAAGCAGCAGACTGAGCAAGGAGCCATTGTAGCCTACCTCTGGGAAAATCCCGAGGATGGGTGATAGGAGGGCAATTAAAATCCCTCTTCTCTCCAGAGCTTAGTTATTTTACATTGTACATTCTCCCACTTTGGATGCCTCTTTCAGAAAGATGCCTCTTTCCTGAAGAACGGAGCAGGGTCACACAGGGTGGTCAGAAGAAGAAACCATGTCACTGAAATTCTCCGTCTTTTCTAGAATAGTTCCACCCAAAGTGCTCTGTCCCCTTTTCGGCCTGAGAAGATTTGTTTCTCTGTGCAGGGAGCTCTCAGTCACCCTGCTGATAAGGCATTTGAGGTGGAAAGACCACCCTTCCCTCCTCTTTACAAAGCAGTCGTGCTTCATAGGAAATATATATATAACTGTTGGATAAGAAAGACGAAACTTGATAAGAAAGAAGAAACATTTGGGCTAATGGTCAAAGGACCAGATCTGGCAGACGGCAGCAGGCAGATTCGAAGTGTTCTTGTGAGACTGAGCCCTGCAACAAGATAAGTGGATGAACACACTGTTCATGGTTTCTAATCCGACTTAAATGTCAGATAAGTACCCCACTGCACAGCCTGGCCAAGGCAGAAGCACTGGTTAGGCATGCTCCGAAACAGCATTAGATGCCTCGGGAACTTTAATAGCAAAGACCGAAGGACCTACACAGTCTAAATGCCTGTAAAACCAGATGGGAGCTTAACATGGGTATCAGGGAGCTTTACACTCAGGTCCCTAATTTCCTTTCGGTTACATTTAACATGCCTAATTTCCCTCTTTCATCTGGTGCGAGATGCAGCTACGTTTTGGATGCAGAGCTTGCAAGGATCCACATTTCCCAGCCTTTTCTCACAGGGAGTCCTACAGAAATGAGGAGGAATGTCCGATAAACTGCTAGTGAATCACCCGATAAGGACTTCTTCGGGTCCTTTGAGATAACTACCAGCTTTAAAAAATAAACAATCCAATGAACATGCAAATAATCCACGGTACAAACGGAGTGGTCTGGAATGTGGAGCATTCATTTTTCCATTATCAGCCATCAAGGTAAAGGGAAGGAAGTGAATAAATTATGTGCCCAAAATATTTGTATGGAAACCTTTTCAAGCTAGATATAAAAGGCAATTATTTATTACTTTAGGAAATACTCTAGCATCAAGAAATGACCCCAGGTTGGTGTCAATGCTTACCCAACAGGATTACCATTCAGAAAGCTTTATGGTAACCACATAAAGTTTAATCAGTGCATTAAAAATAAATTAAAGATTTGCTAATTGTAATGTAATTAGCTTAATTTAATTACATTGCTCAGTGACTGAGAATTTTATTGTTATTGTGAGATCTTTTCTCATTTGGGGCCTGAAGTTAAGTGGCACAGTATTGACAACCATTTCCTCCTTTAATATTCAGCTCCAGGAATGGGCTGAAATTTTTACCTGAATCTTGCAATTTATCACAATCAGTATCATCACAAATTACAAAAAGCATCCAGTAACATGATAACTTCTAAACGAAGTGTCTGTAACCAGGGCAGTAGCAGCCTCGGCTGTTAATTTGTCATATTTCATAGCCAGCCTGACACCCTGTCCAATTTGCTTGTAAGCTTTATCACAAAGACAGCTATGTGAGCTGCCTCTGACTATGAGCAGGATAGAGGAGATGGACAGAAATTCAGCGGGGGCAGCTTGGCTCTTCAGGTTCCCTGGCTTTGCATACAATCCAGCTGCAAAATAAATGGCCCCATGTCTTGATAATGTTTGTTTTCTCCATTAAAATCCCTCCCTTCTTCTCTCCCCTCCCCACTTCCTCATTAAGACAACCAAATTTTTTTCTGTAAGACTCCCTGCTGACTATAATCCGATGGTCAACATAATTTATTAGCAGTTACAGGAATTAAAAGAAATAAGAGGGATAACAGTACTCAGGGAGCATTGTTACCTGTCTTACACAGGCTCCCAATTTCAATCCAAAGCATGTCATCTTCTCAAATGACCTGCAAGTTTTTCCTTTTGGGCAGAAGTTGTGTAGCACTGTAAAAATAGCCATGAATATCCCTTCAGGAAATTAGTCTCTCTTCTCCTGTTATCTTCCAGATGCTCTGAAGCCTTCAATCAATTTGCATTGATTTAAGCAACACCATTCAATACATATTATCAATCTGATCTGAGGGGAATTGTGTGAAGAGTAGGTCTTCCTTTCCGTTCCCAACATGCTAAGCACAACAGCACAAGACGCTACAAAACCCGTAAAATGGTTTCTAAAAGACCAACAGGTGTTAAAATACATCTGGACTTACAAAATGCAAGAAACTGCATTTTAATTTGTCTAACATTAAAATCAGGTTGGTCAACTTGGAGTGCAGATAGAGCAAACATCAGCTTGGCTGGATTTTGTTGATAGTACCAGATCCAGAAACATTTTTTTAAATCCCTGGTCTGGGTGCACGCAGCAGCAACCACTTCACATGATACTGGGGTACAACCACCTAATACCAGCCTGACACCCTTGGGCTTTTCTGGAAAAGAAAGATAAGCCTCTCCATGAGGCAGGAGGTGGTGTGCTCCCTTCTACTACCTGCTCCAGCAGGTGAGCCCGAACGCCTGCCCTTCTCCTCCTGTTGATGGCTGCCCAGCCACTGCTGATGCCCTCCACCAGAAAACCTAGCAGCCAGGCTCTGCAGAACTCACCTCTGCAGCATCTAAGTGTTTTTGCAGATCTGTCCCTTATTACACCAGCAACCAAGAGAGCAACCAGCGGGAAATTAGCAGAGAGCATTCCAGTCTTTACAGCTGAGCCTCCAGAGGGGCTATAAAACCTCAGACACTGTTGGGGAGTCAAGAGAAAACAGAGAGCTTGTGGTGCCTGCTGATAAGAGGAATTTGAGAGTGGGGACTGTCCAAGAACACTGAGACTAAAGGAGACAGAAGAAAGAGAGGATAGAGAAGAATGAAATAAGGTAGGAAGCAGTCAAGAAAAGCCACAACTGTAGAAATGGCAGAAAGAAAGAAGTCAAAAATTTAGACAAATTTTCAAGATTAAAGGAGCTTATTTGAACCAAGTGACCATATGTCAGTCTCCTGAGGTTTTGCCTATCATGTTGAACTCCAGGCCCGCTGATTCTGTAGGATGCGGTCTTCAGCACATGGCTACCACTGTGAGTGAGTCATTTGGTACAGTTCCTGTGGCAAGAATCCCGAATGTGTCAGGCCTGGACTAAAAAGCACGATGGAGAATGAATACACCTGAAGGCACATTTGGCACACTAATTCCGAGCAGATATCACTTCTAATTATAGCGAGCCTTATGCCAGCTTACTACCGTTCAAGCGCTTGTGGGTTCGCGCATTGAGTGCCAGATTTAATCCATTCAAGGTAAAGCGCAAGAGAACCAATTGCATTTTGCTTGCCTTCTACCTGAATGATTTGCTTTGTTGTTCCCAATTTGCAGTTTGACTGGAAGATTTGCACCCCTCTGGTTAGTTCTGGTTGGCTTCTCTGCAGCCACGGGTGCATATTTTTCAGCTGAATGAAGCCCAGCTGGCAGGCTCAATTTGCCCCACCAATGAGTCATAACTTTCTCTCTCTAATTTCACCTGCATGAGAGAATTGCGGGGTCCTCTCCGAATTCCTAGAGCTCAAAACTGTTCCTGCAAAAAGAAGGCTTATCCCCACCCCAGCACATGGAGCTGTAACCCTGCTTGCCTGGAAGACAGCAGCAAAACTCAAGAGAAAGCCACCAGTGAACATTACTTAAATAGTAAGTTTAGTTAAGAGAAGCCTTTCCTAGTCTGATCCTGTATCAGATTTTGATCTTATATGCTGCCTAGTGCTTCACGAGGACCAGTGCTCAGCACCCCACAAGGACGCGTTGTTTTCCAGTATGATGTAGGGCTTGGAATGGAGGGAAGGTTTAATACAATCATGCATCGGTTTTCTTTCCAAGCAGCACTGTGAAACAGAACAGAAGGAGGATTGCCTCTTCACCCCATAAATCCACTTAAGCTTGGATTATGAGCCATATTCACCCAATTTTTGCTGGGAGCTTAAGGCAGCACCATGCTGCTGTTGGTCTGCGGGATGCTGGGAAGCTGAGGCAGGATTTGGGAGGCTCCAAACTTCCACAAGTGAAATGGCCACATTCTTCGATGCGTGGGGCTGGAACAGCATAGGTCTGTGTTCAGCCACACTCTAGGTCTATGTAAGGAAATAGATGAAGTGTACACAGCACAGGCGGAAAGGGTTTGTTTTAATAACTAGTCTCAAGCTAGTAGCTTTCAGAGCATGTGTTTTTTAGCAGCTCTGCCACATTGAGTTGACAAAGAAATAAAAGTGAACACTTCCCCCCACACAAATCTCTATTGATCCAAATATGGATCTTGTTTCAAGATAGAGAACAACTAGCACTGATGCTGTCAAACTGAGCCTTCTGGAATTATTTCAGAAGCTCCATTTTCTGCCTTTATGCCTCTTTCCCTTCCTGCCCATACAGAGAGAGAGAGAGAAAGAGAGGGAGGAGAGAAAACGAAAAGAAAAAGAGTAAAGAAAAAAATTTTAAAAAAAATTAAAAGAAAAAGAGAGAGAAAGAGAAAGAAAAAGAAAAAAGAAAAAGAAAGAAAAAGAAAAAGAAAAAGAAAAAGAAAAGAAAAAGAAAAAGAAAAAGAAAAAGAAAAAGAAAAAGAAAAAGAAAAAGAAAAAGAAAAAATGTATTCTAAGTCCATAAGAGCTCCCTCCCACAGGGGGAGGCAGGCCTATTCCCATCCAGATGATTTTGTACTCATAGTACCATGAAACTTCTTCACAGCAAGAAGGACTCCATTGTGTGCCCCACTGTAGGGGACCAGGCTATACTCTGGAATACAGCGGCTCTCCCTCCGCTGTGAGGCTCTGTGAGGTTATGCTTGACAATGACATGTATTAGGAGCTTTCATGGAAGCTTGAATTAGTTAATTAAATAGCAACCATTTGCTATTTGGAGTCATAACATTTATTATTACATCCCATTAGTCCCAATGGGGTCTAAGGCAAACACAGAAAATACCTTTCAGTAACTTAACAGGAAGTTTAACATCTGCACTGTAATAAAGATTCCTGAACTTTGCCCAAATTTACAAGACTATTGATAAAGCAGATGAAAAAACAATACAGACTATAAAATATGCAACTACAAAAGGAAGTATGTTCAATCAAGTAATGAATACAAATCTTAGTTATTTAAACATGAGTGACTAGTTAGAGACAGGGACTTATGTGGATAGCCATTGTACACGAAGGAACTCATTACTTTCTCCATATCTCGTTTCTTCTAGCAGTGAAAGCAAATGTAAAGGCAACTCTTGAACAGATTTTCCCATGAGCTTATAAAATAAAAACAATACTCCGGACAGACACTAAAGTACATCCACAACTTTTATGCTTATCCTTTTTTCTAGTGATGTGCATAGTAGAGGCACATACCAGACAATTGACTGTACAATATTCTCTTTCATATTGCAAGGAAGTGCAATAAACAGGTATAATACGTGCAGCAGAATATCACTAATTCATGCTAACAGCTGGCAGATGAATTGTGAGTTACCACAGATTGCAAACTGATGAATAATCAAAGGTAAGCATAAAGCTTCACATAATATACTTTGTTCATTAATGCTGATAGCTATCCTTAAGTTCTCTTAGTTATGTTAATAATTAAGAGGATTGTCCTGCTGAATGAAGTGTAGTAAATTTTGTACCAAAACCCACAGTCTAAATAATAAGACTTCACTAGAACATCTCACTCACATATTTTACCAAGACATAACAGAGACTGCCAGATTCTTGCTGAGTATCATAAAATGAGTGGATAACAAGGCAGTGTTTCACTTACATTTTAAAAACTTTTCACCTTTTTTTCCCTACCAGAGTTATGGGAAAACCAATTGCTCCAAATCATCTCCTGAATAATGTTGTCCTCTCAAACTTTAATAAATGAGCTCAGAGGGTAAACCTGGTAGGAGCCTTTGAAATTGATAAAAAAAAAAAAAAAAAAAAAAAAAGCCAAAGTGAGGGAAGAGGGGCTGGAGCCCAGGTACGGAGGGACCGTCAGAGACCTTCGCACACCCCGTCCACCCCCACACCCCCGGCACCCCACCAAGGGAAGCTGCTTCTCTGCTCAGGTCTCTGCCACAACATCTTCCTCCCCAGGAGCACCAGGGGTGCGAACTGATTTTAAAAGCTGTCCTATGCAAGGGGCAGCAAACTTGGGGATGGAGAGATGCACCTGGGGGGGGGGGGGGAATTGCTTCCATTTTGCAATGGCTCCAGCCTTTCCCACCCCACAGGCTGACACGACTCCACTGCGGCTCTTGGATTTTGCCCCCCCGAGTCCCACCACTGTTTGACACCTGCTTTCCACGCCGCTCCGCTTATCATTAATGCTGTTTTCTGCTATTTTGATAAGAGATCACACACCACGACGCCCCCCCCCCGCTCCGGCCTTCTCCTCTGCCCCCCTCCCCACCACCATATCGTGCGAGGCGCGAGGTTGTCGCCTCCCTGAGCAGCAAAGCTTGGCCCTGGCAGGGGCTGGAGAAAAGTGGGGGGAAAGGGGGTGGGAAGATGGAGCAGAGCCCTTTTGGAAGAGGAAACCTTCAACCCGCGTGACGAGACGCGCGAACAGCATCTCCAGCCGCTCCTGCTGAGTAAAAGCGTGGTGGGTTCCTGGAGAGCATCTCCAAGAGGTGCAGGGACATGGGCAGGCAGATCAGCTCTCTTCTTCCCCCCACCCCAAATTCCAAGATCCTCCCTGGCTCTTCCATTCCCAGCCAGACACCGCCAGCCTGCGATGCTGGAGCATCCCATCGCCTCTCAGGGCTACAAAACACAGATTTCACCTCGCAACCACGGTGAAAGAACCCCAGAAGAGCAGCAGCCAAGTGCTCTCTGCACGGGAACAAGGAAGTTTTTTTTTTTTAAGTTTCTCCTGCCTCTGAGGCAGCCTCACTCCTCCAGTCCCCTGGAAAATACATTGGGAAAAGGCAGCTGGGAAAGGCACAAACAACTCCCCGCAAACTCTCACTCGCTTGCTTTGCCAAAGCTGCGATTTGCCTCCCGTCGTCTCGGGCTTTTTAAGGGTCTCTCTGCAAAAGAGACGCTCGTTGCAGCACGCCCCGGGAAAGTCACTTGTTCGGCAGCCCGAATTTCCGTGCGTAGCAATTTCAGGGCGTTTTTGCTAAACAACAGAGCAAAGAAAAAAAAAAAAAAAACCCACCACATCCCCAGTTGACTGCGCTGAGGCGAGCGCGGAAGCCTTGACAGCTCCAACAGGACATCTCATCCCACGACATGTCTACTGTTAATGCAAAATAAATCATTGCTGTGTCTCTCGGCTTTTTTTTTTTTTTTTTGGGTTTTTTTTTTTTTTTTGTTTTTATCAGGGGATGTCTGGCATTTTTG
>JAVJGG010000029.1:14027254-14085404 GCA_035590195.1 Aviceda cuculoides | reverse complement strand
AGAAAAAGAAAAAGAAAAAGAAAAAGAAAAAGAAAAAGAAAAAAGAAAAAGAAAACCAGCATGGCTGCTGGCAGGCTACATGAAACCTCTGCACTCGTCACCTGCTCCAAGCACTGTCCTTCTCATACCCATCCCTGATGAGCTGGCTCAGTTGTGCAAGGTAGCTCCTAATTACCTCTCTCCTGGTTTTTCTCTTTCCCCCCTGAGGCCGGCCTTTCCAAGAACTAACTGCACACACACACACCTGGCACTGTGAGATAGGGAGCCTCACCATGGATACCGGCCCCCCATTCCCAGTCCGACCCATGCTCCTGGGATTCGAGCAACTATCTCCAGGATGCTGTGAACTCCAGATGTGCCTTACCTAGTGCCTGGAGACACCGTGTGCGAACGCCGCTTACAACTGTTATTCTGCACTCACACACACACACACACACACACACACACACGAGCACAGTTTCTGGCTATGCATATCAAGCTTTGAGAAACGAAATAAAGCAAAATGGTAATCTTAATCTTCCCTTTAATATGCTGCCCCATGCCAGATAAGAGCAGCTGTGCTCGCTCAATGGGTCCAACTGGACATGATAAATAGCCTGGGAGAAAAGAAAAATATATACATACACACACACAAATACATACGTGCATACGTGCTCTAAGGAATTTAAAATACGTTTGTTTTCAGAAGTGGTGGCCTCCAGCTCACAGCTTCCTTGATTAATAAAAGGGTTGATTAGAAATAAATACAGCTTGTCAGGGTTGGAAATGTACAAAAAATCCTAGAGTAAATATCTGCAAGGGTAGCCCAAAGGGTTAACCTTACCAATGCACAAATACTGGCTCTCCTCCTGTTACAGTTTAAATGCTGATTGGAAGGAAGAGATCATTCTAGGTCAGTATGTCCTTTACATTGTGAATAGCTTGACAAGGGCTAATAAACTCCCCTGCCTATGGCACCGATAATTTATTATATATTCCTAGGCATCACATGCAATTTTTTTATTTATACATGTATAGTTTGTTGGTTTGTTTTTAAAGAGGTGAAGCAGGGCAATTTGGGTCAAGAAATACGCTTAAGCCCAAGGATGCAGAGAGCTGCGCTCTCCTAGTCTTAGCCTATGGTGGAGAATAACAGCCTGGTTGCTGCTCCCCGTGCTGCTGCAGGGATTTTGCATGGCAGCCGGGCGTTGCAAAGAGATGGGCTGCGGGGCAGCACAGCTGGCTTCTTGCACTGGGATCCGATGGGCGCACGCACGAACACCCCCGCGCAGCCCTCTCACGCTGTGAAGCAATCCCAGCTGATTTATGAGCGACCTCTTGCATTGAGATAATTGCAAAACTAACAGATTTCAGGTTTATTTCCTGAGTGGCCGGGCAGAGGACCGCTCCTCCGCAGCCTGCTGCCGGGGGAGCCGTGCCCCCGAGAGCAGCCTGCCTCCATGCTGCCTCGCACTCGCTGCATTTCACATCGATGAGGTAATTCGCCTGCAGATGAGGTAACCCTGCGAGTTGCCCACGAGCTGGAAGAGGTTACCATATGATCGCTCATGTAAACACACAGCCCGGTCCCCCCGGACGGCGGCTGACAGCTGCGCTCTGCCGACGCGCCACGACGCCAGGCTGGTGGGCGGCAGTGGCTCTGGGGAGCCCCTGGCCTGCGGGGCTTTGCACCTCTCTGAAAGCAGCCTGGTGCCCACCATGCCTGTGCCGCACACCGAGCACAAACGTGCTGGGTGATGCTCGGCTTTCAACCTGTCTGACGGGGGACCCTGTTTTTCTGGCACCCCTGCAGCCAGGTTCACCAGTCGGACGGCTCTTCCTCTCCCCACACCGGTGTTTCTAAGTGCGTGTGTCTTCTCACGCCTGGGCGAGATGGTTCAGATCTTCTACAAGCACTGGGGAATGACTTCCTCCTGCGGTTGCAGGCGTTAGACCTGGGGGAAATCCCTCCTTCCCCTGCCCAGGGGGTGCAGGGGAAAGGAGGGGTGCGGGGGCCACAGGGCACCACTGTGGGGAGCTGCCCGGGCAATCCCCACCGGTTCGCTTTGTGAGCACTGACGTTTTGTGTGTGTGCACTTTGCACAGGTGCTGTTCCTAGAAAGTCCCCTAATTTGCAAGCAGCGAGAAAAGTTAATTTTGTGGTTAGGTAGCGCTGACAACTGCGCCCCTCTCCTATCTATAAGCATATGCATCAGAGGATCTGCAGGCCTCTGCTTGTCCAAGAGGCAAAAAGCTTAAAGCAAAGCCCCCAAACCCAAACACCTTGTCTTCGGGGTCTCATATCATTGCCATTTGCAGTACAGCATAGGCTAGGAACCCTACTAGTTCTGCTGTGCTAAGTAATCCCAGAGCTGATCCTTACCTGGGTGCTGGGCAAAGCAGACCAGTGTGATGAATGTGTGAGAAGGAGCAGGAATTTGCAGCAAAAACAAAGAACAGGACACAGGTTTGTCAATTCCCCAAGCCCAGGGCTCATCTGCAGCCTGCTCAGTGCCAGGATTTTTCAAAGCCTCCTTGTGACTTACAGGGTGGCCGGGATCAAATCACACCACAGCTCCCAGTAACTACGGGTGCCTCCATGGACCTTGCTTAACCTCACAAAGCATGTTTGAGAAGTTAGCTTTAACAAACTTCATCTCAGCAGTGGCAGCCACTGATCTAGAAATCTGTTCTGGGCAGACCTCGACTTGAACTACATGTGACAAGTGACACAGGAGGGCTCCAAGGGCTAACGTGTCATTAGATGTGGGAAAGCAGCTAGACTGAACGTCTTCTGCTCCATTCCCAGGTTACAAGCTCAGCTCCCCTGGTCTGGCTGGTCTGGAGGACATCTAACCAAGCACCAGCAGTAAGGCAGGCACGCCTGTGCCAAGCACCCGAAGGAAGCTGTTCCCCTCAGCCCTGGGGGTACAAGGATCAAAGAGGCAAGAGGGAAAGGCTTTCCATCACCCTCTGGTGAGTTTATTTGGCCAAAAATGGGAACTACTATGAGCAAGCCCTGGAGGAAGTCGTAGCTCTCTTTCCCCTGCCTCCCAGAGCAGCTGCTTATACAAGGAACAGGTCAAAATAAATGACTGTTACAACTGGAGTATATGAAGGGACACAAATCCATTACTGCTGCAGTTGAACTCACCTCACTATGCAAGGGCTGAGGCCAGGACTCTTCCTGCTACTGTGAGCTCACAAGACCACCAGAGGGACAGACGGATCTCCTGAAGTCTGCCCAGAGGGGATTCAAAGAAGCAAGGGGAGAAGTGAGGCCACATCACATTCCCCTCCCTCCCCACCGGCTTGGGGATCCAGCAGGCTCTGCACCAGCAACCCCCCCGGCAGGGCCCTGGGGAGCCGTGCAGCAGGACTTGTGTTGGACTCCAGACATTGCAGCTAGATTTTTAAAAGATGTGGCTAATTTTATAAGCTCTAGTGGTTGCTGTCATGCATAATGAGGTACAGTTAATCACATCACTGCCTCATGCTGTAGCTGGATCATCTGTACAGCCTCTTTTGCAGGGAAAAGCAAGGTGCGGCAGGTTTTACACCTCCCTCTCTTGGACCGGGTGCCCGTCACTGCTCGGTGGAACACCAAGCCTGGCAGAGCAATGACCTCCCTCCACCTCAGAGGGGTCTGCAGATAGCAGCTGGCAGAGGCCTGGGGCATGCCTGCCATGCCAGACCCCAACCTCTCATCCACATGCCACCCGCACTGTTCAGACATACTCCGGGTAGAGGGCAACACGTGGCCACGTCAATGCAGCCTGGGTGGCCTGAGCTCTCCCAGAGCAGTGCATGAGCAGCCCAGGTGGGATTCACTCCCCCAACCCCTGCCTGCAGTGTAAATGTTGCCATCCAAGCTTGTCACCCCCCTTCACGGTTTGCGGGGACAAGCAGGCCCCCCGTGGGCACAGCCACTTCTGTTTGAGACAGTTACGGCCCGGGACGAATCGCCTGCCAAAGGTGCCATTTCCTCTCTGGTGGCCATAAAGTATCTCTCGGGTCACTAGCTCGGACCAGTCCCCTGAAGAAGTATGTGTTTGGTCAGGCCAGTCCCACCCTTTGAACCCACTCGACAGCCAGGCTGGCCCCCACAGCACCATCTGGGTGGCATGGGTCCTCGGCCCTGGGGCGCAGACCCCAAACCTCCGCTGCCCTGCCTCGGGATGCAGCTTCCCCTCCGACAGCTAGAATACAGGTGCTGTAATGCAGGCAGGGCTTTAATTACGGCAGGAGCTGATGGAGAACCAGCAGGAAAAGAGTTAAGAGAGCCAGGGCTTGTTGCTATCCAGGAACCCAGGCTACCTCACCTCCCAGGATAACCATCAGCCAGCCCTTTCTCAAGCGCTTTTTTGGCAGGCTTCATTGTCAGAAAACCACCTGTTACTTGGGAGAGATTCAAATGCATAATGAATTAAAAAAGCATATTGTGTGTTACTATCTAACCCCCAGACAGATGTGTTATTTAAGTGTGGTTATGATCTGTGCTGTTAATTTTAAACAACATATGATCAAAGATCATGTCTGGCTTTGTGTTTTGCTTCCTTTCAGGTTCTGGCTTGTGTGTTCATGCCAGACAGTTGTGGTTTCTGTCATATGGCAGGAAAAGCTTATTTTACGTGCTGCCTAAATTTATATTTTATAGCACATTAAAACAGCCCATCAGAATCAAGTTATCGCATTGTTTATAATGGTAAGTGAATCGCAGCTGTGGAAAGGAGGGCACCACACCAAGGGATTTTTAGGCACACCTACCCCCTACGCTAAGGACTTTCAGCCATTTTAAAGACAGCAGCAGGCTGAAGCACAGACTGAAATATATAAACCACATCACCGCTCCTGTGGGAAGGCTGGAAAACTGTTGGAAATGACAGTCCTGCCAACCAAGCAGTCCAAAAGCACCAGCCGGGTCCTCGGCAGACAGGGAGACATGCTTAACAGATCATGAGATTTTTTTGAAATAATACAGTTGGGGTTCTTTTTATTTGCTCCCTGGCCTGAGCCTTCAAGCTTTGCTGCCCAGCTAGAATAGCTAGACATCTGCCCTGAACGAATAGGTAAGTTAATAAACAGACCAAAACAAAAAGGAAGAGCAGCCCCTTGTGATCACTCAACTCTGAGGGGTGAGGCTTTAACTCAGAGGCAACACGTATTTGAAGACATGGGGTAAAGTTGCAGGAGCTCTGGCACACTCAGAATGGTAGAGGAGCAAATCTTCGCTTGATGTATGCCTAACTATGCTGCTTTCCAAAGAACCCACACAATTTAGGGCAGATATAAAGTATGGCCAAAAAGTCACTCTTGCTGATTCAGTGTGCAGAATTCGGTGAAACATACCCCTGTAGCATTTGAGGATACAGAGAGAATCTCAGTTCAGACTTTCCAGCTAAATCTATGAAGCCCATGAGGAACTAGGATTCAAAAGAGAACTGAAAGGGAGAGAACTGCTTTAACATTTGCAGACACGGAGCCAGACTCAGCCCTCATCTGCACCGAGGTAAATGCAACGCCACCGCTGTGGCAAGCGCAGGGGTGGGAGCAGAGAGCAGCCGCTGCCGGTTGCCCACCTCCGAGACGTGTTGGGGCTTCAGCCCTCCTTTCTCTAACAGCCTTCTGCCAGGCTGCTGGCAGCTGCCAGGCTTTGACCACCCTCCCGGGGAGGTAATAATCCTCTGACTAAATAAACAAGTTACTCAGCCCCTTTACAGGAATCAGTCATCTCTTCCGCCCAGGTGTGCCAGGAGGGCTGCTCTGACTCAGGGCCAAGGGCAGCCTGCCCCTGCTCTACCCAGCCCAGTGATTTCGACCCAGGTCCCCTTCCCAGCCTCTGAGAAACCGCTCTCTGCTTGTTTCAGGGTTTCAGCTCTGTCGACTCCAGGCCCGGAGGAGGTTTCCTGCTCCCCTGACACCAGCGTGCTCCCAACCCCGCTCGGAGCAGATCCATGAGCCAGGCTGGCCACTGGCTGCCACTGCCCCTGTGAGAGGCAGGCCAGGCCCGGATCGCAGCCATTGCAGGAATAAATAAAGGGAAAAGACACTAACTTTCTCCCTCCGAGGCTGTACTGAGACACACCACAGGGGCTCTACCCCAGCCAGTCCCCAGCTGCGGTGCTACGGCTCTCCAGCCATTTGGCAGAGGTACCACCCCTCCTCCCTGCTGGGGAAAAAACATTGCCCTAAAACCTCTCCGTGGAGGGGACCCAGACAGGAGATATCTGTGATAGATCCGTGAAGGCTATCCCCGACTCTGGCAGCTGGGCTGAAATGCCGTGTGAAGACACAGAGGTGAAGCAGCGAGCACGGGTTAAAGGGATCGCGCTGTGCTGCTTTAACGTAAAATACATCCTGCTCCGGGGCTGCTACTGTTAGAAGACCTGAAAACACCCTTGCCCACACAGGCAGTACTGAACAGGAGAGCGTGAGGGGTAAGAGGGGATTGTCTGAGAGAAGAGACTAGAGCTGAGGAGAGGATTTTAAAGAGCACAAACTCATTTCATATGGCTGAGTGCCAGCAACACTAGGAGAAATTCAATGGATTATGTTGCACCGAAGGTCAGAATATAATTGTCCCTTCTGGCCTTTAAAACCTGTGAATGTGTAGAGGAACCTTGAAATGACCAGATTCCTCAGGAATTTGATTCCTGGGGTTTATTTATTTATTTTCTTACCAGCTGCCAGACACAGCATGCTCCTAGACAAATAAGGAGGTGGTAGCTATGGTGGTGAGTATATCAGTAGTGCTAATCTCTTGCGGGGCTTCCTGGTAGAATTTCTATCTCCCTCAGAGGAGACAAGGTTAAGGGATATAAGACAGTTTCATCTTAAAACCCTAAGAACGTGGGGCTATTTTAGAAGTGAACAGATGCTAGGGAGAACAAGGGAGAACTAAACAACTTAGTACAGGAGTATTCTTCTAGTAGATTTTTTTTTAAACAGCACTTTCCCAACCCCCATATTAAGTAGCTCTCTGTTGTCCTTGCAAAGGGCCAAAGAGCTAAAGATAGATCCACTAATTGCTACTTCCCTTTGTCCCTTTGCTCTAGAGATTCCCATGATCTATATTATTACTTCATCATTTTAATTGTGCAAGAAGCTTTTATGCATCACAATATTAATTAGAATAAAATAATAATAATGCAAAATACAAAAAGAAACCATTATTAGTGTCTAGGAAGCATCATTTTCAGACCAGGTACTTTGCAAAAGAGTATTAGCCAACACTTCTGTCTGCACGTGCTTGTGATGGGAAGCCTCATTCTGCAAACTGGGGACCCGTGCTGTGACCTGCACTCACACCAAGGGGCAGTACCCAGCAAGGGCCTTGCTGTCTCCTGGAACGTGCACTAAAGCAAGTAGACAAAAGTAAGTAATAGGGGGCTGTTCCAGCTCTGAAACAGCCTAGAAAGAGAAAGCCTAGAAAGTTAAAAGTGACTTATGGCCACTGTTGCCTTCTCCACGCCCCTGGAGGTACAGGACACAATCTGCTCTATAACTGATATCCACATGGAGAAGCAACTTGGAAACATCTGACCCTCCGATACCAGGCACAGACATTCAAGCAGACCAAATTACCAGTGTCATTCATTTGCACCTTTCAACTTAATGATACCTTACAGGGAAGGAAAATTCAAATTAAAAATTGAAGCTATTAATATATCTTTGAAAATGGTAAGGGAACAAGATTAAGACCAATAGGAGGCCACTAATCTTGGCATACTTCTGACTTGTACCCTTTAAATCATTGTAATACCTTGTTCAAATTCAAACATAAATAGGATTTTTTATGAGGGCGTTAGTGCTCCTGCTGCATCAAAAGCCATATTACATTTTACGATTCCTAGAGCTGAGAATGCTCATTCCCAAAACAGGTGGCCTGCTCGCCAGATGATTGTTAACGCAGATGACAAAATAACGTTCCATTGAAAAATACATCTGTGGAAAGTGAAATAGAAAGGCAGAAGGAGAACTTTTCTCCTACACCTTTTGGGAGGGTTCAAGAGGCTCACAAGGTAAGTAGGATGCATTTTGCAGCTTTCTAGCAGAGATATAGTATATTGCAAAGTAACCACATCCTCTCCCTTCAGCTGTTTCTCCCTTCCTGGCAACTAGTTGCAACTCACATGTATGTGACAAGCGATAGCCAAGGACAGGCAGTAGGAGGGAACTGTTCCCAACCAATTAACTGCATCTTTAAATTTCTGTTTTCCCCCTCCATTCTGCCTGTCTGCCTGTCTCCGTGAATGCCTGTTTCCCCCGAAGGGAGGGGGGACACACAAACAAACCCTGAAACGATCCCAAATTTCCTTGGGAGGGGAAAAAATTATTCTCCAGAGATCAAACCTTCGGTGAATCATTTTCCACCACTCTGACATGTCAAATACTCCAGTGATTCACCAGTCATGGAGCTCTGATTCACCTGCAGTAAACGGGGCTGATTGCTTCCCAGAAGCACGGTGGTTTGCATTGCTCTTTAAAGGCTCCACGTACTCCACGCAGCCCTGTGCTTCTCACCTTCCCCACCACACACCACCACCACTGCCCCCCACCACAGGAGCAGCCAGGGCAGCAATGAGGAACAAAAAGCCCAGGCTTATCGGTTTTAGTCCAAGGGGCCGAGAAGGAAGGCGGTCTTGGGTAAATGAACAGCAAGAGGAGAAGTTAGGAGGGCTCGTGAATCTTCCCTCATTCCAGTTTAAGTATGAAAAAGGGAAGGACAGAAGAGAAGGGACGAGAGGGGTTTGGTATTTATTTGTGTCTCTCATTGGGTTCATCTCCCTGCCAGCACAGGACGCGGTTTCTCCAAGAGGGAGCACCAGAAATAGAACTGACATTATGTCTAATGAGCTTTTTGGTGGCATATTCATTAAGTTTGTAGAAAGGGTAAAGAAACGCAGGAAGCTTAGTCTTGGAGAGCCTCCAACTGGACCCCTTTGACTCATTAAAGGAGGGAGTAAAATGAACCATGCCCCAGGGCAATTGTAAAAGGATAAGCAGGAAAGCAGGAAAGGGTCAATTCATTAAGGACTGGGGGACCCCGGCGGTGCCAGCTGGGCAGTACGGGGCTGGGGCCGGGAGATGGCTCAGGGTGTGCTGGAGCCCAGCGGCAGGGATGTCCACTCACCCTTGGCATGCTGGCGGGGCCACCCGTGTTTTGCTCTGGGTGAGCCCCAAAAGGCAGCAGGCACCTCCCCAGCTGCAGTGAGGGGGCCTCGGAACACTCTTGCTTTACCCTGGGAGGCACTGCCTGCCCCCCGCGATCGCCATGAGCTCCCCGCCCACCACCACCAGCGTTCCCATCTCCATCTCTGGCTCAGACTGGCCTTCCTCACCGCCGGGGGGAGGGGGAAGGGGGGAAAAGTCACACAGACCCTCCAGAGCCTTGCAGGGGCAGGGGAAGGGGAGGGGGGAGCAAACTCAATTGAGCAGCTTCACGGGGGGCCCCAGATTTGCTCAAACCAGTCACGCCAGCTGCAGCCCAGCCATGATGAGAAAGGAGGGGAGACAGTGCAGCAACGGCTTCCACGACCCTGAGGGAGGAGGAGGAGGAGAAGGAGGAGGGAGGCCCAGGCTGCTAAACTGACACCAGGCAAAAGTTGGCCACATTTTCCCCCAGCCACGGAGGAATAGTGCAGGCAAGTCAAATGTGACCGTGCTACAGGAGCCAGGAGAAAATAAAAACAAGTGACAGCTGACTCTTGAGGACTTTGGGGGGGGGGGAGGGAGGGAGAGACCTACAAATACTGGGGGAAGGGCAGAGCACAGCCCAGGAGCCTTCTGCAGCGGCAGATGGAGAGGGAAGCTACCGCTGATTCCTGCAGAGTCAGGCAAGGAGAGAGAAAGCATCACACCGAGGTGATCACATGAATAGGGAATGAAGGCACAGAACAAAGAAGGGGTTTCGGGGAGAGGGAGCGGGAGCCCCCACGCGGGACCCCCAGAGCTGGGGCATCCCGGCGCCATGCCCCGGGGTGCTGCAGCGGTGGGCAAGGCCACACAGGAGCTCGGGCGCAGTCAGCCGAGGCTGCGGGAGGACAGGGTCAAGGCAAGCAGAGGAGGGAGAGAGGAGACATTTGTGCAGTTACTAAGGGGTGAAGTTCAGTAAGACCCCATGGATAATGTAGTTCCTCAGACCAGAACCTGAGCACATGGCAGGAAGGAAAATCTAAATTCCCTTGCTCTGGGCTCAGGGGCTTCCTCTAACCCGCTGTGGGATGAAGCCGAGGAGGCTGTGAGCAGTGCTGCCTGCCTTTCTGCTGGTGCTGAGGTCCCCGATGTGCCGGCAATGATTGTTATGACAGTCATTCTGGCTGTGATTGGCATCTCCTGGTTAGATCAAGGTCACTGTTATAACACATCCTTTCATTAAAATGGCCGCAAGCCTGTCAATGACCACAGGCCACGGCTAATTAAGGGAGGACCCAACGCCCCCGTGGGGGTCGGTAATCAGGGCTGATGCCGAGCCACCCACACCAAGGGGAGCCGGAGGGGCAATCCTGCCCCCATGCCCTTGCACGCAGGGAGGACATACCCGCTCCCGGCCACGCCGGGCCACCCACCACCCTTGCTGCTGTCGCACCAGAGCAACAACGTCACCTCCTCTCACACAGCTCATGAGAGGCACAGCAGCATCCTGGGTGTTATAGACGCTCGTGACAAATTGGAGGAGCCAGTTTGTATTGAATAAAAAGATCCGGGCACCCGGGGACAGCCCTGGTGTCCACCTAGGTCGAAAGGGGAAGGGACGGATGGCAACAGGCTCCTTACGACGCAATCGGGTGCATGTCTGAGGGACAATGACCTGTAAGCGGGCTTTAGATTTTAAGAAAATCCATCTACAAAAATGTCTAAATACAACCACAGTGTAAAAATAACTAATTCCTGGGACACTATGAGGTCGGTGCTGCACAGGACTTAGCAAACATGCTGAGGTCTTCGTAGGAAAGGACACCACTGGAACGGGTCCACGCTACTTGTACAAATTAGCAGCTCAAACCCTGACCCAGGTGGGATGCAATTACACTGACCAAAGAATTTTTTGGTGTCAAACACTGAGGGGGAAGCCATACACTGCCAGGGACCCCTATAAATATTAGTGTCTCCTATTTTACACACATTTTGGGTAGTACCTGCCCATGGACTTAGTTTGGCTATACAGTATATCAATAGAAGTCAGTTTCTTCCTCAAATAAAACCAGAAATAAATCTTTCTTGAAAATAAAGGAAAACAGTGTTGTTCCAAAGGCTACTGGCGTCTCTCAGTCCCATGTTACAGCACTTCTGTCCAGATCCTTTCCTAGGCTCTCTTATCTCATTTCCCACCCCCGAATGTTAAAGCAAGAGTTCCTCGCCATGGAAAATGGGCCCCTGGGCTGCCTCCAAACTGCCATGACTGTCATCCGTTTACTTTTGCCATCCAGCTACTATGTCCCAGCCACACTACCTTGTGTTCTCATGTGGCCAAACTCTTCCCAGTTCAACACCATTTGCATCTTACAGAGGGGTTGTGCTAATCTCGAGAGCGCTACGCAAGCTCCTGCAATGTGGTTCAACACGAGCTTACTCACCGATGTGCTCTCCCCTGTTTTGGCAAAACGTTTCCACTTTGTACCAGCTCAGAATGAAAAGACATTTGGAAACCTTGACTTCCCTTACAGCGTCCAGGTGTGCCTCCCTTGTTTTGTGTCCCTGTAGGCCCTGCCCAGCTTTCCATCTAGAGATAAGAGAAACAGTTATCAGCATTTGATAACACTAATGCACGGGACATCACATGTTTCTGGCCCAGTGAATACAGGAGAGAATTTTGACTCCCTAAACATCTTCTGATACACCAGACACCTGCAAGGGCTTCTAGGCAGAGGAGGAGAGGGAAGCTCAATCCCCCCCGCCCAATTTGTTCTCAGGCTAAACAAATGCTTTTCTGCCTTTTGATCAGTTTCTCCCAGTTACCGTGGTTTATAACTTACATATTAGGCCCTATGCCTGAAAATAGTTTTGTAGAATATCCAGTGCAGCTGGAGCCTGGCCTTAGCAGACGTTGCTTGGCACAAGACACAAGGTAATTAAATAATGACAATAATGACGTTTAATTTTGGCTGTGATTGTGGGCTAATAGCAAAAGACATAGCAGGGACTTACTGCCTTGCGCACAAGACGTGCTTTCCATTGCAACTCTTTTCAAGTGTGCTTTAAAGAAATTTTTTTCAAACTTGCTGTGAAAAAAAGGTAAGCTATATGTGATGTAGTCAGCATTTCACTCTGATCTGTAACCGCCTAATCCAGGCCAGGACTTCGAGAAACCCATTACAGTGACACTAGGCACCCACTGTGAGAGTCAGTCTGGGAGCTAGACAGCTAGGAAAAACCACAGCTTTGGTCTGTGTCCAGCAGCCTAAATAAAAAGTTTCCTTTACATGCTTTGCATTCATCATAGAAGAGCGCTAGCTATCTCTTTTATACAGTAAATATGCACCGTCACAGAAATGTATCATATTAAAGTCACACTGGTAAAAGCTTGAGCACAGGACATTAAAAATGGGGTATTGTAATTATGTTATCTCAAATGAATTCTTCCTTTTTATGACTCATGGTGTTCACGCAGAAATGTCAGTCCCAAGTATACAAAGAACATGTGTTGCTTTCTCCCCACCCCGGTAAAACATCATACGGTTGACTTTAATAATGATGATTTAGGTATAAATATGTACATTTATGTATATAGGCGTATGTCTGGAATTGTGATTGTTTATTTTATGTTTATCATTTGCACTTTGATGATGCTCAGCACGATTTTCACAAACATGAGGGTGCTAAATCTGAGATCTTTCTGTTATTCACAGGACTACAGAGGCTCAGGCTTAAGTGAAGCATCAAATGCTATGAGTTCACGATAAATTGCAAGAACTGCCAACACTATTAACATCTTGCAAGATAAATGATATGCACTAAACCAGAAAAAAATGCAACTTGAAAACACAACTCACCTGAAATACCTCTGTGCTAATATCGCTAGGAATTTAACGGCTGCATCTCCCGACTTCACTATTAACAGTGCTTTTCCAATAGCTTGCTATGCACTCAATCTTTGTGGTGCTGTTTAAAAAAGAGAGAGAGAAAAAGAGAAAGAGAAAATTGAGCACTGAAGTTCAGCAGTCTCAGAGGGGAATATGGTGGGGAGTAGCGAATTTCGAGCAGCGCTAATTCCCATGCTGCTAATTGGACAGAGGCCATTTCCTGCATGCTAAAGTCAAACAGGACAGGAGCATATGGGCTTTCAGAGAGACAGTTGAGCCTTTGCAATGGAAAAGAAAACACACATTTAAAAAAAAACACCCTAGAATCCCCACAGAATATTGGTGATTGCAGAGAAATTACAGACAAACTACAAACTTAAAAGCTATATGCACAGATGCTGCTCCTATTGCTTTTGGGAGAACTGCACCTTTGAAAAGATGGTGCTTGTTCCTTGGGGATATGCCATTTTCAGTGCCCAGTATTTTCCCTTGGCCCTACTGTTAAAACAGGATAGGGTTTTATTTGTTTTCTTTATTAATTTTTAATTATTTTCCACTTTATCTGTGATTCATATAGGTCTCAACAGCAGGATGAGATCCTCCTCTGATATGCTTTTCTGAGAGCAGCCAGTGTAGCTCTCAGGCCTGAAGGAGGGTTACATGCTCCAGGACGTCACAGAGGGGACAGACCTGCCCTACAAGGCTGAAAGTCTTAGCAGACCACATCGGCTAGCCACGGAGTCATTTTTTCAGCTGTTTCGTATTCAACCAAGCAAAACATTTATCGTCAGTGGGAACCATATCAGGACAAGTTTCAAACATCACCTGCTCTTCTTTAAACATGTTAAAATTCAAGCACAAAAGACTCACATGCCTTGCCAAATTAGTTTTGGACAGGCATAGGGAGGTCATGCTTTGGGGATGTGACAAAGCAGGGATCCTAGGGGTGAGAAGGATGCTCTCAGAGGAGATGCTGATTAGCCCACTTCCCTGTATCTTCCCGAGAAGAAACCAGTGTAGGGCAGGGTCAAAACCAGGGCACTGACAGAGCATCATTCTGATCCAATGTGGCAAGGACGATGATGGTCCAAAAGAGTCGATTTTGTTCTATTAGCTGCTAATCAAAGGTGTCTCTTTTACTTTGTTGGACAGTTTGTTCTCCCTACAGCCATCTCTCCTACACAGCCCCCTGCCAAAAACAGATACGCAGAAGGTGCTGCGCAGGGACCAAGCGTAGAAAATTTCACGTGGCGGTTTATAAAGTGAGAGGTTTATAAATTCAACAGCCTCGTAAAGCCAGAGGGACACAATGGCTCTCGTGACGGAGCCGGCCACGACGGGCAGCAACAAGCAGCAGCCTTCTCCTTCGAGCAGCGGACCCGCTGCCTCCAGCTTCTGCCTGCAGCCCCCAGCTGCCGCCCCACCACCTGGTTTTGCCGCTGCTGGGGCTCCCTCGGTGGCCGTCACTCCTGCTCTGCCCTTCCCTCGGGAAGCTGCCAGAGGAGAGAGCAGACAAAGGAAGAGCAGCACAGCTGGAGCCGCTGGAAGCTGCACGCTAGCTGGGATTGTTTTTGCGCTCGCCCGACACCCCTCTTCCGTAGGAAGCGTCTTTCCTGCTGCCCTGCGACTTCGGCTCTTCAAGCTCCCTTGTGTTTATCACTTGCCATCATTTTTAAGGCAGAGTTCCCATGGTTTTTTAGGAGTGTTACGGCTGCTCCTGGCTGGTTTAGCCACTGCAGACCATACGGCTTCATTACTGGCTCTACCCACAAACGCAAAGGCTGACGGGGCCTGCCTCGATTCCCCCACTTGTTTGAATGGCCCAGGACAGAAGAGCTCTCCAGGAGCACATGGAGACAGCAGAGCAGCAGAGAAGGGGTTAATAAAGGGTGTAATACCGAGAGGCCACACAGCAAAGCCCAAGTTAGGGCCAGCTGCACCCCTCCCCCTGGCCTCCATCCTGCTGCAGGAGCCCTGGCAGTGCTGCATCACTCAAGTGCTTCTTTCCCCACTGAGCTCCTGCCCCACTTGTGTGATGTAAAGCAATCCTTTTGTTTCCTCTTTAAGACATTAGCCTCAGGGGCCATTACAGGGAAGAAAGGTAGCTGGGGCTCTTTTATCTGAAGGAATCCATTAGGGAGGGGGGGTCCTTTCCTTCCTCCATGCCCAGGGAGCAGCTCCTGCCTTTGCACTGCTCCAGGGATGTCTCCTCACTGCTCCATGGCCACCTCCTCCCTACTCCAGGTCCACTTCCTCGCTGCACCGTGGCCGCCTCCTTGCAGCTCATGGCCAGCTTCTCATCCCATTCCAAAAAATGGGTCAAATGCAGCGTCACCATGCAGAAAGCATGAGTCTGCTGCTCAACTCCACCCCCCCCCCCCCATGTGTTTAATGTGTTTTTAAACACACCTCAGTGTAAGACTGGCTTTCTCTTTGCTGAATTTTGGGTGACTGAGGGGTGTTCAGGGCTCTGGCATGTCTTTGTGGCTACAGAAAGCAGGAACTCATTCTTGCTTTGTTTATTCTTGCAGTGAAAGCGGCAGTTCCTGTGCATTTGCAAGACTCCAGGACCTGAGGCTTTAAATCATAACCCCAAATATTAAGAGACTCTTAATAAACTTGAAACCACTGAAATAATAATAAAGAAATGAAAAAAAAAATATGACAGGGAAATTAACTGGGGGTGGGAGGTATCTTTTTGAGCGTACCCTTCGCACTTTCCCAAATCATGAATTAGAGAACAAACATTTGCTCTGTACAGTGCACTCCACCGAGACCAACAAGGACCTATCTTAGGCTAATATAAATTGCCTAAGTTCCAGTAAGACATTAACAGCAGATATGAGCCTGCCCTGCTTTCGCTCCAACCTCACCGGAGACCAAGCAGCCGTGGTCAGCCCAGAGCCAAACCAAGCAAGCCAGCCCAATTCAAGGGCAGGCTGTATTTACCCAGGCTTGGTGTTAACTGCTAACACCATTATGTGGCTTTACCACAGATAGGAGCTGGCTTGCATGTCAGTGATTCAAGACAAGCAGGGCGAGGACACCAAAATAATCCTAGCTAAATACAGTGTTCAGCACAGAGGATGCAAATCAGGGTAGAAAGCGTGCCAGCGTGCCTCGCTCCTGTTTAAGTCATGAGGGATAGGATGCTTCTGAAAGCCCTACTCATCACCTGTCTGCATCCGCGCATGGGGAAGCACCTCTGAAAGCCTCCACCGCAGACGGTCATGATGGGCACCACCGAGTAGTTGAAAATAGAGGGAATAAATGAGAGCAGCTCCTGAGGCCGTGGTGAGAGCGTGCATTCAAGAGGAAATTGGTGTGAGCCCGCAGCTGGGGCTGGTGTGAGCAGGAGCATTACCATGTCTCCTTGTCAAAACCATCGGGAAGAGAAATGCCAGCGGGCTGAGAGCAGGGTATCAGGGTATCACCTTCCCGAGCCTTGCCCTGCTTTGCCTTGCCTCGTGGCTCTGGGAGGGAGGCAGGGGGTGAGGGAAGGAAGGAGGTGCAAGCTTCCCTATCCGATGCAGTTGCTTTATGAAATGTGGGGTCTTGGGGAAAAGTGCGTGGGGGGATGCACGCTCCGCTCCTCAAAATTCGGTGGTCATGCACACCTCGAAGCCACACACTCAAACCCCAAAATATTTCAAGTTCAACCAGTACAGCAAAGGAATAAAAAAATAAATGGAGGAGGACTCCTGCCAGGGAGCACGCATGAGGAGGCCAGTGTCCCCGCTGCTGCCCGCCGCACCAGCTCTCCCTCTGCTCTCTCGTAAACGTCCTCCCCACTCACCATATGTCACACACCCCCTCCCCGAACGCACCGACACAATTACGCTGGGCCTCGGCGCGGCCAGGGGACAACATCACTTTCCCAGCAGTCCTCCCCTGTTGTCGGTGGCTGGGGAGATAACTGACCCCCAGCTACTTCAGTCACAGCCAACAGAGAAGGGGAGCAGGGACGAGTCTGGTTGTTCGAGGAGGGGACGTCAGACAGGCGGACACACAAAGGTAGCGGGAACGGCGCTGGCATGAAAAATATCTAAACGTGTATCATATTGCAGAAGTTACCCCCCTTGCTGTGATGATCCTCCTTCAGCATAGGCTAGTGCCATAAAAATGAGGGGGCTGGCGAGCGTGCAAACCACGGGGCAGAGCCTGAGCGTGTCCAGCGACACCTGCAAAGACATGTTAAAAGCAGCTTGGTTTCCAAGCCCGGGCATACCCCTGTAGATTTCCTGGAAGGATGGAAAGCAACTAGCAAGCCCATAGCCGCCCATTAGCGAGACCTCTGGGCTACATGGTTGTCACAGCTGTGCCGTCTGCCCCTCAGCGCTTCAGGGGACCGTGGCTGAGCGTGACACCACCGTCACAGTGCCATTAAGTGGGTGTCTGACGCCACGGCAGAGACACGCCAGCCGGCTCTGAGAGAGCCACATCTGGTGCTGGATGTAGCATTAGGTGTCTTGCTTATCCTAGGCTGATGTTCCCAGCAGGGCTGGCAAGCAAGCAGAGGTTTATTGCCTCCAGCCAGCGAGGATGGCTGCTCAGGCCTGCCTGGGGTAGCTCTGTATAGCATCATCCTCGGCCACGTAGGTATGTGCTCCTTGATCCATGCAAGTCAGGCTGATAAAAGCCAGAGAGAACTGCAAGGGATTACATTTTGCATCCAGTTAATACAAATAAAACAGGTCATCTTTAGGCGAATTGCAAACAAGGTTCATCTTTCTCTACCCGGAGAGTTACTGCCAACACTGAGAAACTGTCCTAACAAAGAGCTCCTGTGAGACGGTGGAGGGATGTGACGGAAACCCCACCATTTGAGATGTGATTGACTGGACAAAACATTGAAAATATGACAGCTCTGAAGCTGCCAGAAAAATACATCAGAGCTGATCTCATCTATGACAAGTGTATTATGTACTTATGGATGGATCTATACAAAACCCCACATATGACCCAGGGTCGCAGGCATAAAACAGTGGGAGTCACTGTAAACACACTTATAATTATTTGGGAATTTCTTCCCTCCCTTTCATTCATTAAAGAATTTTTTTTTTCCTCTTTCCACTTCTTTACTCACGAAGAACTTGAACCGCAGCCAATCAAGGTTTGCAGGACTTTGTGGGTTTTGGATCAGACTTTAAAATTTGAACCACTTACTGACAGGAACTGACTCTGCCAAGATATGGAGAAAATGTAATCCTTATCCTTGGGAGTTGCTTCTATATCTCATTGGTGTGCAAACAATAAACAACACTAAAGGTGATGCTTCTGACAGTCCTTGTAGCCTCACAGGCAGGACTTATGGCGGGTGCCTATTACACATTGCCGTCCCACTCCTGTTGTTTCATGTGCAATTATACTCAGTCTTGGGAAGATGCACCTGGTGTTCTTGACGAGTGCTGCTCTTTGCAGAGGTGGTACAACTTGAAGAGGATGCTGTGTGAAGGGCCAGAGGAGTTTTTCGACTGCTCCCTGTCCCAGTTACAAGTAGTTCCCAGGGCAGAGGTCAGCCGTGCTGGGAAAAAGGGCTCATGCAGCCCCATTAACCTCGCTGGTGGACTGGCACACATTGGCAACTAGAAAATAACTAATGCTCAGAATTTGTTTTAACCTGCTTGGGTATCAGTTCAGGGGTCTGGCCATGGATGGTCCCAACCCTCATGAGAACATCGCTCTCCTTCTGCAGGAAAAGTGGTGTCCTCAGGAGCAAGTGCCCCAGGCTGAGGGGACCTGAGAGAGGCAGGTGGGCTCCCCCCAGCCCTCCCTTGGCCCCTCCATCCATGCTCTCGCAGAAGCAGGAAGGTTGTTGCTCAGCCCAGTCTCCGGGCACCGCGGCGGCTGGGGCTGGACCGCCTTGACCTAGACTTTGTGTCATTCATTTCTCCTCTGCTGGGAAATGGGCCTCCGAGGCCTCAGACATCCGCTGCTGCTTACCCGGGCTGGATGCTGGTATAGGAGCTGGCACCGGTTCAGGAAGGGACTACAATATTTTATTGTGCCAGTGCTGCTTTGCTGAACCCTGCCCAGAGGCCAGGAGGATGGGCAGATAGGGAAGAGGTAGGTGGACCTGGTCCTCCACGTCTCTGTGGCGTAGGGGGACTCCCACCCCAGCGGGTGTTGCAGCCGAAGGGCACTTTGCTTGCACTTGACAAGTGGCTTCATGCAGGGAAGACATGTCTATGGAGGGGGGAGAGGACGTTTTCCTGGGCTTGGCTGGGGAGGGCTGGAGGCAGGAGTGGGAAGAAACCCTCCTGACAGGCACGAAGGCAGGCAGGGGAGTGAAAAGATATGAAAAGCGGGAAAGTTCAAGCATGAAGGCAACATCAGCAGGCAAGCAGCATAACGGAGGGCACCCGTTGGAAGAGCTCCAGGAAAGTTCCCAGTTATACAGGGAGTCAAGAATGTGTTGAGTCAAAGTGTATTAGGAACTAAATCTGGTGGGCAGAGAGAGGTGCCTGCTTCTATCTTGTCCTCAGAAATACTTTAGATAGTGTCTCACAGCGATTGCCCTGAAAGTCCAAGAAACTCACCGCAAATTGCTGTATGATCCCCAGGACAGCAGTGCCCTCAGCCAGGACTGATTTGTCAGCATGTGGAGAGCGAATGGCCACAACAGGAGCCACGGACTCCCCTCTAATTCAAGAAGGGAGATTTTTTCCCAGCAGGGTCTTGATGGCCCCCCCGACGCCACCCCACAGCACACCACTGAGGCTGGGTCAGTCTGCAGCCTCCCAGCCCTCACTTGCTCTCCTTCGGGACACAGCCCTCAGCTTTTGTGGGTGTTTCTTCAGCCCTGACCAGATAAAACCCAAGGTGCAGATGAGATGGAGCTGCGACGCCCATTGCTGGGGGCAAAGCTGCTGCATCCACGAGAAGGAGGAGGGCTGGGGCTGTAACAGCTCACCCCACGAATGCTGCGGCAAACACCACACCAAAGGATCGGGGGCTCCATTCGACGGTTTCCCAAGGATTTACAGCTCAGCCATAAAACTGTGCACTGGGGTGAAAGTCGGCGGCGTGGGAACTGTTGTGACATTATTGTTCATCTGCAGATTTGCCTTAGCCGTTTCTCAGCCCTCACCCTGCTAAAGAAGACTACGCGTGCTCTCAGCCAGGGTGATCACGTTAAAGCACTGCATGGCCAAAAAACCCAGGCATGCAAGGAGAAATGGAGGAGGATCCAGTACAGGATCAGCGTTACCGAGCCTTGGTGCGCCCCAGGGATTGCTCCGTGCTGAAAGAAGACAATAAATAACAGTGACTGATGCCGGTAGCAGCGTGCCCTGCTGCAGAGGGCTCTGCGGAGGATGCCAGAGGGATCCGCAGGGCGCAGGCTCCCGCAGGCAGGACGGCGGTTTAGGGGTGCCCAGGTGGTGCCCAGCTCCACGCTCTGCGGGCAGGCTCTACCGCCTGCCACGGCAGCAAATTAATGCCTCCCCTCCCTGCCTGCTTCCCACCCGCCCCTCACACCACCTCGGTGGCTGCCGGGGAGGGGGCCCGGGGGGGGACCCCGGTGGTGTGGGGACGCAGGTGCCAGTCACCTGCTCCCAGCGCCAGCTGAGGGAGAGGAGGATGGGGGGAGCAGCCTCATCCCCCTCATCCCCTTCCTCTGCCTGCTTGTGGGAGGGCCTGGGCCCAGCAAGAGGGGAAATGGGTTTCTAAAAACCACAGCCATTTGCAAGTCAAATCAGGTGGAGTCCTTGAAACCTTTTTTTTTTTTTTTTTTTAAAAAAAAACCCCATTTTTTTAAAAAAAAAAAAGGAAAGAAAAGGAAACTGAGCTGCGCAGCGGTCCAGGTGGGAAGCAGCAGGAGAGCAGCCTCGGGGTCAGTAAACCATGGTGCCAGGAGATGGTCCGACCCGCCAAGGCCATGCAGTGGACACCACTGCAGTAGTTCATACCCTCTGCCACCCCCACAACCCCCTCCCCTGCAGCTGCAAGGCCCCCAGCTCCCCAAAAGCTGCCTCCCTTCAGCCAATGCCCGGCTGAAGGCACTAGTGCGGGAGCAAGCAGGGCTTCCCATCACTGTGAGCCACGGCTGGTTTCGAAAGCAAAACCTCGCCGGTGCCGCCCCGGCCCCCCACTCCTCCCTTTCCAACTTCAGGTTGCTTTTTCTTTGCACATAAACCCGTGCCGAAATCGAGTTAAGGGAGGCCTGGGTTTTTCCTTTTAAACAGATGAAGTGGGGGGTGTTGCGGGGGAGGGGTTGCTATAATTGGATCACTTACTGTGTGACTAATCACAGCCGCTGGTAACCACAGTGACTATGGTTTTAACCTTACTTGGTCATTCGCAAACCACCCGGACAACCCAGCCATCTGCAGCAGGGCAGGCAGCCGTGGTGGGGGGCCAGGGGCACGCAGCCCCACACCCCTCACTGACCAGCCCGTGGATGGGGTGGGGGGTGATAGGACCTCGATGCTGGTCCCTTCCCCACCTCTGTGCGGGTGGCTTCCCACACTGGCGCGAGGAGGTTGGAAGTGTGGCCGCAGAGCAGGCAGGACCAGTGGCTCGCGGCGGGGATGGGCTTCAGTCAAAAATCTGGCTCCAGATCTGAAATTTTGGGGGTTCCCCAGATGCATGGTTCAGGCTTGGCCCACTGGACAAACCCAAGTAGCTCTGCGCTTGGATGTGACTGATGGCACCCACACTTGCTGTGGAGGTGGCATCTGACTGCCCACATCTTGGCCTGGCGCATCTATTTGTGGCAAGGGAGCGGCAGCTAGATTACGGATGATAGAGCAGATTAAGTTTTGATTCTCATTTATTTGAGTCAGAACAATCCTTAAAAGCCATTATTAACCTCCTTACCTTTAATCAGCCAATTGCTGGGAGTCCTGGTAGCCCTGCTTTTACCAGGTGACCTGGTGAACCTGAATGTGGTTCAGGGCAGCAGCGCGTGGGCTGCCACCGCCGCTGCCGCTCATCAGGAAGATGAGATACCGTGAGGTGTGTGTCAGGGCATTCTCCTTTCTCTGTAATAAATTCAGGGTGTCAAGTTGAGGCTGGGGAACCACCACCACCACCCCGCCCCATACAAACACAGCAGTCCGGGAGAGCCAGGCAGCCACTGCCATTCTCGCTCGTTTTGAGCCCGGCATTCAATTTCTCGAAACGAGGACGGAAGGAAGCAACAAATGGGAAGGAAACGGGCCTGCTTGTGAAATCCAAAACCGGATCGGTAAGAAAAACATCATAAATTATGAATCCCTTGGAGCCGCCGGCAGCCTGTCATTGTGCATGATCTGTCTCCATTGTACTTTTCTGTGTGGGTGAAACTGTTGTAAACTAACACAGGGCAAGCTTTTTCTGCCGAGGATCACTGCCCGCTGCTGGAAGAGCCCTCTGCCTTCCAGCACAAACAGCCCATTGCGAACCAAATGTTTCGTGTAACCGATAGCGGCCCCAGTGGATAGGCGAGCCCTTGAAGAGGGTGAAGGGGAATGAGGGTTTCAGCTGATCCTGCTCACTGGAGCTTAGCACCGGTGGACGCGCCAGCTGCAAGGACGGGGACGGGCAGCCCGGGCCAGCACAAGGCCGCCCATTGTTCCCCAGTATGCTGCTGGAAAAGGCTACCGGATTAGGGTAGTTGAGCGGCAGCGCTGCGGCGTGGGACACCCACGCTGGGGAGCCAAGGGGGCTGCTCCTGGCCCTCAGCCCCCCGGGTACACCCCACCCGGAGCAGCGGGGCTTAAGGGGCGCGGGGAGGGGGATTTTCGGGCCCCCGGCCGCACCAGCCTGCCTCGGATGCCAGATGCAGGCGGGCAGGGGGAGGAGGGGAGCGGGAGTGGAGCAGAGAACGAACTCAAGGTCAAACGGCGAGGGGAGGGGGAGGAAGAGGAGGTGGCGGGGAGGGGAGGAAGGGTGTCCCCCACACAGGCGGAGAATCGCTCTTTATCCACCCTCCTTCCCCCCTTCCCACACGCCAACCGCAGAGGCAGCCTCTCATCAGGATATTTATGAACACACGCACAAATGGGAGGCTGAGGGGAGGCAAGGAAAAAAACAACACCCCCCCCCCAACCACCCAACCCTATTTTGCTCATTCTCTTTCTTCAAAGAGCAGATGTGCTGTGGCCTGCAAACCGAGAAGGACACTCCCTTGCTGTTAGCTAATTTAGGCTGACATGCTAGGTTTTCGCGGTTCAAAACGAGAAGTTTAGTAATCAGCCGCTAACATTAACCAACACACTGCTCGCTCAACCGCCTGCGCCAGGCTCGAGCGGCCTTCGATGTTACAGGCAAAAAAAAAAAAAAAAAAAAAAGATTTGTTTTTTTCTCTTGCAGAAAGAGAAAAATAAAAGGCAAAAGCCTTGGCAGCACCCAGGAGCCAGCTAGTGCCGTGGCAGCCGGCCGCAGCAGCGCGGCAAGCCCCCGGCCTCAGGGGCCAAGCCAGCAGCCTGCTTTCATGGGAGCCCAAAAAGTAAATGAACAGCAGCAGCAGCGGCGAGGAAAAGGCTGTCACATCACCCCGGTGCTCGCCAAAGGCGCGCCACCCCCGGGGGTTCAAAGAAATAAGTCTTTCTAGGGGTTTTATATAATTTTAAGGGGTCTCGTTTTTCCTTCTAAGCCACTTTCCTGCTTGTTTTCTCTATTTCTGGCCACGGTTCAGCAGCTCATCAGAAGGTGGGCTAGTCCCTCATTGCAGATTCAAACGCGGTTCTGTGCCAAATTGACCTGCTGTTATCCCCCCTTTCAGCTACTGTAACCAACACCGCACAAACAATGAATTATGAGATTAGAGTTACAGAAAAATGGCCTCATTCTGCAGATGTTGTGTCTGGAACCGGCTGCTGCAGGGCCTCGTGTTTGTTGTGTCATGTTCCTCGCTCCCCCCTCCTCCTCCGCCGCCGCCCAGCCCCACCTTCGCCGGGTGGCGATTTGAGCCAGGGACTGTGTTATGTGAAGGGTTAATTAGCAGCTTCCAACCCTGCCCCCCCCCCCCAAAAAAAAAAGAGGATGGAAAAAGACAGGAAACGTGTGAGAGAGAAAACCAGCATTGATAAGAGAATAGCCATTGTATAGACAGAAAAGCAAATAATTGATCTGGCATAAAAAAAGCCGTAGCAGAATTATTTTAAGATATATTGAAGTTTCATGTGGGAGCTGCGTGGCGGGGACAGCGCGATGCTGGGGAGGCTGGAGAGGGCACGGGGTTTCTTTGTTGTGTGTGTGCTGGGGGGGTTGCGTGTGCCTGTGTGAGTGTGAGTGTGCACACGCGTGTGCATGTGCTGGAGCCAGCACGGCACCCTCCGCTGCTCGGCACCGCAGCAGCTGGTACCTGTGGACCGAAAGCCTCTGCGTGCACCGTGGCAGCATCAGGGTGCAGCATCACAGCCTGCAAAATACGTTCACTAACTGAGGAGCATCAGGGTGTTGTGTTTGGTTTGTTTTTTTTTTCCACAGTGGATCCAAATTTTCAGGTTGAAAAGGGGTGCTTTAAAGCAGATTTGGGGAGAAGAAAATATAAAATAAAACAAACCCCTGAAACTCCTGATGCTGCTGAGAGTTTTGCTGTTGACTTCAGCTGGGTAAGGAATCTGCCCAGGAAGCCAGTGACTGATGTGGATCGAGCCTGGCGGATACACCTCATCATTCTTCTCTTTCCCGCTCTGCACGGTTTACACAGCTCAATAATTATATCTTATGTGCAATTTTTAATGCACATTAGGGAGCGATGAATGGAAATAAAGGCTTTCTACATGCTGAAGGGGCAAGGCTGTGCTCTTGGTTAGTGGTGGGATGGGTTTTTTTCAAGGGAGTAATTGATTTGGAAAAAAAAATACGACTGCAGGTCAGTTGAAACTATTTGCCAAGTTCGTCGAGGTTTTGGTGAATAGTTCTGACAATTAAAAAAAAAAACAACCCAGCATCTCATTTGGGGTTTTCAGATGAAAGTTTCTACAATTTTCAAAATGAAAATACTCAGTTCTGTATTTTAAAATTATGTTTCACTTTGGAAATTATTTATGTTTAAGGACTTTAAAAGGTAAAACAAAATGAAATGGTCTTCTTTGGAGTGAAATTATTCTTTAATTATGTCCTGTGTTGCTGAGCATTTTTTCCCAGTTCACTGAAACCTTTTTGTTGTTGTTGTTGAATTTATGTAAGAGAGAGAGCTGGGTGTCCTCATCTTGCCTGGCTCTCTCCCCTGGCGCAGAAGGAGGTGTAATTGCTGGGGAAGGTAATTGCCCACGTGGTGACAATAACTCTCTGTACATCGGGATGTGGCCAGGGATCCCTGTGAAAGCACAGGTTGGGTGCCGTGGAAATGGGACAAGTGCGGTGCTGGCCAGGAGAGGGAGGAGGGCCACCAAACCTCTCCTCCTCCTCCTCCACTTGGTACACAGCCTGGGGCCCCTAGTCCACATGGGACCCCCCCCTCTGCCTCTCCAGGAGGAGCCTGGAGGTCGTCTTGCACCAGAAAGGCGGGAGTTTCTGCATCCAAGAGCAGATGGCTCCTTGCCCCAAAATGGGGCAGTCCCATGGCCTCCAAGGAAGACACAAGTGTCTCTCTGAATTGTCTCGGGTTGCCTCCATCCTCCCACCGCCCCCCACGCACCCACTCCGGCACACTGCGGTGCTGCCATGTGCCTTTTTAGTAACTGGGACTGCCGTGACACTCCAGAGGATGAGAAAGCACAAGGCAGGAACAGGAAGGCGGCTGCAAGAAGAAGCCCCATGGAGATGTTGCATCTGCTCCATCTTTTTCTTTTTTGCTAGTATTTTAATCCCTCAGCTAAAATGAACAGCAAGTTGCAGAATTTGGCTTGATCTTTTGTGTTTTCTGCACATTCTCAACCTACCATTGCTTCCTGTTGTGCTTCAGGCAATGTGCACTTTTTCTAGGCTTTGCTTGACACCAAGCTGAGCAGGCAGGAGCTATAGGTAGGCTCTAATCCATTAAGAATACTTAGCGTTCCTTAAGAAACACACTTTTCTGAGATGCTGTAGTCATGTTAGGCAGGAGGTTCAAGCTGCTTTTCTCCTCCCTGTGTCTCTGGTCTCAACTTCTCAACAGAAGAGTTCTCTTTCCACCCTGTGTTTTTCCCCATTGTTTTTACTTCCCTTTTTTAAGGCAATCTCATATTGGCATTCTTTTCACAGTCCCGTGCTGGTAAGGCAGGTTATGAACATTAGTTTTCCTCTCAGCAAATTCAACTACTAGTATCAGAAAGCAACAACTGATAAACATAAATTATTAAGACCCAGCAGTGACAGAAAAGGACCTAAACCTCCAGCAGCCTGTGCTCCTTACCCTGTTTAGTTTCTTTGGCTGTATTGACAGCAAGTGTCTTCCACTGTGCTATTAAGAGGTTTTACATCCTCCAGTTCACACACTCTGGACATTTCAATGGGGTTTACGCTTATGTATTTTGGTGGAGTTCATCATGCTCAGAGAGACTCCATGAGAAGAAGATGGGGAAAAAAAATATTAGAAAGGTCCTCAGGAGCTGAATAGGTGCATAGCTGTATGCCAGCTAGTCCCCAGCCTATTATTAATCCAGTCTTACCAGGTCTATTCAGAAACAATTACTTCAGGTTTCTTAGAATTTGGATTGTTCCACAGAGATCTGTGAGGTTGTGCTGTGGCTGAACGAAATCTGTTTGGTTTTGTTTGGAATATTCAGGTCAAATGGTTGCATTTGGCTAAATCCTTCCATAAGAATCAAAAAGAGACTGGATTTCTGGTTGCATTTCTGCCTTTTTCCCTCCCCCACCCCTTTAAAAAACAACAAGAAGTCACTCATGAGGGGAGCTTCAGCAAGGAAACCTAGAATTAGTTTGAGAAAGTTACGGGGAACAAGAGAAAGGTCTAGTAATGGAAATTGCATTAACTTGAGTGCTCAAATCCACTATTATCTCAATCCCAGTGTTAAGAAGCCACCATTTGGTGCTGTAGTGCTCTCAGCAATACCCACTGCTGGGTCAGGGGGGTCGCTCCCAGCAAGGGGACAATTGTGGTAGCGAATGTTTTGACAGGACGATGCCAGGCCTGCCGTGCCATCGCCTCAACCCCATCCGCTTTGCGCTGTGGCTGTCTCAAGAGGGCGTGTGTTTTGCTTCACACTGGTGATATATGAGCATCAAGGTACCTGACAGCATCCATCGCTGGATTTTAAACTCTTTTTTTTCCTATCATCTGCATTTGAGTTAGGGCTTTAACCTTCGCAGCATCCTCTTTTTTAACCCTTTTCAGAATCACCACATGGCTCACACATGACATCTCTGCTATTTGGTATTCTCTCTGGCTGTTGCTACCCATACGCATTTTAATCTCTCACTGCTCATGTTGTCCTTATATAGATGCTGTCCCAAACTCCTCCCCATCAACTACAGCAGTGAACACCTGTTCTCACATCATTAACTTTATGTGCTTAAATTCTTCATGAATATCACTCCTGGCCTATAGCACTGCTGCGTGTTGAACCCTGATGGATAATCTATGAAATCTGCAAAATAGCTTCAAGGATGTAATACAGAGGATTCTCCACCCAGATTTACTTGCTGGTTCCCAACCGTCCCATCTGAATTTGTAATATATATGCTTGTTCTGTTCGGGAATACATTTATTAAGCATCTGGGGGGATAAAAAAAGCCCAGTTTATCCATCCGTTATTCTTCCAGCTCAACTGGTGGTAAATCAACAGCCTTAATAAAGTGTTGCATCTTCTAAATGAACAAAAAGCACTTCAGGACTCCTGGAGGACAGCACAAGTCTCTTTCTGCAGCTCCGTACAGCCAGCACCAACTCCATCACCTTCATCCCTTCCGATTTTTTTTTTTTTATACTCAGATGGCAATTTGCAGCGAGCACCTTGATGCGTAGCCTGGTGCTCGCAGTCCCTCAGCTGATAGATCTGCTTCCCATCAGCAGCAGTATCGCAGCGGGTCCCGGGGCCAGCCCCCATCCCTCCCTCCTCTTTCCCGAGCCATCCCCAGGAGGTGCCGCGTGGGCTTCTCCCCACGTGACGGGGAGCAGCTGCACTCCTGCTCTGCCCCCCCTGCTCCCCCCGCGTTGCAGCTGCAGCCCATCCTGGCTACAAAGGATGAGGAGCTAACTTTTTGTGGCATATGCTGTTACAGTCAGCTTTGCTGCATCTTTTGTCTGGATTTGTTGTCTTCGGAATAGCTGAAGCCCCTTTGCTTTTTCAGCATTCACTAAGCCCGAGCATTCAGCCAGCCGACGCATTAGTATTTTGTCTTTGTAAGCACTTGTGGCTGCTATGAATGTGGTCAAGAGTCGTTAGGCCTGGGACATCGCGGCACCCTCTTCCCTTCTCTCACAGCACGGACAAACTGATGCTTCGTGCTCAGAGAGCTGCCCTCGGCCAGCCTCCCTACTTGCCTGTGGGGGCATCCCATCCCATCCCATCCCATCCCATCCCATCCCATCCCATCCCATCCCATCCCATCCCCAGGTCATCGCCTTGGACCTTCCTCTTTGCTGCGCTGGGGTCCCTGTTCAGCCCTACAGAACCACGCGATTCTTAGCGACCTAAGACCCCTCCCTTCCCAGCATCTCCCTAAGCTTTGCCTTTGTGGTGCCACAAAGATGCCCAAGTTAGCAACAGCAAAACCTTTTCCTCTCCTTCTGTCTGCACTACTCCCTGAAAGGTTTAGGGAGACTTATTCAGGAATTATTTAGGAATGACAGACACGCCTTCTTCACAGCCCCATGCACAAGGAGGTTTCCCCATGACATAAAGGTCACCTTTACAAACGGGGGTTATGCTGGCAGCCCTCCGGCACTTTCAACGAAGTTTGTGATTATGGTGGTTTTGGGCATTTGTGTGTCATGACACTCACAAGATGCCCTGAAAGCGGCATGCCGCCTGGGCTGGGCACGTGCAGGGTTTTGGAAAGCTTCCACAGCCATAAAACTCACTGTGACTTCTGGTGAGAGGACCTGAAAATATGATCCCAAACCTTTCCATGCTCTCAAGTATTTTTTAGAGTACATAGAAAAATATTCTCTTTTTTCTAAACTTACGCAGTATTCAAAATGCAACTAATGCTTTTCTCAAATCTCTCTCTGAAGCCAAAGCGGGTGGGAGGGCTTCCTTACATCCACAGACAAATGTGGCTCGTGTGTGGGAAAAGAGAGACTTTACAAAATAACACCAAAACACCTCATGTGGTGTTGTCACATATGAGAAACAAACACAGCTTTGGTGCAAAACTGTTTTATGCCAGGGAGTCTGGAAGTAGCTGTTGTAGATAAATGAGTTTCAGAGGCAGTTAAGTATGTGCATATTAGGTGAGAAGTCTTATGCTCAGGAGAGCATTACGGCTCTGCATTACACACATTAGCAGCTGCAAAAATCATGAATGTGCATTTAAAAACAGGAATTGGAGGAAACGATGTTCTTTTCTTAGCGTGTATAGAGAAAACGAAACGTTTTTCATGCAAACTTTTCACACTGCCTCTTTTATTCTGCATACTCTGTGTATGATACCGGTCTTATTAACCTCTGCCTCCTGCACTCACCCATCAAGTACAATAAAATGGCTCCTCTGATGTCCTTGATCTGCAGGGAGTTTCCAGAAATGGCATCTGTGCTGACATTGAAATAATCTGCAGTCCGAGGCAAGTATGCAAGTTATCGACGAGGCTGCCTGGCAGTGGCGGCTGGCTCTGTGAACTGCTCCATTCTTGTTTACTTAAAATCCTTTTCCTTCCTCTCTTTATTTGAGAATACAGTATGCCATGCCACGATGGTATCTAATAGCAGTGCCCGCCCACAAGGACCAGCCGGGGACCGTGGGCAGATAATCGCAGTGGCACGGAGGAGCCGCCGCTCTCCGCTCCCCTGGCAGAAGCTGCGGGTTTTTGCCACTTCTGAAAATCAGGTTTCTGCTCTTGGTGTCCTGGCATCGGTCCCATGGCAGGGTCACAGCGAGAGCAGATTATACCCACTGCATGAGAGGAGTCAATTCCTACTGACTCCAGGTAGCCGCCGCTGCCAACGTTTCAGTGAGATGGTAATTAAAAATCGGTCAAGGTCCAGCCGCTTCCACCCGCTACGCTGGGCAAAAGCGTCTGGATGAGGGGGACGGAGGGGTCCCGAGGCAAAGCCGGCTGCTCGCAGACCCCACGCCACAGCCCATGCGGGCAGCCGGAGCCCCGCGGAGGCTGTGCGCAGCTCACACCTCCAGGAGCCCGTCTCTTCCAGCAGCCTGCAGAGCAGGAACGAGCCCCAAACCGAAGCAAAGCGGAGGCTGCGCTGCAGAGGGACGCAGCACTGAGTGGAGCAGAGCGGGACACGGGCAGGCACGCAGGCAGCAGCAAAAAGTCTTGGGGATGGTTTTGGCCATCCTTAGGTTGATATGGCCCCCAGGAAGGACGGCTCTATCTTATAGATAACTTTGTGTAGTTATACAAAGCCATCAGCGTGTGAGACCTTTCTGTGATGGCACGTGTAGTCTGCTATGGCTGAGAAATACTGAGTATCGCATTTAACCCCCGCAAACATCATCAACAAGCTGTAGTACCTGGCCTCTCGACGCACCACTGGCTGCTCCCCAGTTATCCCTTACAGAAAGGGTTGCAAAACCAGGACAGGGAGCGACTGTTGCCCAGATCCTGTCCAGCCGCTTCCAGCCTGTCAAAAACCACGGCTCAGATGCAACATACTGAGATAAACCTGGTGCTCTGGCTTTGAGCCTTTGATCTTCAGCTGGTTTGCAAAGAGAGAAGGAAGAAAAAGGTTAATCACAAACAGCTGATGTAGAAGTTGCTGGTCTGATACAAAACCAGCAGATTCCCCTGTAACCATGTACCTCCCAGAGCAGGAGCCTTCGCTAGAAAGCAGCTGCCTCCCCATTGCAGGAGCTGGCTGCACGAGCAGTATTTCCAGAGAGAAGAGCAGATTAAACTATTTTGCTATGTAACCTGGGCATGGGCTTGTTGGGGATACCAAGGAAGGGGACACAAAATGAGCTCGCAGGTCTAGCGGGTGTTTATAATATGTGCTAAAGGGTTTTTCCACCTAAGCTGAAATTTGAGTTTCTACCCTGAGGGTTACACCCTGAGAAGTTAAATGGGATGCTGAACAGTTTATAAATACAGAAAACATGCCTGTCCCCCCGGCTCTCACCCCCTTTCCATGTGGGCATGTATATCAGAGCACACACAGCAGCCGGGCCCTCGCCTCTTTGCACAGCTTGGCTCAGCCAGCCCGGCCCAACCTGCTCCACGTGGCACGCCAGCGCTGTCGTCTTCAGATTGACATCTTCCACCGGTGCAAATGCTTCTCCATGCCTGTGCCACGGCCTCTTCTCCATCATTTCTTTCTGGAAAAAGGGTGGCAATCGGGGCTCGGTGGCCCCTGTGAGGAAAGCGAGGGTCACCCCCAGCCCTGACATGGCCCCCAGCTGCTGGCACCTGCCGCCCCCCTGCCCCCTAAAACCCCGGGCTCGTCACTCAGGACTTTTGCCAAGGAGATTTTGGTACCGCCACCCTGTTTCTTGCAGGGTCTCTCCGGCTGAGGCCAAGGATATTGCAGAGGAGAGGGGGCAAAGCTGGTCTCTGCTCAGTCTGGCGCTCGCTAAAAATCCTGCTAACGATGAGAAGAGCTGGACTTTGCACCAGGCTCAGGCCTTTCCCAGCTCCATCTCTGTTTGCCACCGAGATAGATAGGCAGCACTGGGTGAAACAAAGAGGGAGCAAGAGCAGCTGCGGGAAGCTTTTCCAGAGAATAAATATTTCTATTATTTCCCAGCCTGACTGGAAGCATTCATGGGCTGCAAGGAGATGGTTACTCCCTCGACTGCTTTACTTATCTCAGCCGCTCTAGGTGGTGGTTGTAGCAAATGGCACGCTTGCAAGATAACGGAGGCTTTAAAGGGCTGCTGTCTTGCAGAGAAAGGGAGATGCTGACTCAGCTGCTGGAAAAATCAAGCAAAACATGGAAAAGCCACAAAAGTTTGTTTGCAGCCTGAAAAGCAGAAAATAAGGAAGGGATTCTGAGAATAGGAAGACGCTGAATTCAGGGTGCATCCGCTGGCGAGGCGAGGGGGGATGCCGGGCAGGCCAACAATGGAGCAAAACAAAACAACACAAAGGCAGGAAATGCAGAAGTTCAGGTTCACACAAAAGTTCAGGTTCACACAGCGCAGCCACGGCAGCTGCCCCATGCATAGCGCAGGTACGAGACCCTGCGACATGGTTGCACCCACCCGGGATTTTTGTGGGTCTGCACCCCCCTAAAACTCTTTGGTGGGTGGGGTTTTCGGTTTTTTTTTTAGTAAGTATGGAACACCTAGTAACGGGCCTGTGGAGCTGAGCTGCTGGTGCAAATGGCACAGCACACAAAGCATCTACACAAAGATGGTTTTATAGTACACTGGAGAAGCAGAGTATTTTTTTCCAAAGCCAAAAATGATTAAAAATCAAAATAGCAGATGTCCCTTGTGACATCGGCTTGCTGAGGATTTGTTAACTCACTAGACAAGTTTTACAGTCCAACTACTTTAGCTTTGATGAGATAACCAGACCACTGTAAAACATGAAATCTATATTACCATGCACCTTCAGTGCTGATATTTCTATAAGCATTTAGGCAGGTAATATTAAGCACCAAAGCAGGAGCATATAAGCAGTCAATTTTCACTCACTACTGATTGGGGGTTTTTTTTGCTATAACGTTCATAGCGAACAATATTTACAGAGGGATTTTAATATTGGTTAACCAGAGGGTCTTCATGGGTTCATTTTCACTGCATCACTATATGCTGAGCAAGATGGCGGAGCAACAGCTGTGGGCATAAAGGACAAAACCACGTGAAACTCCACTTGGTTAGCAGGTGTATTTAGGCTCAAAGATAAAACGGTTCAAGTAGACTTCAAAACAAAACATAGATGGGAACCCAATTTATCTGCATGTCTTGGGGCCAAATTCCAAATGACTGCCCTCCATCCTTTGCCATGGTGGCGGTGGTTCCCAGGACCACAGGTTCATGAAGCCCCCCCACTTGGCAGAGGGGAAAGGACGGAATGGTTGTCGAATGCCCTCAGCCCACCGGGAGCCACGCTTGCAGGGTGGCATCACCCTTGCCACCACAGAGGTGGGGTACAGGTCTCAGAGGCTGAGCGAGGAAGGGCTGGTTTGCATTGTGGTCTTCTCCCTAGCCTCTCAGAGAGGCTGTTCCCGGTGTTTTGGGGGTTGTGCACAGCCCACAGCTGAGCCCCCGCCTGGCTTTGCTGCTGCCAGAACAGCTGAGCTCATTAGCACGTAAAGGAAACGAAACGGCAGCTCCCGGTCTGCTTGGGGTGCAAACTGGGAGACCACAGAGCCATGCAGAAGGCACACGGATGCCCGTGCATCTCAGACCCTCGCAGAGAAGCGAAGGCCGCAACAGTTTTTTGTGGGGCAGCACCGTTTGCCGACGATACCCTGGCAGGAGGGAAATGCCTTGCTCCCGCTGGCTTCTGCGCTGCCACTGGAAGAGGGAGGATGGAGCCTGCGGAGGAGACCCTCTCTCACTGGAGCCAAGCAGCAGCGTGCAAACTCTTCTGGGCAGCCAGGGGGGCTTGTCTAGTGTCTGTAAATTTCCACATAAATTTATAGCACTATATAAAAGTTTAAGAAGAAGGAAGAGGCCGCCACTCTGTAAGGAAAGGAAGTGGTGGAGAAAGGAGTAGAAACAGGCTTAATTTGTGCAGTAGCCTGGAAAAAGTCCATAGGGAGTTTAAAAAGCAATTGTATTTTGGATCCTGAAATTAAGCAGCGAGCCGCTCGCTGTTTGGCTGAGGGTGAGGTGGTCAAATGTCATGGCACATGAGGGAAAACAGCAGCTTTCCATCCCCTATGGGAGTCCTGGAGCGAGGGGTTTGGATGGGGAGGGAGGGTTACTGCACCGGAGGAATAAAAAAAATAAACCAAACCAAACCAAAAAAACCCCCAAAACAAAAAAAAACAAAAACCAAACCCCAAACAAAAACCCAGGACAGGAAAGCATGAGCGGAAATTTCAGGAGAAGGCCCAAGACTGCCGCAGCAGCAACAGACAGAGGCTGCAGTGTGGCTGCAGAAAGGAAGAGGATGCACAAGGGTGGGGGGGAGCGAGGGGGAAGGAGGGCTGGGGATTATAAACCACTGTCAGCTTAATTTCATTTCCCAGGAAAATAAAAAAACTATTTGTAGGCACACGGATGAGAACAAGGAGATGAGATTCAGCCAAGATGGGTTTGTCAAAAACATATTGCATCAAATCAAATTAATTTCCTTGTGTGGTAAAGTAATAGGCTACGTGGATGTACTTGAGGTTAGCAAGGCTTTTGACACAGTCTTCCAAACATCCTCCTAAGTAAACTGGGGAAGCACGCTCTAGCTCAAACTCCTGCAACGCAACTGAAAATCAAATTGGAAACTGTGTGAAAGGATTTAGTTTATGGTTAAAAGCAGATTCTGTGAGGCCTCCCAGGACCTTTCGGAAACAGTGTTTAGTAGGGAACAGAGATCACTCCTTCGTGAAGAGTCTCGAAATATTTTGAACGGCAATCTTCATGCCTAAAAAAGGTCTTAATTCGAAATGACAAAGCGGAGAAATATTCATGCAGTTCCATGAGAAGCAGCACAGTACTGGAGTTATGCAGAAATAACACACGGAGGGAAGACCAGCCAGGAGACCACCGAGGGGACCTCTGGGGGAACACAGGATCACAAGCTGGGCACAGAACAACTGCACACCAGGGCAAAAGAGGAAAGCCGGGTAATGGGAGGTGTGAATGGGAAGAGCGGAAGCCCCAGGTGAAGCAAGCTGGCCACAGGGACCGTCCCAGCCCAAAGAGGGTGGCCAGTGCCGGGACCTGCCTTAAAACTGACTGAAGGGAGCAGTCTGGAAGGGACAACCTGCAGGGAAAGACTGGGCCAACCCTGGGTCAGCCTGAGGGGGAACACGACAACTGATTTCTAAGGTAGAAAACACTGCTGCCAAGGAAAAGGGGTCCTTTGGTTCTCCGTGTTCACAGAAAACAGGAGTAACAGGAAGAGGCAAAAACTACAGCAAGGACAGCAAGATAAAATGCGAGTGAAGCACACCATGGTTTGTGGGATCTCCATCTCTCGAGGTCTTTAAGAACAGGTTAAGCAAATATGACCAGAAAAGCCTGAAGGGTGGCTAGTCCTCTTTCAGGGCAATGGATTTGTTAGACCTCCAAAGGCCCCCTGCCAGGCCAATGAGAGGCAAATATACGTTGGTGTAGTGAAATAAAATGCTTGAGCAGTAGCCCTTCAGTAATAACTCAGGGTATACAAGTCTAATAACTTAACAGGACAATTTAGGTTATTTTGTTTAGGACCTGGATGCCCTAAGACCAGAATCCAGAGTTGCGATGAGTTTTACTACTACCTTCAGTATGGCCAAGTTTTCACCCTGGAATTCCAGCTCGCTCCACCATCAACCACAACTCTCAATAATAATGTTTATATCTCCCTTTTTTTATTGGCTATTTCTCCACTGCCTGATCAGTTGCTCTGTGAAATGCCTAAGATAGCCTCGCCTTTTGAAATTACACACAAACACGTAAGGGCTCCAACAGCTTTTCCTGTACCCGTAGGCACCATTGCCTGCACCCAGGTCAACGTGTCCTATTATCTTCATGTTTTGCTTTGCTGACATTTATGAATGCCACTGCTCAGTTAAAGAAAATTTTATTGGGCTAAGAAAGCAGGATATGGTGATGTTCATTACTGGTATAACTTTTCCTTTCATTCATCATAGCCATAATTAATTTTCTAGCACGAGTATAGGCTGAGATTTAAAGCCATCCTCGTGAAATGAATTAGTCCCTTTTCTCATCTTATTTGGAGTTCCCCATTGTGAATATACTCCAAGTGTAATAGAGAGGCAATTTATGAGAATGAAATCTCATCTATGTCCTATTCCTTGCCCTCTCTCTGGTGATTTTATTATGCCAGGGTGCCTCTTCCCATTTGTTTAGAGGGCAGCCTGCATTCGTTATCGTAAGTTCAACAGGTTGTTTAGCATACATCAGTGCACAGCGGGAGTGGAGACAGGCCTTGAATGCACGGCATCCAACAGTCAAAGCGCGTAGTTGGGGTCTGTGGGTGAGGGATGTTGCTGCGTGAGGCATCTCAGCACCAAGGAAATGCTTAAAGAAAGGCTCACAGTGCTCCAAGACTCAAATCCCACTAAGCCCCAGGTCAGTCCCAGAGGAAGAGATGGACGTAGCAACTTGTGGGCATGAAGCGTGACCTGACCCAGGGCTGGTACCCCAGCGCCAGCACACCTCCCAGCACTCCCAGTCTGGCAGGCAACGCAGCTGAAATGCAAAGTCGGGATGGATCAACTGTTTTCATCCAAAGAGGAGTCTGCTATTGCTGAATCTGGTGAGATTTAAAGCCATCTTTCTGAAATGAATTAGGCCCTTTCCTCATATTATTTGGAGTTCCCTGTTGTGAATATCATCACAGCAGTGCATGGAGAAAGCTACCAACTTCTGGGAATGAGCATTCAGCTTCAAGGGAGCTCAGGAAAGCTGAAGGGAAGAAGCAAAGGTTTTTGCAAAGCAATGCAAGGCGATGACAACACTCCGAGGCCCTGCTCAGGGACTCTGGTGTTTGCAAGCAGCTAAAGCTCCTCAGGCCTTAGTAGAAAGGCTTGCACCTTTTGCTTGTGTCAGAAAACTCCAGTGCCGAAAATTTCTCTGTTGAGGTGGAGGCAAAGGTTTTTCCATGTTGCTGGGCTCTATGCTTGTCAGTCTGCAGGTGGTTCCCTAGTTAAACCAAGGGGTAACTATTTACAAACTTAAAAAAGGCCTGTGGCATCAACTGTTGACCCCAAGTCTTTATTTTTTGTTGCTCAAAGCAAACATCTTGCACGGAAGAGCAGATCCTGGCAACGACACAGTTATAGTGGTCCTTTTGCAGGAGGACATGCAGATGTAGCTGGAACGGGGGAGGAAAGAACCATGGCCATCAGGGATGCCCCTACCAGCGGCTGGGGCGGCTGCTCGGGCTGATGTCCCATGACTGCCATCTCCAGCTCTGCTTCGAGGCTGGTACGCTGACAGACGGTAATGGCTTATCTTAATGGGTTGGGCTGCAAAGTATGGCAGTGCACAAAGCATGGAGCACAACTGCATTTGCAGTTTAAAGCGTCCTGCTCTCTGTCCTGGGAAAATCTCCATCCACCTTAGCACTGAATTTTTATTACGGATTGACTGCTTAGACAGTTTGCATGCAGATTTCAGATGAGATGAAGAGGACATTTTGCTGGTTTAATTTCAACTGAGTTGAAAATAAAAATTAGCACTGGTAACTTTTCACAGATTTTACCTTTGGAAAGCGGTTGCATTTGATTTTCCAGAAAGCTGGGATGTAGCTAATTAAAACCGCACATATCATCCTAACATCATATCCTCACTACTGAACTTCTAACCTGACATAAATACATTGCATACTGTAACCTGTTTCTCCTGATTATTAACCTTGAACATGGCAACCTATAAATCATCAGTGAAACAGCTGGTGCTCAGCATTGCCCCAAAGGTGTATGATTACGATCATTTTATATATATCTTGGTATGCAGACATGAAAAATTCATTGAAGAGCTTGGTATTGTAAGACTTATTGTAATGAATTTTCTTAAAAACATAGATCATGCTTAAAATAGGTGTCTGCTCATTATAATGTAGCCATTTATATCTTCCTGAATTACTTGTGCATAGCTTGGCTGATTTCTTAAGAGTCAAATGTGATTCCTAAACAAATTCGGAGTGGTCAGTTTGCCTGTACTTCAGGGTGAGATTTTCATTTTTAGCTTTATGCCTTTATTTCTATGGGGGCCAGGACTCAAACTTGCAAAAATATCAAAAGGATTACAGATTTTTCCCAGTTGGAGATTCCACTGCAACACCTGGTGTTACATCCATTGCTACGGGGATTTCAGTAGCTGCCGTTAGCATTTTAGCTATGGGGATGATAGCTGTCGATTCACATGAGGTTCGGTGCCAGCAAACACAAGAATTGTGCAACTGTAAACCAGTAATAAAACCAAAGGGAGTAAACATACCATAAACCAGGACGTAAAACCAGAATTTGAAAATGATCTTGTGAAAACCAGTAAATCTGCCAGGCAGGACCTCAAGGAACAGGGAGAGTTAGTCCAGAGGGAGTAGGTCACTTGGTGACATTTTGGTCTTCAGGATGGTGTCCGCAGCTCTTCCATCCTCCCAACAGCCAAGTACATACACACAGCCTGCGCCAGATAGAAATGTCCTCTGTGATTTAAAGCTACTCAGCACCGATCTAGTGAGCACTGAGAAGCCTGTGCCACATCTTCCCATCCTAGACACATTTCGCAGAGGCTCTAACTGCTCCTGTCCAAGGTTGAGTGGTTGTTGGCAGGTGAAAGGAATAATGAGGGAAAGGCCCTGCATTTTGCTACTGATCCATACCAGCAATTTATCATCTTGCAGACGAAACCATTCTTTTCTGATAGGTGACGAGAGGCTTTTGTCACCTCTGGCTCCCCTCCCTCCTGAGGCTTCTCTGTCAGAAACCCTGCCTAGGATGGGATGAGGGAGAGCCTTCTTGTGCCAGCCCTGTCCATGCATTTTTCCCAGGATAACTGAGTCAATGAGGGAAGCTCTCCGTGCCCTTGCTGTAGTCTCCATTAACAGAACGCACCAATACAAGGAGATTCCACCAAGGACTGCTTTACTGCATTGGCCACATCACCCCTCAGTCTTCACCTTGCACTGGAGGGGCATCACTGCCACCTTGAACCAGAAGGGAAATCACAGTATTACCACAGAAATCTCCACATTTCTCCCAGAACTCCTGGTTCTGATTTTCCCTGTGACAATTTTTGTTTGCTGCAAGCAGCAGACACACATACATTTTCGTGCAACTCTCTTGCACACTGGTCATCAGAGACATCAGTGCAGATTTAATTTGCTTTTGCCTGCTCACAGTATATTCTCCCTTACCTAACAGAAAGAGCGAAGACAAACATAAAAAACCAGCTCCACAATCACTTGCAGATTATTTCACGTAGTGCAAACAGTAAAGGCTCAGCAAGAAAACCTGATATCATTGCACGTGAACGTTGCTTGGGTCACCACAGGCGTGAGGCCCAAGAAGAGATCTAAAAAGCTACTTCTCCATGAGGGATAAATGAAGCACATGGCAGAGAAGCGTAATTTGTTCCCATTTAGTTAAGATCCTCTTGGCATGCCAACTTGCAACTGCTTTAGCAAGACTTCATTAAATTGTGTGCAAGAAAGCCCACTCAGCCTTTAGCTTGTATACAAGGAAATCTACCGATGAAAACAGTTTCACAAATCCTATTCCAAATCCAGGTTAAAAACATCCACCTCTGAAATGGTTGTAGTCAAATGCTACAAATATTCAAGTGCTGTTACTGCATAGCGTGATCCCTACTAGCCACCAGCAGAGAAGCTGATCCAAATTCATTAGAGGCTGTTACATAGAAAGGGTGCCAAGAAGAGCTGACAAACATGAGGTATTTAGCAGCACGTACTGCAAACAGGCTGAAAGATCTTTTGGAGCTTGCCTCTCGTAGCTTCTAGAAAATTGCTTTTTTCCTTCTTTCCTTTGGATTGAGTATAAATATAGAGTAGGTAAGAAATTATGGCAGCTCTTCATGTGGCAAGGGAGACTAATAGGGCAATGACAAAGCTTGCTCAAGTGAAACACTGAGTGTTTAAAGCCAGCAGATGCCTTTTTCTTTTCCCGAATGCTCCTTTTAGTGCAGTTGTACAGTGCCAATGACAGAAGGTGCTCCTTGATAGGAACTGGTACTTGTAAAGCTGGACTCAAGGCCTTTTTAAAACTACCAATTTCTACTAAAAGACTAGTAGACACTGGAAACTCCAGCTAACCACTTCTTGCTACCTGACAGAAAGCAGATGAGGCTGGAAAAAAACAGGAATATTATCTTCTCTCTACCTGTCCCTGATGTATCCACAAGCTCCCGTATCGAGGCAGCTGTAAACAAAGCCAAGAAAGAACTAGGGGAGGGCTTTTCAGCACTCCCACGTGACCGGGGAGAAAGAGAAGCTGTTGGCTTGGAGTATGCTAAAGCTTCAGCAATCTACCATCTTAATTTCAGATTTGCCCCATCAGCAGAGCAATGTATACAGCAGAAGCCTTTTGAGGAGAACGTGGAGCTGTGATGAGGCGAATCCTGCCACTTAAAACCAGTGTCTGAACACGCAACTTTAGTAACCGCCTTTGTCAGCTGAAGCGGCTCCACCCTCAAATCCAGGTACGGCCAAAGGAGCGTTAAGGAAACACGATCAACCACCAACTTTCTCCCAAAGAAGTCAGCGTACTGATTTATATTCACATTTCTATGATGTACTGTGCAGTCAAAGCAGCAAGCGGCCCCAAGGTCGAGTGGTAGCAAGTTGCATGGAGGAAGCAATAGCTGTAAGTCCTGAAAGTGGGACTCAACAGGAGAACGAGAGGTGAGACCCAAAGCCTGGGACACGGTTTTCCATGGAAGCAGGAGACAGCAGAGAGAAGAGGACAGATTTGGTATCTCACAGCGGGGTAGCAGGTTCACCATCGCACAGTGGTAGCAACTGATTGAGGGGGTCTGTATTACGACAGCCCGAGATGTAATGAAGATTGTCATGTTCAAGGATGAGCTGAAGTCTCTTACCCAGGCAGTCCTAATCAGGGTGGTTTGAGTACCGCGTGATTGTTGCTAACATTAGCCTCACAACATCTCTGTGAAGAAGGCAAGTGTCATTCTCCGTTCTGAAGATTGGAAACCGCAATTAAAGCAACTGCCTCGGGGAAGCAGACAGAATTAGAAATTGAATCTGGAGTCCTGGTCTGCCAATTCGCCCACGGACTCATCCTTCAAACTTGTGAGTAGGCAACTTAATACAGTCAAAGGGCACCCTTTACCTGCAGCCCGAGAGACACGCTCCCCCAGACTCCAGCAATAGCTCCAGCCTCGCCAAACGGGCACAAAAGAGCAAGCGCTGCTTGCAAAACAAAGCGCGTACCCCACTGGTCACTGGAGTGCTGCAAGCTGGAATCAATGCGACGATTGTGACAGCTGAGAACAAATTCAGCTATGTTTGACAACTTCCAGAAAATATTGGCAGAGGACAGGGAGTCGGCACTGCCCAGCAGCACCTTTGTGAATTGATTAGCCATATAGCAGATGGCAAGCCTGCTGCAGACTGAGACAGCAGAAGATGGCCAGTCTGGTGGAGAAGAACTTGAAGACAACTGGGAAGAAAAAGCATGTCCTTACAGTGACAGCCCAAAATGATATTTCGGAAATGTCAGATGCATGGCAGATGAGGAACGGGGCCAATTTTTAACATTTTCTTCAACTGTTTATTACAAGCACCTGTCCGGCTCATAAAGCAAAATTATATAGCTTAGTTTAAACCTCTCACTTTCACCTCTTTCCTTCACAAAAATCCTTAAAGAAAACATCAAAAAACATTTCTTCTTTTAAAATGTTCTTCTAAATAGGATTTACATAAGTCATTCAGGAATCAACTGATACATTTGAGAGAACTTCCATGCTTTCTCTGAAAGCCGGCATGCCTTGAAAGTTTGATTTTAGGAAAACACTCTGGACAAAGAGCAAAGGCTTTGCCTCCATCCTCCTGCTACATAGTTTTGGGAGGGGTTTGGCACATGTTTGGGGAAAATTCATATTTTTAATGGTTTTAGGAAATGCCTTAGGCTATTCAGAGTCTGCACAGCTGCTCATCAGTAGCCAGCCATGGCTGAAGGAGCAGAAACTATGGATCGGAGAAATATGCCATCTTTGTCTGGTGCAGAACAATGCTGCTGCAGTGAAATACAATGGCCGTCTCTTATTTTCTACTAGCCCTCTGGAAAAAAAAAAAAAAAAAAAAAAGGGGGGGGGAAGGATCATGGAGTTTCCTTGCAGGGCCTCTGAGCGGAGGGAGCGAACATTAGCTCTGCGCTCACAGAGATGCAAATCCTTCCCCGGCCCAACAATAGCAGCGGCCCTGTGGGAGGAGGCCGATGGCACAGACCAGGCGGCTGCTGCTCCCAACTCCTGCGCCTGCAAAGCCCACAGGTTCCCGGGACTTCCTGAAAACTGGAAGGTCAAAGCATGGTCCAAGGGGAGCTGCACAAGCTCCGGTAGCAGAGCTGATGACTCGTCGCCCACAGAGCACACCCTTACTAGACGTTTTAAAGCCCACGGTTCACCCGCCGTTCAGTTTCTAGCTGCAACTGGCCGAAAGATTGACAAATTCATGGTTCAACATCTCTGTGTTGCCCCTTGGGTTAACAAGGCTCGTGTATAAAAAGTTGGAACTAAAATAAAAAAGGGGCTTCTGTGATGAGAGGCCCAATTAACAATGCTTGCATCTACATACTCTGAGCAAACTTCCTGAATGGGTGGGATGGGTTTTTGTTTTTAACGTAGACTACAATTACCAGGATATAATGAAGTCTCTGACTTGCAGCTATCACCAATATCTAAATTTTTTAAGCAAAGACTGAGGGAGTACAAGCAACAGATTGGAAACTACCAGTATTGAGCTACTGCAACGCAAATAGTTCAAACGATTAAGATTTGGTGGGTTTACTAGTGCTGACAGCAATCTAAAAAAGCTGGAAAAACAAAACCATTCAGTGACATGGACTTATCCCTCTTTAGAAAATAATTTTTTGGACTATAGTTCACATTATCCTAAATATTTGCTATTTTGCATCAAATTTATTACCCGAAGCTGCATGCAAACTGAGCAGGGACATTCACCTTACGTTCAGGAGGTTTTTGATTGCTTCCAAAACTCCCACCAAACTTTGATCACAGCAACAGGCCATCCTTAAAATTTCATTTTCTTCACGTATTTTCCTCGCAACAGCTGACTCAAGCTAGTGATTAGAATGGATGCCTGAAACGCCATCTCTCTCTGTAAGAAGCCAACTTCAGGTCTCTCCAAGGCATCATCACTCGAACCCAAAGAGGGCGACGACAGGTTATTTACACAGCATGTGCAGCAAAACCTGCCACCAGCGCTCCCTGCCATTGAGGGGAGTCAGAAAAGGTTCACGGGCTGGCACCTTTCAGGCCCCCAGGGAAGAGCCTGGAGGCAGCAGGACCAAGAGCTCCCAGGTGCCCCGACATTAAGGATTCAGAGGTAGCCAAAATGCATGGTGCAGAGCAACAGGAGTCCTAAACGTCCCCAGCAGCTTTGTATGCGATATGAAATTCAATGGGAAGCTTAATACTAAAAATACAACTGATTACCCCCACCCCCCAACCTTAAGCCTCTCTCAAATGAAAAAGTGCTTATTTTGCTGTACTAAATGGCAAAAAGTCCTCAGTAGAAGCACGTGTTATTCCAACGAACAGTACACTTCGACATTTGACACTGATATGAAACTAAGAGACTGAAGCTGACAGAAGGTACCTGGGACTAGTTCAGGGGTTTGTCCGCTATTTCATCAGTGACAGTTTTCAACACTCATACTTGAACCGATTCTCCTTTACAGTCCAGTTCTTAAAAAACATGTCTTTAACAGCCTGAGCAGATCTGTTGTTTCCCATGGCGGGACTGCACACCACGCACACAGAAAAGGTTGTGTTAGTATGCAGACCACTGCTGTACTTTGACACAGGTACTTTCTTGAAAGCAACAAAAGAAGTCATTTGTATTCCTCAATAACCCCATTAACATTTCCGTGACCATTAGGAGGTTCAGCAAAAAATGGTTGGTGGCAAAAAAAGGCTCCTCGGAGAGACAGACAAAAAGGGTGCTCCAGATGTGAATCAAGTTCAGAATAGTATCTGATCTAAGCATCTTACTCATGTAAGCTTTTATTCATTTAGACACACTTCAAAACTCCGCAAGAATCTTTGCAATAATTAACATGTAAAAACTCTGCGTCAAATCAAAGAAAAACCTTCGTATTTTCATGTAATACATTTCTCGGACATTAGATGGCAATCCCCCCACTTCATTTTTCATACTAGGGGCCCATATCCCTTCCAAAAGTCAAATGTCACCTTCTTGTCAACAGGTGAGCTGTCTGTTTGGCTTGTAGGAGGCAGCTGTTTTGGAAAGCTCAGTCAGAGAATGGAGGCTCCCCCATTACCACGGCATTTGTTCTGTTGCAACGGTCTCCAGTTCTGTTTTTTTCTTTGATTAGGAAAGGCAGATGAGTAACACCACTACAGAGGAACACTTGTAATAGGGGGCAAGATGCCCTTATTTGTCGCTTGGACACCCTATGCTATGACTTGGATGTTTCTGTGCCAAAAACCTACAGGCAGAAACAGGCAGTTACCAGAATTTCCCCCTGATTTCGACAGAGGAAGAGGGTTAGTAGAAGGGGGTTAGTGTGGCATTTAACAATATAATTTCTAGTCTTGCCAATTAAAAAGGGCCCTCCCTAGGGATGTCATTAGTCTGTGTAAATCTTTGCTGGGAATTATAAAACTGAATTAAAAAAAAAAAAAAAACCAAAAAACAAAGGCTATTTGGTACCAGTATGTGGAATACACAAAACAGGAAGCACCAACCAACTTTTACAGTAGGAATTCTATAGGTAGAAGAAAAAATAAGACACGAGACATTTAAACAACTTAAATAACAGCTCAGTCGAATTCAACAGAGTATGTAACACACCTGATCAAGTTAATGTACCTTGGCTTTCAGCCTCTCACTTTTTGTCGTGGTCTCCGTGTGATGTTTTAGAAAGAGGCAGGAATAACACACCTCGTCAACCGTTCAGTGATGTACATGGTGGGGGGAATCCTTCCTGACCTTCATTAACTCTGTATGATCTATTTAAGTGGCAGTACAAGACATCCTGACATCTATTCATTTCAACAGTGTGTGCCTGTGATTCATTCACACAAAATTCACTTCCTAAGCCTTCATTTCTCATCTACTTTCATCATTCATGAAACATTCTTTTCCGACCAAGTTCACCCCTTTTCATACGTCCCCCTCAGGACCAAATTTTGGCCTTGCAATACTTGTCCCATTTGAGCTCTCATGCAAATTCACAGTGGACATGAGAGCAAGGTTTGCAGCTCTCCAGCATTCCAAAAGCACAGATAATATTAGTCCTAAGACAGGGGTCCACCCACAGCTGGCTACTCAAATAGCTAATTTTTCCTGTACTCCACTGAAAACCTAACCTTTTATCCTCACTCTCGAGATGGTTGTGTATGTGTGTGTCAAGGTGACAACACTGTGAAAACAGAAGTTCTCAAATGGTACATTATCTCAAATATCAAAAGGTCACAAAAGGGTACAAATCGGTAGCTCTCCAGAAGAGACACTGGTTTTTATGAAAAGTGGGTCAGTTTTAGTTTCATGTAGGTTGTTTGACACAGTGGTTTCTGGCATCACAAGCTCTGGTCTACAGGATACCACAGAGCCTTTGTATCCCTTGCTGTCACTACAGCATTGTGTTTTTCTACCCATTAACCAAGGATAAATGACCTAGATATTGTGCCTATTAAAGCCTCATTTTTCTTTTGCCCTTTTGTTCTTTAGTGTACCACATTATCACACGCTGAACACATTTTAAAGTATTCTCAGTCTCTCATGCCCCTTTGAAGGAGTAAAGTAGGGTTTTTAGTCTGCATTTCTGTAGAGTTACTGAGAGTGGAAAATATGAAGGTAATTCAAGGTTTCTCTTCCTGCCTAGTCCCTTGAAGACAATCAGTTCAGCATTTACAGCCACTAATCTATAAAGAATATAGCAGAAAAATGCTATAAAAAAGCCACAATGCAAATACAGAAAGCAAACACCAGTTTTGATGTCCCTAAACACTACATTCTATAATTACATCTCTGCATATCATGGGTCACTTTTATTAAAAGCATCATTACTACAGTTGGCAGCAATTTACATCTTATCTTACATGATAGCAGTTTCCAAAGAAAAAAAATAAAAAGACATCACAACAAAGAAAAACAATACATTTACAAAGTCATGTCTGTAAACTTCAAGGCTAGTTTAGAGTTGAGGTAATGCTGTTTAGCTTTGTGGCTAAAGTAACAAAGTCCTTTAATTTAAAAAAGGTACCTGATTTTTTTCTTTTTGTTTATACCAGTGCATTACAAGATCACGAGACGATTAAACTGTAGCTTTATCCTGTAAGAACCTTCTTCGCGGGTTAATTTCCAAAAGGTACTCTTCACATTCAACAGCTGCCTTATTATTGCTGTGTCTCAAGACAGAGACATTCACACTATCATGAAGATTGTCAGAGAGAGAGTGTGTGTGTGTGGGTGTGTGCGCGCATGTGAGTGGGTGAACTCCCATACAGTCAAAATGAAGCACGAGTACGATATGCATGGTAAATTTCATCTTGACCTTCACAGCAAAAAAAAAAAAAAAAAAAATAAAAAAATTAAATATATAACTTCATCCTTCCTTTAAGCAGCACTTCCTTCTATTAGTGCCACTTGATTACAAATTGCTGCTTAATTCATAATACCAATGGTACCAAAAGAAAAAAAAAAGCAGAGCATTATGTCAATTTCCTTAAAAAGACATGATCACCTCTCAAATTTCATCTCTCCTAGGGATAATAAATAATGCACTGCACAATACTTAATGACCAAGATACCTTTTGACACATCTGTATAACATGACTTGAACTTTTTTTTTTTTGCTACACTATGTTACAGAACAGCTTATAAAAACTAAGTATGGACATTAACTGTGAGTGTAAACAGTAGGACTACCACTTGTCAAAAGTTTAAAACACTTTAACTGTAACTGGTACTGGTTATTCATCATTTTCATTGTTTTCTATTTCTTCCCCCCCATCAAGTGAGTCTAATTCTTCACCCTGTGCTATTTCATCTTCTAAAACGGAGGAATCTGCAGTTTTATCAAGGCTCTCCTCTGCATCACTGCCTTCGAGATTTTCTTCATCTTTAAAGGCAGTTCCTTCAGTTTTGTCAGTAGCCTTCTCTTCGTTGGAGCCCACTGTGTTTTGAAGTCCTGCTAGTGCTGGGAAACCGGGCAGAGTCAATCCTCCCAGTCCTGGAGGTAGAAACATAGATGGATAGAAGAGGCCAGGAGCCATGGTAGACAGCAGGAAAGGATTGAAGGCCAGAGGGTTTGTGGGCAATCCAGTGTTGTTGGTGGTGGTAGTGGTGACAGTGGCGGTAGTCGCCGCAGTAGCAGCACTGACAGATCCATTTGCAGAGTCAGTAGCAGAAACAGTGTCTGTGCTTTTCTCAGAGTCTTTGTTCTCCTCTTCATTGTCATTTTTCTTCTCTTCAGCTTTTGAAGTGCCATCCTCAGTCTCTCCTTGACCGGAAGCAGTAGTGGCATTTCCAGTAGTAGCCGTTATCGGGTTATTCAACAATCCGCTTAGTCCAAACATATTGGGCAATCCTGCCATCCCTGGCAACATCAGAGGCAACATGGCAGCCGGATTTTTAGCATCCCCCCCAGCAGCAGCAGCTGTTGCTAGCCCTGGCGGAAAGCCCATGAGGCCTGCAAGCTGGAGAGACTGCAGGTTCTGTAGGTTCTGGAGGCTTGTGAGGTCCATTCCAGCAAACAGACTGTTCATTAGTAGTGGGTTGATTCCCGAAGTTGATGCTACAGCAGCAGCTGCTGCAGCTGCTTTGGCAATTTCACTTTTTGGCCTTCTTCCTCTTCTGCTTGCTCCTTCCTCCCTCACAACAGGTCCAGTGAGAAGACGATCAAACATGGACTCTGGAACAAAACCCTGAAAAGGGGACACGAAAAAACAAGCTTTATTCTCGGTTAGCTTTTACAGCTTTCAGCAGTTAACTGATGACGATGGAAGAAAAAGAAAGGATTTCAGCGTACTCCAAAAGTGGTTTGTTTTTCAACCCTGGCAAGTGACTAGTGAGCTACTACAGTGAATGGCAGTAGAACATGTAATAAAAACTGAAAAAAAGCAGTCACAGATTTTTTTACATTTAAACACAGCATTAAAACAACACATGCTCAAACTCTGTAGCTTCATTAAAAAAACTCCACTCTGATGTACTGCAGTTACGAGTTTATACCTTTGTACTTCATGCTGAACTTCAGTATAGTAGTATTTTATTAAAATGAGTATTTGCAGAATTGTATCCTTTGTTTTCAAACAACTGTTGTAAAATAAAAGGCAGAAAACCTAATCCTTTGATGCTGCCTGTTACCAAGATGATGAATTCTATTTCTGTTATGACTATGACAAATATTTTCTTAATAATTCCTGACGTATGAATACCTGTGTTTATTAAGGATTGTTGTTTGCAAGAAAAAAAATAATGCTAAACAAATGCTGAAGGCTGCCTTACTGCAGCTGATTTTTCGAGTGTACTTCAATCCCATTCTGCAGCAGCCTCCCATCACCACCCGCCCCGAGCTGGGTAACTCCCACCCAGACACTACAATTTCCTCAGCTCGAAACCAGCTACGAGATAAAGACTTAATAATCAATTTACACAGCCTTCAACTTTTCCGTGCTATAATCTACAGTGAAGCATGGAATGAGAGTTTCACTTACAGACTGTTTAACAATGTCAGTCCAATCTGGAGCAACAGCAAATTCTGGATTTTCTTCCAACCATCTTGGCAAGTCCTTCATTGGAGGGGCCATAGCTCCACCCATCTAATGCAAAAGACAAGGTTAATACTTTAAAAAACCCAAAACCCCCAAAAAACAACCTAAAACCAAACAACTATTTATATGGCCATTTTCTATCTGTGCAATTTAATCTCTGAAGGATGGCAGTGAAGACTTTCAGTTCAGACTGTGGAAAACTACATGGAGACCAGCTAATGATAATAGAATTGAGAAGATCATGTTTTAAAAATATGTAGTAAAATGCTGCAGCTTAGGCAGGGCTAGTAATGAAATCTGTATCTGATATAAGGAAAAAATGTGCTATACAGTTTCAAAATGTTAGAGTTATTTACTCAGGTGGTTAATATGAACATATCAGAAGAACGAAGAAGGAATTAAAGGAACTGGGTGGTACACTACAGTAAGAATAACTGCCAGTGACAAATTATTAAACTTTTAAAAGGAATGCTTGGAATAGAAAACCTGCCTTTCACGTGCAAAGACATTATTAAAGACCTCCACTGAATTAACTTAATTTTTACCTTCTTTCCATTTCTCTTATTTACAACAGGTACCCTTTCTTCTCCTGTCAAGGTGTTTATATCCAGTTTATTAGGGTTTCGACATCTGTGTCGTTTTTGTTTCGGCTTCTGAAATGGGGAAAACAGCACATCTGCACTCTTCTGGAAAGAGGAGAAAAGTCTTGCTTTTTATTTTTTCATTTTCTTGACAAAAATCACCAATCACGGAACCCTATCTCACAAAGATTTTAAGAAGGGGCCAATTACTTTACCCTCAGATTTTCTCAGAAAAATCTTTTTTCTTATCACATGAAGAAAATTCTGCAGAACTTGACACAAATACTGTTTTAACACATTGTTATATACAAATATTAAGAAAGGAAAAAGCAACCCATACACTCCAGTGCCACTTGGATGTTTAGATACTATACTAAGTGAAGCTGAAGAGAAAACCTCTACTGAAAAACAACAGTTACAAAATCCAATGACTATGCCCAATGTGAGGAAATTAATTCTGATGTCTATAAAACTAACTTCTGTATTAATATAATACAAAACACTTTTAGAATCACATACTTACTGGTACATAACTTGGCATATCTACAGTGTAAGTAGGATGCAGTTTAAGCCATTCAACTAAATCCTTGTTTTTAGGAGCATCCTCTCCCACCAGCCTGGTCCCATCCTCTAGATTGATTACAGGGATGCGAGTGTCTGGGTCCAGTTGACCAGGAGATGGAATGTTCCTTGCTGGTAGGGCTTCCATATCTTCTTCAAAAGCTTTGGTCACTTCTGCATCCTCCTGAAAACATTAAACATCTGTATTAATTCTCACTTCAAGGGAACAGTTACCTGGGAGAAATATTTTCAGGGACTGAAGCCAAATGCTCAAGGAGATTTTGCATACACAAGAGTTAATGGGGTTTAAATATTCATACCATGTAAAGCAATACTGTTGCATTAGGGAATTTTGTAAATTTAGCATCCTTGAACATTAAAGAACATACAGCTAAAGACAGAGCAGTTTTCATGCATTTCCAGTTAATGGCCCCCAAGACCTTCCTTTTCCTACACAGTGAGAAAGACATACTTAAGCCTCAAAATGCATGTTGTTATAAATATATTATGTTTTGTTAAAAAAAAAAAAAGACTCTTTTTGAAAGTACAAGCTACTTAAAAGTGAGCTACAATTTGCTAGAGTAAAAACTTGATGTGAACAACATTTTGTTTGGTTCAAAAAATAACAGCTCTAATCACAAAGAAAAAGCTGATTGGGTAAAAACTGTACATTACTATTAGGGAGAGTATAACAACACTTTCAACTCACATTCAGAAAGTACTAGACACAGAAGAACAAATATGAGACAAAAAGGTTGCTGTCTTACTACAGTCAATGATGTCCGTTTGTTGCTCATAAATAACAGATCAAGCCCTTCTACATTTTTCCTCCTTCCTCTCCTCCTCTTCATGGGCGGTTCTCCATCTATTAAAGAGCCATTTAGTAGATGCCTTGTGGGTGTGCGTGAAAGACCTGCTTGCAGCAGCTCCATTTGAGTTTTAAAGGCATCAGACACAGGTGTGGAGACATTAGGCAAGATAAACTTTGAAGTAACAGATGAAAAATTTGAGGTAGAACTTGTTGCCTCTCGTGAGGCCTTTGATAAATCTACAACCTTTTCTTGTCCATTTTCTGAGACCACCTGAGACTCACGTAACTGGGCAACCATTTCCATAAGATTTCTCCTCTTGGCAGCTCTCTCAGCCTCAATTTCAATCTTTCTTCGTCTCCTCCTTCTCTGACGTGGAACCGACAAATTGAGTGCATCTTCCTAATGAAAAATGAGCATTTCCAAACATTAGCAAAGCTGTATTTGCTGTGCTGAATTTAAAATAAAAGTCCAAACATATAACTCTGAAAACAAAGCCTTCATTTTATTCAAAGAAACACTTTTTTGTTTTCCTTATTTTATTTAAAGAAATGCTACTTTTTTTTTTCTATTATGCAAAAGGAACGCATGCAAGATAAAATGTTTTATGTAAGAAAAAGATGCAGCCTTGCCTTTGATAACTGAGGAGAAGCAGTGATATCTTCACTGCCACTGACGCTAGCTTGACCAACCATGGAGAGCTCTGCAAAGCTCCTTTTTTGTAGAGGGCTGTCCACAGCTGTTGGAGTATACCCAGGTATGAGCCCCTGGAAATCAAACATCTGGCGCCTATTTACTGGCCACTTCCCCTTCAGCACTGCTTCACAGATGTTGTCTAATCGGTTGATCATTACTCGGTCCTGCATAAAGGAAAAGTACGTAATGAATCTTCAGTGTGAAAGTCACCTTTTAAACTCAAATTAGTATAACGACACAATCCAGCTTCCAAAGCTTAAGAAATACATTCAAAAACAACTATTCTTGCAGGTCAGGATAAACTCATCACCTTACGAGAAGCTAATACACAGACAATTTTGTAGAATAAAACATCACTAAAATTTAAAAGCTGCATTTATACTGGGGGGGGAAGAGAAAGACCAAGTTTTCTGTACAACACTGTACTAACTGACAAATTTAACAGAAACTCACTATTGTTTTACACTGCAAAACTTCAGTAGTTAGGAAAGTCTCAAGTTAGGAAGGGAAAATCAAAACATCTGCAATCAGTATCTTAAAGCTGTAGTTCTTGAGATCCAAGAGGCTGGATCTGCAATTCTGTGCTAGGAAGTGGATCCTCATTAGCGTCACTATTAATAAAGTTCAACATTATGAAACGGGCACCAACCTAGGGACATCTAATGAATGTCAATTTTCATTCCACGCCCATTATCACTTCAAATTTCACTGAAGCGTGTATGCTAAAAATCTCTAATTATGTTTATTAGTCTACTTATGCTGAACCTATACAGATGAAGGATTTTTTGGTTTAGTTTTACACTATGACTAGAATAAGATTTTAGTCCACGTCTCCAAAATACATGCTGAAAGCAAAGAAAAGTATCATTGGATTTTTTCAATTTCAGTATTCAAGCACATTCTATGCTAGCCTGCCTGAAGTAGTAGAAACTTCAGAACTATGAGAAATACTGCTGGTTAGGGAATACAAGCATCAGTTAGCTTCCTGAACAGCTAAATGGTGCAAAAGCCACTAGCAAATCTCAGCAGCTGCAACAGACTGCTTGCTTTCCCCAGGAATAAGCCTATTAAGAGCAAGGTCCCCCTGCCCTGCCCCCCTGTCCCAAACCAGATGGCCCTGTTATGGTGATTAGTAAGCTTAAGTCTATTACTACTTTATTTCTCTCTCTCCCCTTACTGCAAAGGAGAGTACTAAATTATGTATGGATTTATTACAAGGTTACGGTTTCATATTTTTAAAAACATTTTATATTAGATAAATTTATGCGTTGTTACCAAAATAAGATATAGCTTTAACCTATCTAAACCTGCTGCTTATGTTTGCAGGATACCTTAATACAATTACATCTGTCAACATTACATAATGGCTTAGATCATGTAGGTCACCATTCTTTACAATCTCCTCACCTCAAAATAAAAAGGTGATCTTACAAAATCTCTGCTCTCAACACTGCAGACTGCTCTGCAGATGAAATCCATGATTCAAAATCGTAAGTTTGCTTCCATCAATAGAGGTGTGAGAGGTGTGATTCTGCTGACATACAGTTAGAGCCTGAGGAACTCATGTCTGTCAGCAGTTTGTTGTTTTACGAAACTACATGACTTACAGTAAAGCAATTCCTTTCATTTCCTCTGCTAATTTGTATGAAATTGAAGAATAAAATGCTATTCCACAAATCATTCATAGAAAAAAGTCCCTTGCTCAACAGAAGTGCAGAATCATATAAAGCTTGCTATTATTTTGCAAAGACATTTCCCACATTTCATCTGTATTGAAAAAGACACATGCCATTCTAGCCCTAACTAACCTTAGGCCAGAAAGAGAAGGCAAATGTTCTCTCATGAAGCAGCTGAACCACAGAGGGATCCCCATCTTCCATGTAGAATCCATCGCGTGTTTCATCCCTTGCAGTACTCATAGAGGCATTGCTTTCTTCATCAAAATTCTTACCCTGAGAAACTGCTCCTGCTGAATAACAACCATGATCGGGCATTAACTACAAAGTTCCCAACCAGCCAATGTCAACCTAACTAGATAGGTTAAGACAACCAGGCTTGACACAACATTTCTAACTCAGGCTTTTGTTCAATAATTACTACAGCAGAGCCTTAGCCTTCTGCATTTGGCATAGAGACCAGGCTTACTGGCTCAGTAAGCTATCTTGGAAATCATCCCTTGTGGGGGAATACCTCGCTGATGCTGGATGGTTTTTATGAAAGCTTATCTAGCCACCTGATACGTGGAAGGGCGCAGGAACTGCTACATGTAGCCCATCCCAAGCTCCATAATGGCTCTGTGTGCCACTTACCAGCTGGCACAAGTTACAACAGCTGTGGGACTCATGCTACGCACATAGAATTAATTTGACTAGCACGTTACCTTCAGGTTGGGAGGATTCTTCTGATTTATCATCATCATCCAGTTTCTCTTCTTCATCTTCTTCTGAACCTTTCTCAGAAATAGATTTTGGGTCTACATCTGTACTCATTTCTATGTCTTTCAATTCACATTTAACAGAACCAGGCTCAGCCTCAGCATCACAGTTCGGTTTAGTGTCCTTGTCTGCAATATCTGTCTCCTCTTTGATATCAGACTTTTCTTTGGCTGCTGGATTTTCAGACCCTTCAGTTTTAGACTCTGTTTGTTCTGTAGTCTTTTCTTCTCGTACTGGTGTGGATGGGACAATAGGTGGTGTCTGACTGCAGCCAGCACCCAGAGGGTTTACAGAAGGGACAGTATTTGCATTACCCGTCCCTCTGTTTTGAGCAAAGTTTTTGTGAGCCTCAAGAAAAGAGAGTTCAGGATCATTCAGAATGTGATAATCTGTCCTACTGACGCCATGTTTAGCAGCACCAATCAGTAAGTCTTTGTCATGTTTACCACACTCCCACCACTCTGGCAGGTCCAAGCTTGGTTGGCAAAGTTTTAGCCTCTCCCCCAGCTGCGGGTGATGAAGAACCTGTTCACGGATTTTCCGCAACAGTTCTATGCGATACAAAGTTCTAGAAGCACGCTCTTCTGTGATCGGCTCAATCATAGTGGATAGATCAGGTGGTTCTGCAACGACACCAATTTGTATTGTTTAACATCAATTAAACATACACCCCTTTTGAAATCATTACACCTGGGCATGAAGTTTCAACAGTCCCATTGTCTCACAACAGTCATGTTAATTTCTACAGTCAGTTAAAACTTACCATCATCCGGTTTGACTGGCATTCGGCACACTCGTCTACACATATTCACAAAGCCATTAAAATACTTTTCCAAGCTTTCATCGGACTTTTTATCAAGCCTGGCAAATGCTCTGAATTGATTCCAGTCAAATTGATGTTTTACAGGATCAAAAATTATTCCAAAAGTAGACACCACACGATAAAAATCAGCTTCTTCTCTTCTTGTCCATCTAGTCAAGGAAGAAGCAAGAGAAGTGAGGCCACTGAATAAACGAGTCTGAACGTAGTTTGGATGCCGCCAAACCCCTTTAGTTTATTCTTTCAAAACAGAAGAGCAGTACTGGTGACACACAAGCTCAAATAAGATTTAAAGAAAGATATCACTGAGAAACTCACTTTTGTCGTTTTTCAGTTATTATAGCTTCCCTTTCTGCTTCTAGTGCCCTCACTTCTTCCCGAGGCCGACGTCTCCTGCGGTCAGTCTTCATTAGTGCCTCTTGCCTCATTTGTTGCCTTTTATAGCTGCGCTGATAGGCAGTAATGAGGCGACGCAGACGGGTAGTCAGGGTTGAAGTGTTGGGCCAGTAGAGTTGGCCTAACTCAGCATTGCTTTCACTGTGCTTGTCTAGAGAATAGAGAAGTATTTGTGTGCTGCAAAACCACCACTAAACACTTCAAAATTTCCATGGCTATAACTGGATTCCTGGCTAATCAGATAAGGACATATGTCTCATTAATATTGGTGCATAACAAATTAGAAACAGGATAACTACATTGGTAGGAAATAAAAAATAGAATCAAACCATCCAACTCTAGGAACTCAGAAATGTTTGTGAAGCATTTAGAGATAACCATCAAGCATTATTATTCAATGTTATGAATGCAAACATATTATGAATACTGTAAGTATTTAAATTAATGCAATGCATCTTTAAATATATTACTAAGAAGATCATTCTGCCTCTGAGGAAACACCTACGCTTATGATTTTCCACTTTATTATTCTTACTTCAACTTGGCAATTTTCCTCCATACTGAGGAAAGAAACATATCTATAACTTCCAAGATTATCTCGGCAAAACCATCAACGGCTGCATTATGAAACATCCGGTCTTTATCATCACAATTTCTAATGTAATTAGAAACTCAGAAAGCCATACTGTGGATTATTCAGAGACAGTAAATAATTGTTGTGAAAGATGTGAAGCATGAAGAGATTTGACAGTAAAAAGTTTACTGTGGTGTTTTTCTAAAACACCACCTATCCCCTCATGTTGTAATATAAACAGTCCACCTTTCACTAAATGGTCCATTTTTGCTTTTTAAATTTCTTTGCTATAGTCTTACTTGGGTGTATTTCTATGGACTCCTCTTTGTCTTCTGGAGGTGAGTTTGCAAATTCCTTGGGGAGAAGACAGAAGTTATTTTAGTTTTCAGTTTTGACCATATGTTATAATTTCAGGAGAAAGTAATCTCTCAAACACAGCAGCAAACAATCTTTGTAAGGTGTGTTTATCTGGTAGCTCTCAAACTTAAGAACTGCACATTCATAAACATCAAGAATCAGTATAATTATATATATTTGTAATTACAAAAAGTTGGAAGTTCTTACATCAATTTCATCCTTGAAAGGAGTTCTGGTTGGCTTATATTCTGGATCTTCATCCTCTCTGTCAAATTCACCACTATAAAATATTTAGAAGAAATATTTTCAAGAAATGTATTGTTTCTGAGAGGGGGCTGATTTTCTGGACAAAAGCAAAAAGAGCTGCAAAAGCCATCAGTATGGCGTACCAAGTTACACATTTATATTTCATGTTCAACTGTGTAAACAATTCTGTGTACTTTTTACATCATATGATCCCTTCAGATCCTCAGGCAAGATGCAAGCAAAATATGACATATGAACTCATGCCAACATATACAATGCTGATAAAGTTTATTAATTTTTTCATGTCCTCCTTACCCATCACCGCCATCTGCTAACATGTCTGTCCCTCTCTGTTCAGCAGCTATGGCCTTTGCATCAGGCATGCCAACCCGTTCCAGAAAGCACAGTGCTGGATCAGCTCTCATAGAATTGTACTTCTCGTAACCTGCATGCAAAACATGAGAAAAATTTTTTTAAAACCTATGACCAACTGTGAATAGACTAGGTTTAGGCAGTAGAAATAAATTTTTTTTTATTCATTTATTTATTTTTAAATAAAACAAAGGAGCTGTCACCGTGCTGGAAACAACCATTTCATTCATGTAATGAAATTTTTCATATTGGTAAATTCCATCAACACGGAAACATTTTCACATCAATAACATTAACAAATAATAGATACTGAAGAAAGCATTCAATTTAATGTCTTTATAAGGTAAAGTAAAAATCTTTCACAAGTAAAAAACTTCTTTAAGTTTTCTATACAACTTTTGCAGCGGTTCTCCACATTCAATACTCCCTACTGGAAACATGCAGATGTGAACAGAAACACACACATACATGCATTTTCTATAGCTCCAGCCCTGCTGGAACCCTCAATCTAGGCTGCAAAAATGCTGTATACATGGGTTATACATAAGGCCAACGAACCTGTCTTATTAGGTTTAGGATGATGCATGTCAGTAAGATGACACTGTTCCCTCTATGGTTTTCAAACTGCTGTTTGCTTTTTTACTGCCCAAGTTGACTAGATGGGAAATGGCAGATCCCAACAGTGCACTGCAGGAAAATGATTTTTAGACTAGACTTGCCTCAGCTGAGCCCGCAAACAGAGCTGCTGTACATAGGCAGAACAGCACAATTCAATTAGGATTTGTACTACAACACACTGCTCCTAACTGCTGTAGAGCCTCAAGCCAAACTGTAATCATGAAAGGTTTTATAAGCCATCATTCTCCCCTTTAGTCAGGCTGGGCTGCTGAGAATACCTCTGCGACCTCCAGAGAATTGGGATTATAATCAGGAATCGCTCACTGTATATATCATGCCAGCTCTGCATCCCCAGCCTTTCAAAGTTAACAAGGCTGCATCCCACTCAAGGGAGCCGGGAGTTCTCAACACTGACATTTGTGAAATATTGCTTGGAACAAAGCCCAGGAGGCACTTGTACAGATTAATAGCAGAGGTTAAGCCCACCGTCCACTTTGACACTGGTTGGCAGAGTTAGCAAGTGAAGCAGTGCTAGAAGCAAAGTTTATGGAGATCTATCTTACTATTTGGCTATTATTTAAACAAATATGGTTTTGTTTTATTTACAGCCAAGAAAGTAATGTTTTCTTCTCAAATGTTCTGCAAACATTTAAAAACAGCATCTGATATTTACAGCTCATATTAGGTTTTTAATGCAGGCAAGAAAAAAAGGGAGATACAAGCCAACAGTTCTTTGGAACAATACTTGTTAATATTATGACTGAACAGTCCTACACACAGAAAGCTTTACAACTGAGTTTTGTTCAGAGTGAGACATCACTTACCGTGTTTGAATACTCCAATTAAAAGGGATTTATCCGCCTCCTTATCCCACCAGTCTGCAGGAACTTCGGCATGGAATGGCTCAGGTATCCATACATCTACTTCACTGTGAAGACAGCATTATATACATTCTCAGAGGTATTACTGAAAAAAGATGTTTTCTAAAAAAAAAAGTGGTTCATGCTGTTCTGTAAATATGAATTTTGAGGGGGAAAAAAAGCCCAAAACCCAACACAGAAATTGAAATACCTTAAAAAATAATTAGGATGGTTAAACAAACACGCAACT
>JAVJGG010000029.1:13995540-14017701 GCA_035590195.1 Aviceda cuculoides | reverse complement strand
GATGCAAAAGTGCCCCCCCCCCCAACAACAGCATACTGCCAGGCTTCTGCTGAGTATCTCATATCCCAGTTCTAAGTAGATGCCTGTAAACAAACACGCAAATGCACCCTCCCTGTGTGATCGCTGGTTCGGTGCCTACTGTAATGTGGTGTCTTAACTAGATACTCCCCTAAGCAGGCTGTCTGACAGCTTCCTATTACTAAATATATTTGCACTACTAGCTTTTATGGAACTAAACGGACTCAAGATGTTACCACGCTTGAAGGTAGTTTTACATCCCTGAATCTTCCTTACCTGGATTCCCTACTCCAAGCATTACTGATCCTAACTATTTGCACATAAGAAAAATAAACCCTTGTGAAAATAGTACAATCAGACAGTCCTTCAAGTTCCCTTCAATTATATCACTTCCCATCTTGTAAAACAGGCAGAATTTTGGGTACTAAACCTCAAGATTCTGTACTGAGCTTAGGCAATTTCAGGATATAGTAGGCTGTCAAGTAGTTCATATACAGTAACTTCAGTGATCTTTCTTGATTACATCACTTATTTCTTACTCAACTGCGATATCCAAATTTAAGTTTCACTACTACAAAGTAAACCAATATGAAAACACAGCATCTGCAAAAGCAAACCACCTAAGCCAAGCACACCACAACAAACCCTCAAACAGGTCTAATGAATGGTGACTTTTCAGTATCAGAATTTGGTCTCAGCAAGACCCACTTCAATAACAGACCATAACCTCCAAAAATCTGTTCTTTCAATAACCCTATCCGAGCTAAACCCCGTAAAAGACTGCCCTGTCTTTTTCATTTCTACTTCAGTTGCTATAAAGTGATGTAGACTGAGTAGCCTGTTACCCAAAATTTACTTGATGTAGTACCTGTAGATCTGTAACACTAGTTCCTATCCTAGCTGATTTTTAGTAGGGGATGAAAGGAAGGTATTTGAATGTGTGCTTGGTCCATCAGGGAAACCTCCACTTTCACTTTTAATTAGGAAAGGCTTCCAGGGCTCAAGAGGCCATAAGGAATAGAGTAAGAAACCTTTCCAATGTTCAACACTGTAGGGTAAGTAGAGAGGCACTCCCCACTACTGGCTCTTGGAGACAGAGAAAGAGGAATGATGTATAAACACTTGAGAATGGTTGCTATGGAGAAAACAAGGAGTCCAGTGCTAAGAAAAATGACAGACAATGCTTTGCCCAAGTTGGTTGGAGAATACACAAAATGCAGTAACTCCCTCTAGAAGTCTACTCAAAGACAGTCTCAGCAGACCACCACTCTCCTGGCCAGAGAACACATTTACCAGTCAAGATACAAACAAAAAAAGCACTCCATATTCAACTCCTACCACACTACTACCATCATAGAACCTTTTATGGCTCTTAACTGAAGATTATCTAGAAAACTTGCTTGCAATTTAATGCAGAAAAAAACATGCAGTGTTCTACTTGGATATTCAAATACACATGCAGTACTGCTTGCTCGCAAAACCTATAAACTTGTTAAAAAATGAGAAGGGTTCAGAGACACCTTTATAAAAGCAGTTAAGTCTCGAGAATTTGCTACTGCAACAAATCATTCATCGGGAGGACACTATGCAATATTATGTACTAGCACTGCAAGACCTCTTGGTAGAACTATAATAAACTCATGCCATCACTCTAAGTACAAAGATGTTAATTACTGATCAACAAAATAAAACCTCAGGCTCAGACAACTACAGGATGTAAGACTATTTTCTGTCCTAGAACTACAAAGGACATATTTGTTTAGTTCCATCTCCATACTAATAATAGGATTTACTTATTTTTCCCTCAAATCCGAAGGCTTGACACACCTGCCATGTTGCTGCATGATACCAAGCAAGTCCAAATGTTGAAAAGTCACAAAAATGTTATAAAGGCAAAAGCATTCAAGAGACAAACCCACCACCCTTTATTAGGGCTAAGATACAGTCATCAAAAAATACTTGAAATTTTCTATATAGCCACATGGACTTCAGCAGTCTCTAACAGACACTAAATGATACCAGACTTGTGAGGAAAAATCACTTCTGTAGGCAACACTGCAAGCACTATTCATGAACTCTGTTTGACAAAACAAAGTAACAGCAAAATATTCAGTTTATTTCTTTTAGCAAATGTGAAATAAGGAAAAATAATGGCAAGGTTAAAACTAGCTGAAAACCAAGAAATGTAAAAAGCATCAAGGTCAGAAGCTCATAACCTGAACATCATAAACTATTTTCTGGTAAACCCATTTGTGTAAGGGGTTGACTTAAAACAAAGAACCAACAAAAAACCCCTACACCAGAACCACAAAGCTACTGTACTGTATGCTCATCTCAGTTGAGAATCTGAGCAGCCCACCAGCATGGCTGGGCTGAAGTACTTTGGAGTAACACTGTATCATGTCTTTGGAATAATTACTTGTGCATGAAATATAATTAGATGTCATTTTGTGAATCAGTTTAAGCATTTTCACCCCCCGTTTAAACAAAAAATGTCAAGGAAAAACCGTAAGCACTGCAATATGGAAGTCATACAATAAAAAACCTGAAATCACATATGGCTCTTGAACAAAACAGTCTTTCATCATGAAGCTTATAACCAGCATTAAACCAAACATAGCATAAATCACATATAGTAAGGAAGAAGAGTTGGGAAACAAGAAACTAGTAGAATGCAACCCTGTACAGAGGCTTGTGTTACATCCTCAAAGGGAAGGTTTGATGTGACCAACACATACAAGTTTAGCATACTTCAGACAGCTGTAGCTAGCTGGTTCATCATACGGTCTGTCACTGGAACAGGGTCCCCAGCTAAGTTGTCATGGCACCACAACTGCATGATGCTCTTAGTCATATGATTGAGTTTTAGGTACTGTACTAGGCTGTAAGGAGCAGGGAGTTGGACTTGATGATCCTTATGGGTTCCTTCCAACTTGAGATATTCTATGATTCTATAGAACTTGCCATAGATAATCCTGATCTAAAACCAATACACTGTAAAACAGTATTTGTCATTAAAGTCTAAGATGACATTCATACAAATCTTTTTCTGACTAGTTAAATTAGCAAAATGAACTGCCAACACATGGCCACAAAAGCAGGTCTTGTCACTTCTTAACCCACAAGTTTTATTCAGAAATTTTAAGGTACTATCTCAAAATGTTCTATGTCAAGAAAATTAGTAACAGCTAACTACAACTCTGAAGAAAAAATTGCCATATTTAAGCCAGCATCCAACAACCTCCATGATAACTGAAGTCTTGTTTGTCAGAAATAACAGAAATGAAAACTTTTAATACCAACACTAACTCTGTCAGGGCTAGGAAGCCTCGCAAAAAGCAGTACAGGTGTCTTCAAAAGCAATGCTGTCCTGGCTAGTAGATACCTAAAAGGTATCTCACTTTTCTACTTAAAATAAATGAATAAATATAAAGACACACTAGAATAGAATTTCTAACTTACTGAACTTCCTTACTACCATTTTTTGAATGAGGAGAAAAACAGGCAGCCTACCATTAATAAGGTATGGATGATTGCAGCATTTTCTTAGTTCCATCATAGTGTTTAAAAGATTAGGTACATTTGCCTGACCTCCACCCTTGGAAAGAAATGTGAAATTCTTTTCAAGAATAGCACGATAGTATTTCTTCTGAATATTTGTCAGCTCAACTTCAATGATGGTCTCCTCTTTGGGGGCCAAGTTCTTTTCTACATCCTCCTTGAGACGTCTCAGCATCATTGGCTTCAAAATAGCTTGGAGTTTTTGCACCTAGGAAATACATGTTTAATAAATAACTGAATTAGAACTGCAAGGCTTCAAATATTTATTTTTCAATGTCTTTAATTCTAAAATCCTTGTTTCCTACCTCAGATCCCAAGTAGAGAGCATTTGTAAAAAAATCTTTCCTCAGTGACCCAGAGAGACTGAGTTATCCTTGTTAACTCAGAAACATACACATGTCTAAAGTCAATTTTTAGTGCCCAATCCTTCTGTTTAATGAATGTTATTAAACAGACCTCACTTAGGACTACCCTTCTAGACTTCTAGACAAGGACAGTACTGCACACCAGTCATGCAAAGCTAACTCTAAGCAAGCACAAGTCTGTAAGCAAATCTGAGTGTAAGATCAAGCTTTCCAGTTAACTTCTAACCACTAAACACAGTGTTTAATGGTTATTTTTTCCATTTATATATCTGCTTCTGATTCTTTTCTTATTTCCCTAGTTTTGACATCCACTTAAGTAAAAAACTATTCAGGCCTTGTCTCAAAATGAAAACATTTTGTTTATGTAAATTTTTAACACACTGGTAATTTTTAAGTGTCTTCAGGTTTTGCAGCATATACTTTAAGACACATCCTAAATGGGGGAGGGGGAAAGAAATACCCATTTTCCTCAAAAAAAATTAGCTAAGTTTTGTCAAGTTTTTGTAAAGTCCCTTACATAAAAAGCTCAAACATATTCCATATAGAAAAAGACTGGTATTTAGGTTGGTTTAGGTTGTCTCAAAGTACAAACCACCTCAGCGTTGCAGAGCTGTTAATTCACCCCGAAATAGGTCATCATCTCCTGATGCAAAGCTGCACAGCAGAAACATGAACAAAAGACACTTTCTCCTGAATTCACATCATTCCCTTAGTAATAAAGCAACTTCAGGAGAAAAAAGACAAATTAGTACGGAGGGATGAACAATTAAAAAAAAAAAAAAAAAGATTGCAAGGAATGGTGGAGAAAAACCAAGTCATTAACACATTATCTCTCCCATCACTTGAAAGATAAATCAAATTCCAAAAATCTAATGGTTTGTCAGCAGAGAATGCACTTCTTCCAAAACTTTTTGGCCCGAGCAATACAGGCTCCAATTCTGCTCACAGCGGATGGCTTTATTTTAGTGATATTTCCATGTATCGCTTCAAAAATTTCCAGTTCTGCTCTGCTGACATTTTGAGCTGGCCAGACGAAAGCTCTGTTGAGAGTTAGGATATATTAACTCCAGCTCAAACACTATATTAACGGGACTACATGGCTTCTGGATCAGAGCTGGCTCACTTCCAATCAGGTCAGAGTCCATTCTGACTGGCATGCAATTGCCTGCACACTCTGTGGAAACATATTCTATGATTCCCTCAGGACACACTATGATTCTTCCAGGAGGTAAGGGTCTGGGGCGAGACCTGTTTTGTAATTTAGACTATTACCTATGAAAGAGTTTCTCTCAAAGAAAGTTAAAAAATTCAAGCAGTCAAAAGTTAGAAATACCAGAAATTGAATTTTCAGACAAAACCAACATAAGTCACATACAAAAATGCATGCAATCATGATGTTACATTATCATAGGGTGGAAAGGGCCAAATTAAGGTGCCTAAATTAAGATGCCGTGCTTTAGTTTACTCCTAATATTAAGGTGATTTGACTGTTACCTATTGACTTTTTAAAACATTTTCATACATACAAGAAGAAATTTAAGTTTTATGTATGATCATCAGAAGCTTCTGCATTTTAGATCTAAACCATTGCTGCATTGAGGGTCTTTCGGCTTGCATTGATTTATGCATTTCTTTTATTGCACAGCTTGAGAAATCTGTTTGAGTCAGTCAAAAAACTCTCCCTCCATTTGGTTGTCTCTTGCTAAACTAGGTTTCGAATATGTTCCTGTTTGCCCAGAAGTCACTGATAAAACTCTCAGATGTTAACTCCCACTGAAGTTACAGAGGACAGTCTCCTCACTCTGATACTGATGCTTAAGGAAGAATGTCAACTGACAAGTTAATTCTCTTAAGAGTGAACAAGCAATTCTAGAAGTTATTTTCATCCTGCAACTGTTACAAGACACCCCACCCTCATGTTTAACCACCGCATTTTAATGAGAGGAAACTTTCCCTATTTCTGCATGACCAATGGACAAAAGATAAAAAAAACTAGTGATAAGGCAGAATGACTTTTGATCAAAAGGAAAAAACTTAAGAAAATGAAAACAAATAAAAAAACAGGGATAAAACTACTATGGTCTTCCAAAAAGTAAATAGGCATTACTTGTAAAAACAGTAAAATGGATAAATTCACAATATCTAAATAGAAAAGTAAGTCTGCAGGAGAAGTTTACCTGTTCTTCAGTTTTTAGATCACCAAATTCTTGCATGAATGTTGTTTCTGATGGGAAGCGACCTGGTTCCAAGAAGTGAAGCAAGCTAAATAGCTCTTCTACTGTATTTTGCAAAGGGGTTCCAGTAAGCAGCACTTTATGTTCCTGAAAGGTTAAGAAATAATTGCCTATGAATCCATCTAAATTAATTTTCAATGGAGAAATACACAAAATTATCTCTTTTTTTCCCCTGTATGTATCTCTGATCTTTGCTTCCTCTCCACTGCCCCACCTACTTACACATAGCTCTTTTCAAGACATTTCTAACTAGTATTCTGGCCTTCCTTCAGCGGTAGCCCAGAAAAATAGCTTCACTACTTAAGCACCTTCAAAAGTCCTCTAGATACAAGAGATTTTACCGATCCACAACATCCCAGACCTGTCACAAATACAATGAACTTTAAATGGCATAGTAACAGCTAAACTTCCCATCACTTCCAGTATAAATCCATCAATTTACTGCACCTCCAATAGATCTCAGTGCACTAATCTCTTCAGGGAAGGTGTAAGTTTCTAACATAGGAAACCTGAAGCAGAGTCCTACTTTTCATCTACACACAACAGAGCATGACACTGGCAGACACAAGAGGAAAAGCTGCATATTGCTTTAGAGGAGAAGCCTAGAGAGGTTCAGCAACTAGCCCAACGTCAAACATTAATTTAGTAGAACAAGAACTGAAGTGAGAAGTCCCGTGTCTCCATCTGTAGCCACACCTATAAGCTCAGCTTTCCTCTAATAGCAACGATAATAAATAAATTGTATAAAGCATATTTATAAACTTTCATTCATTAAACCCCAAGACTCCTTCAAGATAAGTATTGTTTAACAAACAGGGGAAAAAAAACCTAAAAGTGACCTATAGGTCACCAGTGCTTGTGTAAGCTAATGTTTATGCTGCTTTATTCTTATCAGAAATAACAGGTTTTGAGTTCCAGGTGTTAGTATGACTGCATTCCTCTCACATTTTTAAAGAATCTTCTGAACACACACACACACACAAATTATTTTGCCTTTTAAATGGTAAATACCTTTAAAAACCGTTATCTTATTTTTTCTGTGTGCTTAATACACATATTTAGTGCACACAACATAATACATATCTATGCAAACATCAGAAACCAACTCACTTTTCCCTTCCTTAGTCAGCCTGAAAAAACATCCTTATGGTCACACAACAAATTAACATTAGAGCTGATATTAATGCAGAACAGTTTAACTCTTGCATCTGTATCTGGCCACCTGACCACATTAAACCTTTAAATAAACGTCTATGTGAAGAAGTGACTATGGAGTATGTCACATGAAAAGAGAGAAAGGAAACAAATTTATCTTCTCTTAACAGATTCCACATAATTCTAGGTCTAAACCAGTGAAGAGACTTATGAAACATCAGTACTCCAAAACTGAAGATATGCATATGCTTCCAGGTATTTTAAAGACTTTCTCAGCTGCCTTCCCTCATCCTTCTTAGCACTTGATGATTTTACTTGAGAAGAAAACCTTTTAGTTTACTTTTTGATGAAAACATAAATCAGGAGTAATAAAAACACAGAAGACACAAACGTAAGAGATGTATGCACTGACCAGGTCCATCATCTTGAGTCCTTCCAAAAGCTTACAATTCCTGTTTTTCAGCCTGTGGGCCTCATCGATGACCACGCAACGCCATGGAATGTTACGCAGCTCCGGGCAGTCAGTCAAGATCATTTCAAATGTTGTGATAATAGCATGGAACTTGTAGGACCCCTTTATCACACGACCCTAAAAAGAACAGCAGAAGTTAAAACTCCCAGGCAAAGAAAGGAAGTACATTTGTTTCATCTTCAAAACCCATTCTTTAAAAATACCGAACAGTACAATGGGCAAGATATTTTAAGTAAATGAAGTCATTATTGCTGACTCAATGAGGGGATATAAATGTCTAAGTTTACTACTGGCTTCATGCTAGCTATGTTTTTAATCCAGTAAAAAGGCCCATAGAATCACTGCATATTCATCACAAAGATGTTATTCAAGTATTTCAGATGTAATTCATATGGATTATACTAATGCCTTGAAGCATTAATGTAGCGCTGCAATATTCAAATAAGGTTTTCAGACTTTGTCAAGAGAATTTTCTTTTTTCTTCTAAATCAAAGATATGTGACAGTCCTCCTAGACAATCCAAATAAGGCAGAAGTACATTCAGGCTTCATTTTTATGACTATTATAATATTTTGCTCCCAATAAACAGTAATTTTTTCCTGGTGGACACTGAGTATCCAAAACACCTACAATTCTAGTAAACAGCTTTCAAAAGAAGCAAATCTCTGAACTCTTAAATGGAGAATGTATATCCCTGCACACATTTCCTTGATAGTTTGTAATGTTAAGGAAAGTTCAACAGGACAATTTACTTGATGTCTGGCACCATATTCACTATTTATGTGGTTAGTTGAGGGTCTTGTTTTCAGGGCTGATACTAAGATTCTGTTTCAAAAAAACGCCCTGAATAAACTTTACTCAATATCATGAAATGAACATCTTCCTGACATCATGCTATATTTCTTCCCGATATTGTTCAAAGAAAAATCTAACTTGGTATCTCCAGTGGAACTGGGCCTGTGTAGGAACACTGTCTCTCTAAGGATGGGCATCATGAGTTCAAGGCCATTCTACATTTTCAAAGCAGGACTGTCATGGGTTGTATAGTGAATACACTTTGAAAGAAACAGATATTTTACGGTAAGGTGACCATTTCTTCCTTGCACAAACATGTGCAAGTCTCAATCCTTTTATAAGTGACCTGCATATAATCCTCTCCAAACTGTGGGGATCAGAACTGGCTACTGACTCAATAAAATTATTAGAAACCTGATACCCTGAACTCAGCATTAAGTCTGCCTATGCACATCGAGAGTATTTCAGAGGAAGTAATGACCTGCTCAACAGTGCTTTCTCACAGCATAGTCCAGAAACATTTATTATCTTAGGGAGAAAAAGAGTTGTTACCTAACAAACAGCAGATGAAGATACACCAAGTGGGCAACATACAAAGCCAGCAAATTGAAATGCTGTAACCTTTTCATGAGCCAGACAAACTGAAAATATGAGAATGCAGCTCAGGAGATTCTTTCCAAGTAGTGGAGAACACTTCTATGAGCAACCTCACAACTGTACAGCAAGCAGTGCTCTTCAAAAATGACCACTGCATAAAGCAGCACATCCAGGTGAAGCAAAAATAGTAAGAGGGACTCTTGATTATATATTTAGAGTTGTCTAAATCTCACATTAAAATATGCATAGTGGTCTTTCCGCAAGAGCTCACAGTATCTGAAAGACAGTCAAATGCTGTACTGAAGAACACAGGAGTAAATCAAGCAGAAAGTTCCAAGAGCTGTAGAAGGTAAATGATATTGTTCTTCAACTGTTTTAGGCTTCCAATGTTTGGGAAAGTATGGGAAAGAATCCTAAGTAATCCTGTTAATGTCACAGTTTCTACATTTACATTTCCCAAATATCAGGAAAGTGACCTATAGCATTGTCACAGGTGCATTCTTAGGCAACTAGGAATCAATTTATCCTGTTTCAGTGTGGCATCCAAATGAAGTTCTCTCTCTGATGTTTGAACCACAGGAATTTCATATCCATTTATTCAGAGAAGTTCTTCCACTTGAGGAAATCAGCCTTCCCAATAGGTAGCAGTTTCCTGTTCTGTTTGGGAAGTTCTTCTGGAAGTAACTCAAGCAACAGAGGTAGCCACAAAGTACAACAATTAGATATGAATATAAAAGTTGGGCTATGTTTTGGGGTATTACCTCCTCGCAGATACAAACTGAGAAGATCAATTGGATGTGTATAAGGATTGGACTTCTAAAAAGATACACATTCCACCAGTGGGAACCGTGAAAGATTATTACGGTGTTTTCCCACCAACCTCAGACTCCACTTTAAGGAACAAGAGAACAGATGGAAGAAATGTGCATGTTAACCAGTTACAGGTGGAAGGCATCTGGATAACTAAGTCACAGCCAGTTTGTAAAATGCAATTCAACATCATCTTCGGTGAAAGACAAGAGTCCCTGTTGGTGAAATACTGCCTTAAACTGCTGCATGCTAACCATTCTTTGCAGAAATCTGAGGTAAACCTATGCTGATGACGTGTTCATAGCTCAGTTATCTTCTCAGCAAGGAAGAAAACCATGTAGGCGAAAAAATGCCTCCTAAGCCACTGAACCCAAAAGGAATGAACCAGATAAGCCAAAAAAGGTCCTGAACATTAATAGCATTATTTTGAGTTAAAATCAACCAAGGACAAGGTATTCTGTTTCTACACGTGAACCAGGTGGTTCCTCTTTTTAGTCCTCATTACACTGCGAAGTAAATTGCCCTCACAAACAAGTCAACTCTTTTGCAGGGCTCCATCATTAATTTTATTTGTCATATATAGTTCTCCTGCTCTTACAACAGAATCCTTTTTCAGAGGAAGAATACTATAGAAAAGCAACTGGTTTATTTGATATTCCAATCGGTGAAGGCCCCCAGAAGGACCTTTCAGTTTCAGTTATATTGCTCAAGAACACCAGAATAGGCTTCCCTACATGACCCTCACAAGCAACAAGGCAGAAAGGGATTTTAGGGGAATGTCCCTGATAGCACGGTGTCCTTAGTGTTGAAGTCACACCACTGCAGAAATGTATTTTGTTATCGACTACTCTCTAGGTTTTCACAACGACTTGACTCTGGTTACCAGTGTTGACTCCGAAAAATCACACTACTGCAGATGGGGTAGGTGCTTCTTATGCATGCTGTCTTTTATTATTGCCCTTCAAAGCCACTCAGACTTTCTCAATGTTCAATTGTTTTTTTGAGAAACAAAAAGCCTCTTTTCATGTTAAGACCTAAAAAGCCTAAGATGCCGATGTCTGGGTTGATGTGTTTGGCAAAGGAGACTGGAAATGATACTGCCAAAGCCTGCCTTCTTTCTCTCCCTTATCATCCCCCATTGTATGCCCACTGATGGTACTTTAGAGGATGCCAGACTCAACACTACATCGGGATTCTTTCAGTCAGAACACGAAGAGATTTTTTTCACATAATTCAGTTTCTACCATGCGTTTCACAACTGACACAGTCTTACAAAGAATGGAACACAGAAGGTGATTTCATAACACATCTAAGCTAGCTGCCAGCAAAAGGACAAGTTCACTTCATTTCTCCTTTATCCCCAACCATGGTAATTTCTGATTCTTCTCTTAAGCCAGTTCAGGGAGCAAAGCTAGCAGAAAATGATTCCTTTTTCTGTGCCGTGAGTGCTTTGTCATTACTTGCTATGGGGTCAAATGACTCCCATGGTCATTACAAGAGACAGGTTAAGAATATGGCAACAGTGGGGACAAAACTTTCTGCAGCATCTTGCTTCAGAACCTTTCAGTTGCCTTTAGATCAACAAAATTATATTGCCAAAATAACACTAAGAATCTGCACAGTAAGTGGGGATTTTTCTGCTGATGCTCCTTCACGTTTCATGCTATGTAATTGCTGCATCCTAAGGGGAAGAACACACTGAGAACAAGCACTGCTTAAATAACAAACAAACAAAACCCCAAACATATGTGATTTTTAACACAGGAAAGACTTCAGCAGAGACAGTATTTGCATAAACCTAAATTTTTAAATTTGATACAAAACATCTCGGATAAGAAATAGTTTTAAAACCAGAAAAACTACAAATCAATTCCCATTCATTTGTGTATCATACATCTAGGTAAGAAGCTAAATGTGATTATTATCATACAGCATATAAGCCATTAGACCTCAGTTAACAACTGTTATTCAAATCAACCTTCTTTAACAACAGCATGTATGATTCTGATTTGAAAGTCTCTTTGATAAATCGCTAAGAAAATGGTTATTTCCTAGGCCAAACAGATGTAACTTCTATAAATTGTAACTTCTATAGATGTAACTTCTAACTACTATAAATTACTACAGTTTTTACTCAGTTCTTTCCCTCTAAAAGTGTATTTCCTATCTGAAAACCACCCTCATAGCTTTGTTCTAAGGACTCTGTTTTTTCAACACTCTTTTTGAGGACAGGAAGTGAGAACTAGGCAGAACTGGACTACCCACTGCATTACTGACAAAGAGAAGAATGCTGTAACTTCTCTACTCTTTTAATAAAGATTTCTCTCCTCCTACACACTTTCACTACATTAGCCCTTTTAACCACAGTCTCACAGTATGAACTCATGTTTAACTGGTCATGTCACGACACAAAAGGATCTGCATTTGTCTTACAGCCTTCCCAGAACTGAGCTCTCTCTACTGTAAGAATCATCTCTATTCCTTGTCCACAGGTAGCCCTACATTTAGCTATTCTGAGTATTGTTAGCTTGGATCCAATTTATTAAGTAATACACCTTACTCTGTATCCATGAACTGTCTTAATTATTTACCACTCTTCCCATCTTTGTGTCATTTGAAAACTTCCTCAGTAATGATTTTATGTTTTCTTTCAGGTCATTGATAAAAGTGTTATATAGCTCATGGACATGAACCAATCCCTGAAGAACTACGATGGAAATGCAAATCATTTCTCATTTACAATTACATTGAGAAATATCAGTTAGCCAGTTTTAAATCCACTTAATGTGTCCCATATTGATTTTATATCATTCTAGTTTATTAATCAAAATATCCAGTGGCATAAAATCAAATGCTTTACAGAAAATCTAAATATATGAATTCACCACTACCACTTCTTTAAGCTCAGCTGGAAATAATACTCCGCAACACAGCAAATCAGGTTGAACTTCCATTCTTTTTTTCTCTTAAGTGAGGAGGGTTATGTTGTTTTGCAATGACACTTAATGCATGCACATTATTTTTCCCCAATCCTTTTTACTTACTCTCAACAAAGCCATGCATTTAAGTGTAGAGATCTGTTGTTCTTTATAGCATCAGTTTTCCAAATAATTTTCTGTTTCTACCCCCAATCTTTTCTGTGCCTGCTCTCGTCTCTCATAAGCACTATTCAACATGAGTGCAGCAACACAGATTCAAAATATATATGACTTATAAAATTTGATGAAGAAGCATCGACAAGTCTAATTTCGGCAAGCTGGTCTTTTCCTGGAATGGTAGGCAAAGATTGATTTTTAAGCTTAGTTACAATTAAAGTAGTTTCTCCATTAAGAATCTTTTCTGCCAGCTCTCCTCAGGAACACAAAATAATGAAAACCTTGCATGAAACAGTGAAACCCTGAACAAGAGTTGCACCATCTCAGTAACTCTTGGTCCTCTTCTATTTCCAGTTAATCTCTTGGCTACTATTAAAAAGCACTCTCTTTATTAATACATATACCTTCACTATTAGTTAAAACCTACTACATCAGTACTAAAAACCTGATCAATGCTTAGATTAATTAACAACAGTAGAGCATATACAAAAAAAGAGAAAAAAAAAAAAATCAGGAAGAGTTCTTACCTGTGGATCTTTGAAATACATTTCATACAACTGAATGGTCCGCCGGCTTGCTTGACTGCCATGATACACAACCACATTCAACTCTGTCCAGGTGCGGAACTCCCTTTCCCAGTTGGGAATTGTAGACAACGGTGCAATAACCAAGAAAGGACCATGGATTCCTTTCAAATATATCTCATAGAGAAACGTAATGGACTGGATAGTCTTTCCCAACCCCATTTCATCTGCTAAAATGCAGTTTCGTCTGAAAACAATAAAAACAGTCCCAATGATTTATTCCCAACTTAAAACATTGAAAATCAGTAAGGAGCTAAACTGAATAAAACAGAATTTTCTAGAATGGCAAGTATACACTCAAAAGACATCATAATCTTTTTGCATTTTAAATGTTCTGATTTGTGATGCAATAAGCATGGATATAGCCATTTCATGTACCTCTTAAGTTCACACGGGGGAGGAAGGGGCAGCAGAGGTGTGCATGTACACATGTATATATATACAAAAGCACTTGCCACAAGAATCTTTCTGAAATATTCAAGTTTTATGTAACAATATGTTATCCACTCAAAATTAGTTTGTATATGACTCCTGCAGCAAACAATGAGACATGTAAATAATCCTAAAACCTCCCTTTAGAAGATTACTTTAAAAGGTTATTGTTTCAAATAAACCATAAAAGATTTCCAAAGCAGGATTCAGCAGTAAGCAATATTTTACGTACGTGTTGTACCAATTGAAAAGAAGCCAGTTTACTCCCTCCAACTGGTATTCCCTGAGTTTGTTATTGTTTTTATACTCCCTGGAACTCTCCGATTTCTTCCAGTCATCGGCAGGAGGCCGCTCCTGTTTCAAATACAGCAAATCCCATTAGTGGTTTCTGAAAGACCACATTACTTTACTATTTTCAAATAAAATCCTCTATACGGAGCCAATTCTTACCACACGCTCCATTTCTGGCTCCCTAGACATCAGTTTCTCAAATTCTTCGATCTTAGCATGGTCGATGTCTTGCTTGAGCTCCCAAGTGCTGTCTTCATAAGGAAGCGAACACCATTTCACCAGATAATGCGTTACAGGCTTTGTTAAGACAAAAATAAGATTACATCACAATTTTAAAAAGAATAAAAGTGTAATCTTTTTTACAGGACATCTGCAGAATTGTATCTGCTAGACACAATTCAAAAAAACTTTACCAGACCCGAAGGTCTGAATCAGCCAAAAGGATAAGTAAACAGCAGGCGGACACCCTGACTACCTAACGAAGTAAGATTAGAATGCGGGAAATGCAGGCTTACCACCAAAATGAGCACAACACTACATTTGAAATTACTAAGGTTAAACTAAAATTTAAAAGTAAAACAATACTCATTTTCCAACTGTTACAATTTCCATGCTTTGCCACATATTTAAACAGTCAACTGTTTTTTCTTGTCAGTGTCATCAGAAACTTCCCAGCAGGCAACCAAACACCACCATTCACTGACAGAGCAATATGGAAACACTGAGACTGTCAGTGATGCTTTCTATTCTTCCAGGACCAAAAAGGAGTCTCCTGGAAGACAAAGTGATCTTGTTCTGCAGAACACGTCATTAAAGAGTAAGAAACAGTGAATTTATGACCTCTTCTGCAACAGATAGGCTAAATAATGTCTAAACTATTAGGACATTTAGCTAAGATTCTTACAATTTTCATTTAAATTCTGTATTACCTGCACGGGCATTGTATTTCTGCAGTATTAAGTACCACCTCAAATGTACATATCAGAATGGTTTTTTGTTGTTGGTTTTTTTTTTGTTTTGTTTTGTATTTTTTTAAATATAGGTAACTTATAGGAAGTTTGGAATTCTTACTGAAACCCCTTTATTTTAGGGAAATTGCTGTATTAGCCAATGTTTTCTCAAATATGTTCCTATTTTCTACACACATATACACTGGTAGCTTCTGAAGTGTTTAATACATTCACATTTCCAAACAGTAAGTTCTAACACAATGTCTATATGACTACAAATGCACTAAAAGTTTTGTTTACCTCTCCATTATCATCTGTGCTACGCGAAAAATCCATGATTCGATCAACTTCCACATAATCTGGATTAAAAAGCTCATCATCAATCTGTTCAAGGAGAGAGGCAAAAATATAAAAGATATCTCTATTAGACCTTCCTGAGAGGAAAAATTATTATAGATTTCACCATGCAATAATATTTTGGGTCACGGTGACATAGAATTTATATTTGGTGAACTTCAACATGTTAATTGAAACGCTACAATTCAGCAAGATCATTCCCCATGAGGGAATCAGACTTCTCAGACTTTGTTAACTGGGCCTCTTAATTACTGTGTGAAACCTTTTACTGTGAGAGAATGTTTAAGAATATTTTAAATGAAGTGTGAAATTACAATTCACTAATGAGCAATCGAAAAGGCTTATGGCATGCAATGCATTTAGCATTCTTGAAAACTACAGCTTGCAATAAAGAAATTAGAGCCTTGTACACTAAGTGTCTTTGGATTATTTTAACTACAGGAATTGTCTAACTGCTTTATAAGCAAGATTCAAAGATTATTATTTCAAAAACAGAGAAAAATCCTGGATGAATACACAGTTTCACAAAAAAAAAAAATTCACAATTTGTTATGTTCTTATGCCTCCAACAACTTACAGGATTCTCTTGCGTACTGAAGTATTGTGCTTCATTTTATACTTTTAAGATCCCCTCCAAAAGAAAAGGCAGACAAAAAGACTAAAGACTGTACATTTTGATAGCTTTTTCTAAAACAATAACAAATTCCAAGTATCTACCATAACTTGTGACCCACGTGGAAACAGATCTTTAAAAAAAAAAAAAAAGTAATTTAAAAAAAGCAGCAATTCCAGGCATCTTCACTTAGAAGAAATGTTAAATTTGACAATGCTGCTGCTGCTTAATGACATGATACACTGTACTGTTATTCCAAATTACATATTTATTAACTTCTTTAAAAACTCAAATATCATGAGTCTTGAAAGTTAATTTAATCTAGTTCCTTAGGCATTAGCATTATATGATGCAGCTAATTCTTTATATGTGCCACCCTATTTTATAATCATCTCAAACCATTTTGGATGCTCTGACACAGTGTTCATAGATGTTCTATACTCTCCTAGAAGCACAACACATTGAATCCTCCTCCCCCAAATTCCTGTAAATTTTATCAAAATATGTCAATCATATGCACTTAATGAGAAACCCATACTGATTTTATGGAAGTTTTTAATTTGCAACAGGTTTTGTTTAGCTTGAACTCCATAGTAAAAATAAATATAAATAAATAAATACAGTAGCACATGAACTTTTTTTTTTTCCTCAAAAGTCAGCATTTTACTGAAAGGTAAGCTTTCAGAGACACAAATCAGCAGATCTCATCTTCTATTGACAGGACCCCTGCCACACTACTGCTTATGGCTCTAAGTGAAATTAAATTGATGATAAAAAGCTTAGAATCCCTAGTGAGCAGCAGTCCATAACACAGAAAAATGTGATGCATTTTTCTGGCATAATCAGCTCCTGAGAAGAGAGACCTGGTACTGATTCACTAAGAGTCATGCTTACAATGCAAACAACTAACCACTCACTTTAAGAAAAAAAAAAACAAACTGTAATAAAAAGTATTAAGTCAGGATAGATCACTTGAGCTTCATAAACTTGAAAGACTTGGATCAAGCATGGCTATACTTTATACCAGAATAAATGCTACTCATATATCACACAGTCATTCAAAATATTCTGGTTGTATACAGAACAAGAATTTACAAGAATATTCCTTAAATATCTAAAAGAAACAAACGAAAAAATCGTACTTCTGAAAGGAATTTGTTCTGGCCCTGTTTTGACTTAAACCGCTTAATCTTCTGCTGAATTCTCTTGTCCTTGTCCAGCTCTTCCACAGATGCCCACTGACAATGAAGGTAAGAACTAAAAGATGAAACAGAAAATCTTACTCAAAACTATGCTTCCATTGCATACTCCTTTATATCCAACTAGTATAACTAGACCCTCCCAGCACATTGTAGTGCTACACTTGGAAAACCGGACAAAATCTTCTTTATCATACAAGTTATTAACAAATCGTCTTTACTGGAAGTAATTACACTTACTAATGGAAAAACTTTTCAGTAAATCAAAACAACTCCCACTCAAAATTTAAATACATATCCCATACGTTTAGTGTTTGGCACAAAGCTAAGAAGATTTTTGTTGGGCATACTTAAAACATAATTACAAGACATTTATCATAAATGTCGCTATTTAACATCATATTCTAGCACAGCATATGGTTTTTAGAAGTTAATAAAAATATGCAAACATTTGAAATACTAACATGCTATACATTGATTTTTTTGAGAACAGCATTGTAATTAAAATTTGCATGAGTCAACTGAAATTTTAACACTGATTGAAAGAAAAGAAAAACCCTTGTAAATGCAGTTCCATGGTAATAATTCATCTTTAAGAAAACACAAAGTAAGGAACAGCATCTCTGCCAAAATGACTAGTCTCACTTTATAAATTTAGAGTTTGTCAACAGCTATATTGCTAAGAAGTCTAAGACACAAATAGTTAATAGAAAAATTACATGCCAATGTCATAAAACTAAACAAAGCACAATTAAGCTATTAAACATCATGCAATAATCAATATAGGGCAAAACGTACAAAGGTGGCAGCGTATTTAAAGTGCAGTCAACTGTCTGCAGTTACCTGCAAAAAACTTACTTGAAGTGAATTTCTGTCTCTCAGATGGAAAAGTTGCTAAAATTAAACAAGATATGCTATTTTTCTAATAGAAAAATGAGCTTATCCAGCTGTGAAGTATCTTGTTTTAAACACTGATTGCATTGCAGTTTCAGAACCCAGAAGTGAAACAACATGCCGCTCTCACCACTATTACATCCCTCTTACGGAGGGGCACCTATGTGCTGGAATACTGGAAGCCATCTTGTTTGTTATCTTAGATACTTTGTTGAACACAAATGTTGTTTTTGAAACAATGTTAAGGGTTATTTTTTAGTAGTCTGCAGGCACATTAGGGTTGCAGTTACATCTACACAGCTACATAGGTATGTGCTCATGAATCTGCACACATAATGAGCCTTTAAGTTTTTAATAGCAGAGCAATTTTACCTATGGATTTAATTTTGGAGAGAATGCAAATTAAGACAATGCTATCAAACCCATTACCACCAAGGCAAGGTATTTCCCAGTTTACTTGCCACTGTTTTGGATTAAACAGTAGAAATGTTTAAAGTTGGATAGTTAACAGCTGTATCATTTACGAAACCAGTTTTTCAAAACTATTTGGAAGTTACCTGAACTTAAAGATAGTAATCAAACCTGTAACTTTACTTACAAGTTTTTGTACTTTACATAGAATTCCTCTATTTCTACCTCCTCTCCATTCTCCATCTGTAAGAAAAGAATTGTTGAAATGTGAATTAAACCACTAAACAGTCCAATTTAATTAATGATTAAAACTAACTGAAATACAGAACACAGTCCCCACATAGAGAGACAAGTGGAGGTGTAGGAAAGCGTTAGTGGGGGGAGGACATGGGTGAGGAGTCTCCTCCAGCAGCTTACCCAAGTACATACTGCACTGCTTACTACAACTTCCAAGACATGAATCATTTGAACTCCTCCCTAACCACATGCAGCTTCATTCACAACCTCACCCCAAAGCTGGCTTTCTGCCAAACCCACAGTGTTAAGTAGAAGCCAAGTGTACCATTTTCTCAGGCAGCAGCCAATTAGCAACTGCACTCCTGAATGCCATATGTATTATTTTTGGCTGGCTCATGGCAACTTTACATTGTGGGTTTTGTAATGTTTTAAAAAAGAGTTTTAAAGGGGGTTTATTCCTCCATATAGTTAATAACTCCAAACAAGAAGCCATATAAAACTAAACCTTATACCTCTGCTAGAATTTTAGGGCATCAGTGTTCATGGCTTTAGTTTTACTCAATGGTGCAATTAAATTCACTCAGGCAAGATGTCTCACATACAGAGCAGCCAAATTAAATTAACACCCAAAAAATACATTTAAAGCAAGGTTAAAGTTGTGATATAAACCAGCAAAACCAAGGGCATTCAGTGCTAAGGGTTGAGACTACCCTTAACTCATCCCTAGTGCCGAAGTATTGCATAACATATGGCATGTAATACTGTGTTGAATTACTCCTGAACCCAGCCATAGGACAAACTAAGGACAGTGCACCAGGCACACGTTTAGAATTCAGTTTATGTCACAACGTTAACGGTTTGTGTTTACTAATGAACTTTGGAACAATTTTAAATAGAAGATTTTTCAATTTACATACTTCATCAGGGACAACAACATCTGTAATAAATATTGTATGTAGCGCTAAACAGACAAAACTGTTGACCCCTGTATAAGTCAACATTCTCTCATCTTTTTTACATATACATATATATATATATTTAAAAAAGGGAGGGGGGGAGGGGAGAGAGACTACTCTAAAGCTAGAGGATGAATTGTCATGTTCCAAATTCTGTCTCAAAAGAAAAGTTGCTGGCTAGACATTACTTCCATAGCAGTGCAATTAAAGAACAACAGTAGCAGCTGCATTAAACTCTGTTTTAGCACAGTAAAGAAAAACTTAATGCATTCCTAATTCCTGATTTACATAGTATTCCCTCTCCTCCAGACTAGCAAGGGATTTTATCATTTTAGCATTTATATCACTCCAGTACAGTCTGCTTGTGTTCTTTTCTACAGAGGAGCAACACCAGCTTCCACCTAGTTGTCCCTGAAGAAATGGAAGAAGATAAGGTATTCCTGGTGCTACTTCTTGATCTTGAATCCTCTGTCGAAGAAGGTAATCTATCCCCTAACCCTAAACACAGGTAAGAAGCTCCTCCGTCACTTACAAAGATACTGCCAAAGGAAGGAATTTGAAGACCATCATTTTGGTTTTTTTAAACAACAAATTTAAAAGAGAATATTTCTTAAGAAGGTATTCATATTTAGAGGTCAAAACTGTATTAAAAAAGAAGTATTAAAAAATTGAGATCCCATACCTGAATCTATTCACTACCCTGAGGCAAAGTTGTTCTTTAAGAAGTCATCCCTAATTTTAAGACATTAACTTTTTTTATTTTCTGAAATGTATTATAGACAGGTCTCTTTGATTAGTTTTATATCAGAATCCTTTGAGATACATCAATCTTAAAACGACAACATGGTGAAACACCTTTATATAAAGGTTTCATATTAGCCAGCTTAACTTCCCTCAACACCATTTCAGTCAAGTATATTTTCTGTCAACTGCCAAATTAATAACAATAACTTACATTGTAAATCTTGATAAAGCCTGTAACTCTCATGAGTAAAATGTACTTTTGTATTGTCTAATAGGTAATAATGGGTCTATGTTACTATATGTTCTATTAGTGTGCATCAAAGATTCAACTAAATAAAAAGTATTTCAGAATAAATTACTTTTAAAATCTTACTCTGGCATTCACACTTATGGCCACAAAAAGAATTCTAATGAAGTTACAATCACCGGCACTCAAGTAGGGGTTTAACAATACATCAGTTTAGGATATAGAGACAGAAGCTTATGCATGACGTCACTGTCCAACCCCCACTACATGTATGTTTACATTAACCAGGTAAAAAGGTGAGATAGAACATCTATGCAAAATTCTCCCCAAACTGATTACACAGACATCCTAAAACAGCACATGGCAGACTTGGGCAACACAGGACACTTCAAATTACGATTGCCCATGTGCAACCATAACTGACAACCTGATCCACAGTCTCTTGCAGATAATTGAAGAAATAAATGATCCCTTCCTTCAAGCAAATACTTAAGAGCACACAATCTCACACTGCCTTCACCACAGAAGTGATACAGTAATATCTGCTAATGCAAAAGTTATCTGAGCAAGCCACTCAGGTGTAGAGACAAGTAAGAGCTTAAAAAACAGAAACCCACAAAAACCCCCTAGAAATATCAACTGCTAGAAAAACAGCAGACAGAACACATTAACAACAGATACAAAGCAGCACAAAAACCAATCACCTCAATTGATACACAGCACTAGATTGTAAACTAATTGGTTTGTGGAAGAGATGTAGGGATTTGTACACAGTTCAATTAGATCTAATTCTCACCATGTATTGGTAGGCAAAAAGAGAAATTCGTATGTGTAACATGGAGGTACAGCGTTCTACAAACTCCACATCTTTCCATAATATGTGCTATTTGTGCTGAATAGCATATTTAGCTCCAGCTATTCCTTTTCAAAGTCAAAAAGCAGAAATTCAAAGGTGACTGAAGCTGGCCAAGAAAATAATTAGAAAAATGAAAGATTTCCACATACAAACTGAAGATGTCAGGACTGTGATGGTTTAGAAAGAATGACACAAGCACTTAACACTTTCTTGTCCTGGTTTCAGCTGGGATAGAGTTAATTGTCTTCCTAGTAGCTGGTAGGTGCTGTGTTTTGAGTTCAGTATGCG
>JAVJGG010000029.1:13928707-13986620 GCA_035590195.1 Aviceda cuculoides | reverse complement strand
AAAAAAAACCACACCACCAAACCCCTCACCTCCCCACCCCCCCCCAAACCCAACCACTTCACAGCTCTCTCGAATTTGTTTAAATGCAAGGTAAGGCTGTCAGGGGAGCTGGACGGCCGCCAGGTGAAGCGAGCTGACGGGCTGGCGCTCTTCGCCCCTGACCCCCGTAAATCAGCGCGAGGCGCGCAAGTAAGTTCAGTAGTCGTTACCGTGCCCCGGGTGCACCGCCGCCTATGAATAACAGTCTTAAAGTCGGGAAGAATAGCGTGGCCGAGGTTTGATAAAACACCAATTCGCTGAAAGGCCGAGAAGGGCTAACGAGGGCGCGCCTGCCCCGGGCAGACTGACCACCGCGCTGCTCCCCTCCCGGGCCGGGCCGGCCCAGACAAAGACCCTGCCAGCGCGGGCGGCAGGTCCACCCCGACAAAGGTTTCCAGCAAGCCTCCGTGAGACCCTTCTTCCCCCGCTCGTAGCGGCAGGGACTCCCAGCTAAGAGTATTTCGTGACCTATATATACCCCCGAGCCGTGCCTTGGCGTACTGAGGCGCTCCCGGTAAGGGAGACGCGGGCGAAACACGTCGGGTACAGTTTCAAATCTCCCCCCTTGCCGGGCCTGTTAGACCCATGAAAGAGCCACCAACCTGGGGAGAACAAAGCCCATGTGCGGCTCCACCAGGAATTTTAAGTTCCAAATTCAGCAGAAGAATTGCTCTTTTTAAACGCACAGCTACGGTTTCTTTCAAGGGAAGAAAGGGAAGGTGAAGCACAAATAAACCACAGAGGAACAGCACCGTTCCCTTGAGCTGCTTCTGCTTCCTAGTGCCTCACGCACCCACGAGCTTCACCTGGCCAGCGGGAGCATCAGCTTCCTCAAATTGTCAGCAACCGTTGTTCCTCTCCATCTTCCCACAGAGCCAGTGTGATTTGTCCCTACCAATTAAACATGCCCACTTTTGACTCAGCCTTTCCACTTTCCAGCAGATCATACTCAGGCCGTTCAGGAATGGAGTTAGCCTGGACAAGAATTACCTTTCCACACATAAGTACATGCAAGGAAAAACCTGTTCCTAGAGACTGTGTCATTACCGTTAGGGTCTGTGTGTCAATGCTTATTAACTCTCGATGCACATCTGATAGTACTTTCCAAATTCGGCAACAAGGAAGGCAAACTGTAATATACACATTTAGACAACTACCCCTCATATTTCGTTTTTACACATGCATGAATGCAAAACTTAGCCAAGTCTCACTAGAGACAAGATAGTATCCAAAACAAGAGCCGTAAAGCTGGGAGGAACAGAAGTAGTATTTGCCATGCACAAAACACTACAATATTTTAAAACTGTCAGTTAAAACTATTCCTTCTATTCAAGTGATACAAACGCAGACATTTCAGATTAAATATCTTACAATCTAGCTGTTGAATACCACTTTCTGGTTTCATCCTCTTATCCCCCAGGACTGCACAGCATACTGACCAAAGGGGATCAGTAAGAAGACAACCTGCAGAAGGTCAGACGAGTGAACAATGTGAAGGAAAACAGGCTGAAGAGGAAAAGAGTAAGTAGGACAGCTGAAAAGAAAGCTTGAATTACAATTTGAGAACAAGTACCCAAACTCTGACAGTGTTTTGTGTCAGTTAGTCAAGCAGCCACCTACAGAGCTAGGTTAAACTCACGGAACTTACAGGGCCAAACCATCTGACTCAGAAATACCCCAAAAAGCATGGCATGCTTTGCAGGATTAAGAGGCGAAATAATTAGCCCGTATGTTTACATTGCGCAACTACTTCATCTGATCTGGGTAACTGACAGATCTGTTTATTAGTGTAATTTATGATGGCTATCAGGATTTGGATGATGCTTTTTTCTGTAATTTAAACATCTAAAGTAAGTCAGACGGACTATTGATCCCTATTTTACCGTTTGGGAACACTGACCTGTGACAAACTCATGACTGGAACCTGGCCTAGAAAAATGTTACACATCCACTGCGGAGCATTAAAACCATTAAAAAATAAAAATCCCACCCTCTCAAAGTGCTAGAGCTGTAAGACTTTCTGTACTGCTTTACCTAAAGCTCCTAGTGTAATCAAACCTTTTTTTTTTTTTAAATGGTTTTTTATATGCCACAAAAGTAGGAAAGACAATAGGACAACAAGGTTTTATCCAGCCTGAAAACCCAGCCAAATTACTAAAAAGTACGCTTTGGTAACAGTGAAGCCCACAAGGCCTGCCTGCAGTGAAGGCAAAGGTAACTATCTGGCAGCTGGGCTGGTTCAGAAGGGAGGTGAGGACAGGTGTGAACAGGAACGGCCCCAGTGGACGCGCACATGGAAACCTCGCATGGTTTCCTGTTCTCTCCCACAGGCAGCCCCTTCCTGCCTTGCTCAGGATCATGCAAGCTTGAGACTGGAAAGTACCACCACCGCCTCGGGACCTCTCTTCCTGCCCTCCAGCTCCCCAGGGTGCTGCGTCCTGCTGCCCGCGCAGCAGCCTCTTCCCGCTTCCGCAGCAAGGAGCCATCCCCTTTCCAATACAGCAAACAGCGAATCTGTGAGCCAAAAAAGTCCGCCTCCACCTCCCTCCAGAAGAGGTAAATATGCTTGTGCTCAGCTCTCCCCTTGCGAGCGGCAACCTGCTCGTCTGACCGTGCATCCCAGGCTGCTGCTGTACCTGTGGGAAGGACGAAGTTTTCCCCTGACGCAGGGAGGGGAGGAAGCAGATAAGAGCAGCCCTGCAAAGCACAGCACACTGCTTCGAGGAGATGGGAGGAGGGACGAGCTCCTGCAAAGAGCTGCCATTTGGCCCTCGCAAATAGTTACTACTTCTCCCACCGTAATCGGTGGCCACTCTCTAGGGTTTCATAGGAAGCAGCAGGAGAGATATCAGCTGTGCTGCTGCGTGATCCTCCCAAACAGGTGGTCCTTATCTCCTCCAGGGACAGGCACAGGAGGAACAGACATCTGAGCCATGACTTTGCAATTCAGTAGGACTACTTGCCCTTCCCTGTCCATCTACTTTTGGAAAAATCTGCCTGCTTTGCATGTGCCTGAAGCTGGCTCCATAACATTAAGAGCCCGCATAATACTCAGCACCTGCACAATTTAATGAAAATCCTTCATTTGTGTTCCTAGGTATACCTACATTTTGCTTTCAAACCCGACTAGTTTGGTCCACAATAGACTTGTTCTGCAAATGTTTTTTTTTTCCCCAGACACCACTGTATTTGTCTTTCTGTATTGGCAGGATTGGGCTAATATCCATTACAAGTGTTATAGTACAATATTAATGTGTGATCTTTCAAAATCACCAGGTACACAGTATAACATACTAGCAGCCCATTTGGGCATTTTCTTTTTTTTAAGATGCCATGGGACATGCAATTCAAACAAGCATGAAATTAATCAGCTTCTTCCATTCTCCGATCTGTTGTCCCTCACATGAAGGCGCATTTCAGTGAGGCAGGCTGCTCATTTTGTCACAACTTACACCAAAGACAGAAGGAGATGTGAAGCATAAAGTTTTTGTTTTTTGGTTTTTGGGTTTTGTTGTTGTTGTTGTTGTTGTCTGTTTAATAAAAGGATTATACTGTTAGTCAAAACTGGAACTGAAATAACAGGGTTAAATTATGAGCTATATTAAATTACAAAATGGTTATGATACTTAAAATACCAGATTTTTTTACCTATGTGTATACTCTAATATGCTAATACAGCCCGTGTCAAACTTACCTATAATGGACTTGTTATGCTCTATCCAAAAAACTGTTGCTCTTCAATAAATACATTTTCTATGTCTGACTTAATTTACCTGAATTTTACATAAGTGCAAAACTTTCCTATTAAAACTGATTGGCTTATTCAGGAATGAAAACCATTAGTTTTGCACAGCATTTAGAAATCTAAAAATCACACCAATCCTTTCAATGCTTAGAAGCAAAATACTGAACAATATAAGCAGTAGGAGTAAACACATGCCAGATACTAACTTTATCAAAATACTTTGCTTCTATCATCCATAATCTATAATAATTTTCACTGATCTCACTCATCTCAGCTGCTGTAATATTTCCTTTCTGGAGTTAGTGCTGCTGAAATACTGTGACTCGGATGATTCAACATTTGGACTGTTGATTTCTTTAAAAAGTTGATTCAATGATTTGTCACTGGACAGGTCCCCCAGTCTGTGATATTGCCAAAGTATGCAAATTTCTTTCACCAATTTAAGAATCTTTGGCAGCACAGCACCCCAACAGTCTCAGAGTTCTTCAAAGAAGTTTGATACTGAAGCTGACAAGAACACAAAATGAGAACAACCTTCTTTTCAAGAGAGCATTTGGTAACAGATACAAGCCCATTCATTATGGGAAAAGTAGGACTTTCTCCACACCCCTGAGTAAGCAGAAGGAACAGCAAGTGCCCTTAATGCTGCTCCAAAGACATTTCTCTCACAGGTAAAACAACAGGGCTTAGTACTTACTAGAATAACGTAAGTCATCTAGCCACCCAGGGACAAGAGTCGTTGCATGGAGAGAAGATAAAGACTCTCCTACAAATATAACTAAGAAAGCAGTGATTTGTTCCTTCAAAGAAACACTGCCCCTTTAATCTGCATGGCATGTCCCAGGATTTAGAGAAGATGCACAAAGAGATATTAGGATTGAGTGGATGGGACAGGCCAGCTCTGCGGTCTGATGTCCAGCACAGTCACAGGAACCCATGCATGTTTGAGACAGACTCCTAACTATTGCTTATTAAACAAAGCCTCATTGTAGTCAAGACCTTGTAAAACCACACTAATTGAGAAGCCCTGCAGTAAAAGCCTTTTTACTTCGTGGTGGCAAAAATTACGGGGAGATGCTCAATACTGTGCAATATGGCCTGGTCAGCCTCTAAACCTGTGAGTATAGGTAAATGGAACAGAAAGGTTATCTTACCTAATACAGTATTTTGGTTTCAAAACACATACTGGGAGATGTGTAACTCAAAAGAGTTTTTCTAAGCTGTGAATTGCTATGTATGTGAACCTCATCCTTGGGACAGTCTGGAACACAGCCGAAGTAACTTCTGCAATAGGGATAGGCTAATCAACTGTAATTTACTGTACAGTTAATACAACCTGTTCACAACAACATCTGATTTTACAAGCCAGTGTTTATAAATTCTTCAGGAAACATCATCTCTGCTAATACATAAACTTCTCTTTCTTGTTAAAGGAACAAGTAACATCTTACTGTCCATGCCTCATTTAGCCATATAACTGTACCAAACCTAACCAATAGTCAGTCTTGGGGAATATATGCAAAGCTGATTCATTAACTGCAATTTTTAAACCCTAATACAAATGGATTTTGCAAACTGATTTGGATTAACCAAGTCTGGCTGTGCTTCCATCTGGAAGTTATATTTTATAATGCTAGCCACATCTCGAAAAACAGATTCAGATGTTTGGAACAAATTCAGAACAGTTGTAAGAAATTCTAGGTACAAATAAAAAAAATTGAGCTTTAATGTCTTTTTCCTCTCAGTTTTCTTTCAAGTAGGCATTTATAATCATGGTGTTTAGGGAGTTGAGGGGTAAGGAAAGAGTCTGTGTTATTATCTATGACGTATTTACTCATGTGTAACGGCAGTTTGTTCTTATACTACTCTGTAGCATTTTAAGCCTTTCCTGATAAAGGGACACAATGCTGAGTGAAAACAGTTAAGAAACAAGGTTGAAGCATCTGGTCTATCCACAAAGATATTCTGCTAGGAAAATTGTCTTTACATGAAACAGCAAAATGAATAAGCCCTACAGTGAGGATACATCAATATCCATATAAAAATGCCTTTTTAAAAGCAGAGCCTATAGCCCATGGGTCATGTCAGTATAAAATAGTGTCTGTAAGGGCTGGACAACTTGTAACAACTCCAAGTACCTAACTTCTTTATTTAGAGAAAAACCATCATCAAACCTTCCTTCTCTAAGTCTTCATCTCTGGATTTGGTCAAAGCTACATTACTGTTGAAGCAATGTGATTTCTTAATACATAAACCACACACAAGGACAGACGACCATTAGAAGAGAGTTAGTTTTGAAATCTAACACATCCAGAAATTTTTATGCCTTGAAAAGAAAAATTAACCTTCTGCCTTTCCAGCTTGTTTAAAGTAACTGTGAAGCCATAAACAGGAAAGCCAAACAAAAGAAATGTGCTCAAGTCCCTCAAAAACATGATGTCGTAGATGCTAGAAGGCAAACGACAAAACAAGATTTCCTCTCCACCCACACCATTTAGCACAGATGCTCTAGAAATCCCACAAACACGCTGTTTTTCTCTGATTGCATATAGAAGTTTCCTGACTTACCTAGCCTTTTTGCTGGTCTTGGGTTTTGGTGTGGTATTTTTTGCTTTCTTTTCCTTTGGCTCTTTAGGGGTCTTAGGGACTTTGGGGGTCTTGGGTTCCTTCTTTTCCTTGGGTTCTTTAGGATCCTTCGGTTCTTTCTTTGCCTTGGGCTTTTTCTTTTTCTTCTTCTCTTCTTGGGAGCAATCCACTGAATTTCTGCTTAGATTCTGGCTGTCAAGTCCCCCAGGAAAGTCTTCCTTACCAAAACCTTTACTGGGACCTTCTGCAGCAATGTGATTGTTTTTCTTCTTCTTTTTCTTTTGCTGTGGCTGCGGCTCAATTGATGGTAGATAATCATCGCTCTTCACTAGCTGGGTATTCGGTCCGCTAACCTGAGTCATATCCGGCACTGGTTTCTCTAAAAAGGGTTCCGACGGAGAATGCTGAGAGAGACAAACAGAAACAAAATTGTAGATTTGCAACTTTGATTTCTAAAACTTTGCTCTTTTGGAGCAAGAGGTTACAGAGGGAGAAAACACTAAGCAGAAGATCAACCTAGTAGCATATCTGAAACATTATACTGTAAAAAGTAAACCCCAAAGATTTCTGCAGTTAAGACAGTAGCAAAATGACCAGAAATTTTTGATATAGCAAGGGTAAAATTATTCTAAAGCTTGTATACAAAGTGGAAGTATAGCAAATATTTAGTCTTCAACATTTATATGCAAAAGAAATACAATAGTTATTTGAAATATTTCAAAACAGTTGTTAGCAGAATTAATAACTTGTTACAAATTATTCAGTTGCACTAGAATTTTGTCCTCTTGGAAAAAAATTCTTAAAGTTTGTTTCTAGACATGCAAAGGAAAATAAAGTATATTCACAGGCTGTGTTTATAAAAAATGAATCAAGGTAATTTACATTGGTTCAGCTGTGACAGGAGGTATTTTGATCAGCATGTGAAGGATCAAGCCACTTTAAAATGTAATATAATGTTACATTTTATGTCAAAGATCCACAGCTCCCTACTTGTAATTGAAACAGATTTGTTCCTGCTACAGATTGGACAGAGAACTAACGTAAGTGTTTGTGAACCTGCAAAAACATCCTATTTCAACGTCTGTATAGTGTATCAGGTTTACACCAGACTTACAAAGTACATGCGAACCTATGTATAACTGCACAAATGTCAAGTGCCTGGACCAAACATATTTGATGTATTCGCAACTCTTTTCCTCTTAATGGTTCTGTTCTACACAAAGAACTGTAAGTCTGCAATGAAAAAATGCCTAAGCTCTACCACGACTTTGCAGCATATCAAAGCTCTAACCTGCTTCTCACTGCCTGCTCGTGGTTATAAACGCAGGACAACAATGCTTTTCAAGAAGAAAAGTAATAACATGACACCATACTGATGCCTTTCTCGCAACTCCATATATGGCCAGACCATTTTCCCACCCTTCCACTGTTTCTCCTCCTTTTCTCTTCCCTAAAAAGTAAGTTGGCATGATTCTAGGTGGAAGAGTTCCCAATTAGCTGTGGTCATGAAGTCTAGCAATTTGAGATGTTTGATCCATTGAACTGGGGAGAAGAGAGGTTTATACCAAATCAGAATTTTACTTCTAGGAATAGCAATGCCTGTGTAACTTTGTAGTGTTATTCGCATTTCCTTTTCTCTGCTTTTTATTCAAACTGCACGCACTTAGGAGTGGCAAGCATGCAAACGAATGACTACAAACCCAACCCCTGAGCATAAGCAGAACTGATGGGCATACACAGACATATAGTTTAGCTGCCTGGACCTAAAAAAACCAATGCACTTAAGACTTGGGAAATAAAATTCTTAATATCATGATAAAGTGAATGCATGTGTATTTTTCCAAATATATTAATACAGCTTTCCAAATGTAAACAAACTGAACCAGTGCAGTCCTAACTATTTTCAGCATTTCTTCACAGTAGCAAAAAAACTGCTGTGCCCTGAATACGCTCACATACTCAGAAGATACCCAAGCACCAGAAGGAGCAAGGCTGTCATGAAGTGAAGGCAACTTGTTATTGCTGTTTGGGAAAGGTTTGAGTGGTACAAGCTAGACACTACAGTTCTTCATGGAAGGGACTCCAGGACAAGGGGGAAGTCCTGAGTGATGGACTGACGATCTGGGTCTACTTGGCTTAACCAAGAACTTCCAGGGTGACTTCTGCATGTTTCTGTCCTCCACCTGTTTATTAAGATACCTGATGCACCCACTGCGTTAGCACCACATCAATCAGCCCCACCTCAAGGCAATCTCATGTTAGGTATTCTGAAGTGTGAACCAACACCTCTTCTAGAAATCTCTAGTCACCATACCACTTGCATACCTTCATGCTGGGAAGTTCACAAAGACTGGCTATCTGTATAGAAAATGCTGATCCCAGGAAGTCAGTGGTGCCAATGAGTTCTGCAGTCCAATTATGCATTACATAAAATAGAGATATTTTTAAATCTTCTAATTGGTTTTGGATTTGGTTGACTGAGTTGAATGTTACCTCAGATTTGTTCTGTGACATGGAACAAAACCGTCTTTTCTGTACCTCAGACCATTATGTACTTGTACTAACACTTATTTTTAGGTAGGAAAAGACAGGAATATGACGCAGATCACCTGTAAGTACTTCTTATCCATCGGTTTTCAGAGCAGTACTTTTAACCTACATTTTCCCAAGGTAGTCGATATATTCCTGTATTCTCTGCCCATTTTCGTATCTCACGCATCCTATGTTTTTCAGAGACCTCAAAGTCTTCACTGAGCTGTCTACTGCAATACTCAAGTCCTATTTTTAAATACTGTTCACTTGCTCTGTCTAACATATAAGAAATCTAAGTTTTTCTTTCTATTATTTGTAAAATTTGTATTAAGCAAGTACTTTGTGTTTGGCACTACAGTATTTGTTTGCCATATTAAGAAAGACTTCTACAACTATCTAAAAGCTTTTGTATAAGGTACAACTTTCCAGAATAAATCAGAACTGGTAGCTTATTTTTCTTCCTCTCAAGCATACGAGATAGCCAGGCCAACAAATATTAAAAACCACAAGAAATCTAGTAATGCCACATAAATTTAATTCTATAAAATTTTCAAGGTAGCACCTTCATTAGTGACAATTATGACCATGTCACTGAAATCAATAAGAAATTTTATACATGCTTGAGTATTCTCATTACCATTTTAATCTAGTTAAAGAAATTAATCCTTGTCTCCTTTCTAAGACTTGTGGGAATCTTTTTTGGTTTGTTTGCTTGTTTGTTTTAGAAGTCTGAACAACAGCTTTCAGCACAATCATAAGCAAATCTGAAAGTAAGGCAGACAGCTTTCCAAGTCTCCACAACAGCACTGTCAGCCCTTCATGATTTGACATTTGTAACTTTAATGTAAGGTCTGGCCAGAAGGTACAGCACTGGGAATGGCCGCAATTGTTGCCCCACTGTAGTACTCAGTAACTTACTCTGGAAGATGTCATCCTATGAAAATTCAGATTTCTACTACCTCAAAAAGCTTATCCACAAGAATCATTCTCAGGCTCTAAAACAACTCAGACTATACATTAGACTTAAATGTTATGCATGAAACAAATATTAAAAAAAAAAAAAAAAAACCCAAACTTGCTGCCTTTTATTTACAGTACAAAGTTATGTGCATTACCAAGCATACAAATTAAAATAGTATGGTTTTGTTTCGTATCATTCACAATTCCCAAAACATTAAGCTACAAAAAGCCAAATCTGCCCTAATTAGGCTTTGCTTATATTTCTTATTACTTGAATATACATTACTTTCGCCACATGCCACCCCCTTTGCAGTTTGGCACGTTTTGTAATTCACTTATACCTGATCTTTTAAATTGTAGCACTCTTTCAATGAAATGGGTGTGATTAACTTTATTTTTCTAGGAAGTCTGTGCCTACACTTTTGCAATATGCTAAAACGGTTTATCCCTAACTGACAACCCCACATTGCTCCCTAGTGTGAAGCTGTGTAGGAGCAGCACAAATCTAGTGAGGAGAATGGAAGCAGCTTGAAAGATGCATTTTCTTACCCCAAACCAGTGGTCTGCTCTTTCTTAAGAGGGGAGAAAAGGAAGAACAGGCTTTCACTAGTAAATATTAGTTCAAGCCTACCACAGGGAATTATTTCAAATAGTTCTACTTTAAATCTACAAAGGATTGACTCTAGGTACAGGGTCACAATTTCTAACGGAACAACCCCATTTTCCATTTACGAAATTTAAAAAAGTATGTATATTACAAGTTTTTACCAAAATTGAAAGATTTATCTGCATACTTCACAGAAATTGCTTCTCCTGCTGCTTTTAGTAATAACAAAGCCATAATTTAGTATGTTAGTACAGAATTTAATCTTCCACAGGAAAGAAACCAGTGAAGATTAAACACAAATCAGTATTCACCCTACTTGATATTGCAGCAGAATTATTTTTGGTATTATTTGAAATAAGGTGAAAAAGGTGCCTAAAAATACTGGTGTGTTTACTAGACCCACATCTCTTTAAATCTTTTAGAGAAAAGCTGTTTTTGTAAACATTTAACAAAGAACAGATGGCCTGTTTTAATCATGCGAAAAAACCTGGAGCTCACATTAATACTCCTACCACCAACTACTGGGGCTAGTCACCTAACTAACCAGCAGCATGGTACAGTCTTCAGTAATACCATTTAATTTTACAATGGACATTTTCTCATCAATTCCCACTGCTTGACAGTTAATCAATGGTATTAACATGCAATATCACAATGCAGGACACTCCTACTGAAGATCGCAGCTTATTAAAGCAAAACTGAGATTCTTCAGGAACTCCAGGAGTTAAAATAATTTGCAGCTCAACAGGTTACCCGGGGCGGTAATATGCTTTTGCATTACTAGCAAAAGCCAACAGTATGTGAGCAAATAATACATGAAATCACTACTTATGAAATTGTTTCTGGAGTGCAAAAATCTCACTTTTCTGGAATTCAGACTTATTTTTAAACTTCCAAACATGTCTCACCAAGATTTGAAAAATTAAAAATGAAGCTGCCTGCATTTCACAGCTGCTTACACATTTAGAGCTAAGCTCATTCTCTGCAGCCCACAGCACAGATAGATGTCTCAAACCAGGCCTGTTACATGAAGTAGCAAGATGGACAGGATGTAGGATTAATCCAGTGAGGGTTAGTGGCAGGGAGGAAGGTTAAGGAGGAGAATCTTTCTGTTGCTTGAACAAGGACTGAACTTGAATCAACCATACTTAGACACTGAAAGTAGCTTGAGTGTCGCTTCCCTAGCAGAGCAGCAACTTGAGCCAATATTGAGCTTTACGAAGTATGAAGCAAGAGCAGCGAAGTATGCAACATGACTCAGCTAACTTCGTGAAATTTAAACATCAGCACCAACCAAGAAAACCCTCCTTTTTACTAGGACTACTTTCATTTCCCCGACGGGTATTTCCAGACTCCCTGGTCTTCTCCGTATTTTGAAAAAGATCTATGGTAACCACATTTGTTTAAATTTTCTTGAACTTTGGTTTATTAACTAAGTTGTGTAATAGTAGAGCAAGTGCTCAGTCAGTTTCCACTGGCTCCAAAACACAAACCTCTCCAATACAATATCTATACAATGGATAATTTCACATTAGGTAAATCATTACTGAATATTCTCACTTGCAGCAAGTGCAGCCCTGCTAAATTGTTGCCTTCACTTTGGAAAAGTTCAAACAGCAACCTGCGACCAAAAAGAGTTCTTTTAAAACAGAAACGGGACTACAGCATCGCTTCTGGAAGCAGCTCTACCTAGTGCCACAGAGATCACTCGTTTTGAATTTGTATCCTTCCTGATAGCACAGTCCCCAAGGTGTTAAAAGCCACCATATGTAGAAATTGCTGCATGATTCTTCCTTTCAAACATTAATGAAAGGATTCATCATCCCTCCGGATTATTTAGAACAAACTACTCATCTTGACTATCCTCCAAAACAAATCATTTGGAAAGTTTCCGCGTCATGTCTCTGTACATTGCTTTGTCCCTGCAATTCTCAACTTGTCTCATTAACACTTGCAGCACAGGCCTGTCTCGGAGCTCCCTCAATCTGAAGCACGCTTCGGCTTTTCTAGACCAATGTAAATACTTCTCAGACATTGTCTGTCTGCAAAGCTCACATATCAGCAAAAACTCTAGAGTAAACAGGAACAAATACCACATCTGAAATCGCAACCAAATACCAGTGCCTACATTCAACAACAATACAGCTGCACAGTATTTTTTCCTATAGTAGCTAAAGTCCAGAAATATCATCAAGACTATGGTTCACACCCATAATCCTTTCCAAAACCTGTTTTACCAAACAGTTTCTTCTCCTTTATTGTGAATGATGATCCCTTCCCTTTTCTGTGAAACGACTGTATATGTCTTTTTTACTTTACCATATGAAAATACTTAGTACTACCTTAAAGTTTTGGCCAATATGATGCTGTTTAGAAACAACTGGTGTCTCAGTACTTTGGAAACTCCTCTAAAAAAAATTGTATTTATACACTGCATTTATAAACCAACAAGTGTTGTCAAGTGATCTTTGTAATAAAGGGAAAGGCATCCCACACCATATGAGAATGCAAGAAGACTATTTTGCAAATAGACTCGACGGGAATCTTGTAGTTTATTAAATCTCTTACCATACTTCTACAAAACACAGATGAAAATGTATGGAAAACAAAAGTTCTATTAACACCTTCTTAGCAAGACATAACTTGACAATTAAAAATCACTTAGCATGAAAAATGTTCACGTTTTAGTGAAGTGCTGCTGGAATACCATTTGATTTCTTAAGCAAGTCGGAGAGGAGAGGAGAGGAGAGGAGAGGATATCCTAAGTCTTCCTGCTCTGTTACTACTAATGGAGTCCATCCTTAAGAAACAGGTGCAACCATTAGAAAGTTAAAACTTCCTGATCCAAAGTTTTCAGAAAAACTCTGAATCAAAACAACTGGAATTTTGATACTAGCAGCATCCTAACAGTGGAGTGGAAGTGATTAAAACCAATCTTAATGCCCTCAGCCACCACTGCAAAAGTACACTCATTGCTGATTTGGTGGAGCTGAAAATATCATCCAATTACTTTATGTGGAAGATTAAAACATGCTACACAAAATACAGAGTTCCTTAATTGAGTCCCAGCACAGCTACAGTATTAGAATTATTTATTTTCTGGTCATGTACTCTGTGGAGTAACATCGATTACAAAATATGAATGATACTAATGTGGCCATCCAAAAAGCAAAGATCCCACTGTATTTTACAGTAATCATATGTAGCAACACTGTTTCATGCTCACATAAAGTGAGAGATATTACTAAGCCTATGGAATATCAGCCAGTGCAATGAGCGCTGATGGTTTGATCGATCAGAACCGACAAAAGTGTTGATCAGATAATCTCAGACAACTGCCACCCCTATGATAATGAAGCACGTATGCTCCAAATTAGCTTTCCACAGAAGAAACTGCAATAGCTACCACGTGGATTGTACGTAACTGCTGATGTGATGGTCCACAAGACAGACATTTTATTAATTCTTTTTTGCTACAGATTCCTTTGTAATATATACTGGCTTTGACAGCAGTATTCGGATTGCTCCTACTGCAAGCAGGGCAGGTCCCAAATATTACACAACGGTAGCCAGACTCTCCACTCTCCATCATCACCATGTAGACTGGTCAAGGACTCACGATTTTGGCAAGTTTTTACTAGCCCTAGCTGCAGAGACACAAAGAAAGGGTGGTACAATTAGGTAACGAATTCTACTGGCAAAAGCCGTATTGTTTATGTTGACAGCTCGTCTACCTCAAGCCTGCCCTCCCTGCACAGCCATGGTCAAAGGAAACCTCGCTTCTGTGTACACTCCATTATCAAGTAGTCGATGTGCCAGAAACATGACAACATGAGTTTTACCACAAAAGTTTTGCAGAGTTTATGGTATACAGTCTATACCACATGTGGGAAAAATGACAGGCAGACCAGCAGGAGTCCTACTGTAAAATGGCCCATAAGCATCTTTTTCTTAACGCCTTACTTCTGCCAAGTAGAACCTGCATTTAAAAATGCAGATATTTTCTCTGTGAAATTACATCTATGAAGTTATGCCCAAGCACAGCTATCTAGATACCTAGTGCTTACTAGAGAACTCCTTGGATTAGAGAATAACCAGGAGGTTTACTACCAGTCTTTTCCAACCCCTCTAAAACAAGGTGGTGGCTGCACATCTCCAGGCAAGACAGGGAAGTCACACAGTAAAGTGAGAACATGTCAGGATGAAATGGTTTCCAGAAGACCTAGTACAATATTTCAACTTCTCCAAACAAAAGTTCAACAAAAACAGCAGTATTGAAACTGTTATTATTAAATACATAAGCATTATAAAGACTAACCTAACATTTTAGCATATATACAGGCTGAGTTGTCGCTCTTGGGCTTGCCTCCATGTTCCTCCACAGCCCTTCAACTCCACTTGGAAAGCGAAGCAGTTCCTCCGAAATAGTAAAATGCAAACATCCTCCCTCTCCTGGGCATGTTTTACAGCCACACTATGAAATCCAAGGCCCTGAGGGAAGAAGGGAAGCATACTACCCTGCACACGCAGCCTCCTCCCTCCGCCAGCAGAATTCCCTCCATTCAGTTACTAAGTGTCAAATACGCAGAGATCCATCCTCTCTGAAGGGTAACCCATTCCTACATCATGCTGTATTGCCATCATCACAAGTTTATGATGCTCTGGTACCAACTATGATTTCCGCTTAATACCCTGTCCCCTACCCAGAAAAAGAAAACCCAACAAAACAGTCCTGATTGACTTGGTGTATTAAGCACTTAGAGCCTGCCTATAGTAATTAAATGTCCCCTAAAATTTTGTTTTTCTACAGAAGACTTAAAGTCACTCAGAGAACCATTTTAAGAGAAACCTTAATTAGCTCACATATACTTCTATCAATACATTTCTCTACCATTACTAAATCTAAATCACACTGACACAGAGCATACAGCATCAGGTTTAGGAGAAAAATCAAAGACCAGCATACGTGTTGCAAACATTGCTGCTTCTGACCGCAGAGAACCAAAAAAGTTCCATCTGTGCTTTCACTGCTGCTTGCAGCAGTAACAGCAAAGGCATTACACGATACAACAGCAAAAGCATTTCTATTCTGGTACTTTTTCCCTCCACCTCTTCTAAACCTGAAGAGAGTTAACAGGAAAACTTATTAACAGGCTATATATGTAAAAGAACTATAAGGTGAAAGATAATAAGACATGTGTCTTATATGTTTACAGAAGAGATACATACTATTAAAAATCATAAAAATATAGGGTGTAGATGTAAATTCAGAAGCAATAGCTCTTTTCTGATTTGTAAAACCTCTAATAAAGTGTACACTTTATCTGAATTCAAATAAAGTACACTTTATCTTCTCATACTTTACACCAAATAAATTGCACTTTAATCTAAGGAAGGGAGAACAACGATAGAGAGAAAGGCAGCATGTTTGAGGTTGGGTTTTTTTTCTAGATGAAGCCAAAGACTATTTCTATTTCTTCTGCCTGCTCTGCAGTGCCTAAGGATCAAGTAAATACAAGCTTCAGAAATACCACCTGTTTGACAGACATCCTGTGAGCCCTAGTCTGTTGCTTGTAAGGACAATACAAAATACTTTTCAACAACAAATCAAAAAGACCAAACTGCAATAAAGACTGTAAGGAGGTACACTAGGAGCAGAGATGAGCAGATGGGAGCAGCGTGGATGTGTGTGTATTGCCCCAATCTATTTACTTGGCACCACTGCATGCCTACGTATTTTTTTTTACATCATGCCTGTGCCAGGAAGTCTCCAAACTCAGTTTTATACACTTCATCTCCATGACTACGTGCCACACTTGTGTACATGCACCATCATGTCCTTTCTTCTGGGCTTGGTTATCTTCCTAGTCTCTCCCTACCAGCCTCAGGAAGCCTTAGAGACACTAGTCACAGCCAGTTCTTTTCAGCCTTCTCATGGTAAGCCACGCTCTGTTTTGCCACGCACACCTGCCCCAGGGCAGCCTCTCGCCACTCTTCTGAGGGCACGCTGCTACAAGGGTCTGCAATGGTTCTAGCCCACCCCTCGGGAAAGCCGGCTCTCAGGAGACAGGCTGGGGATCTCAGCTGCCCACCAAGCCCTGCCTCATAAAAATGAATAAGGGCAGCAACCAAAGGGCTTTACTTCATACATTCATAAAACAATAAGATAGAGCAACAACTAGCAAAATGCTTTCAATGTATTTTTAGGCAATTACATTTATTAGCATACGGTGTTTTTTCCAATACATTAAGAAGACTTTAGGGAAGATACAACTTCTCTATCACTTACCTAACCCCTTCATATATATACCTAGGAAAACAAAAGCCCAACTTTTTGTTTTAAAAGTTCCCCCCATCCAATTCTAGACTTGCTAAACATGCACGTTTAAAGAAGCCTGCACGTATCAAAAACGTATCAATTGACAGTTTAATGACAAACATGTATCAGATTAAAAGGCTGATGAAAAGAGGATGCAATTCATAGAGAGCCCTTAATGAGAACTCTATCGCTTTTCCTATATGCAAGCTCTCATAAAAAAAGCATGTTTTCCCCAAAGGTATGAATATATATCACGTTCTAATAGCTCAAGAAAAGGGCAATGGACAATGTTTAAGATTTCAACAGATGCAACAAAGGACTCGAACCCCTGAGTTTTTATTCCTGTCCCTATATAGCAGCGTAACATCATACGGTCTGGAATACCCCTTTGGTCAGCTGGGGTCAGCTGTCCCAGCTGTGGCCCCTCCCAACTCCTTGGGCCCCCCCCCCCCCCACCTCCAGCTTCCTCACCGGTGGGGTGAGGGGCAAAAAAGGCCTTGACACTGCGTAAGCACTGCTCAGCAATAACAAAAACAACCCTGAATTATCAACAGTTTTCAGCACAAATCCAAAACAGAACCCCGTACTAGCTACTACGAAGAAAATGAACTCTACCCCAGCCAAAACCAGCACACAATCTCACAGTCCAGGTAAGCACACTTAGTACTAGGAGATTCACAATTTTAAATAATTTAAAAGTTAACATTTTGTTTTGACATTATAAATGCCATTTCCTTAGTCACAAGGAAGTTCCACATAACAAGAGAAAAAGAAACTCCAAAATCCCACTACCACTTTTACTTCTCTTAGTTGTCCCTAATAAGTTGGAGTGACTTTTCTAACCCACTTTTATCCAACATTAAACTGTTCTTGTCCAGCAGAAATTCAAAAGCTTTCTTCAAACACTGACCAAACGACTCACCCTGCAAGTGCAATAGTAAATACACAATGTTGTCTTGGGAAAAGAATAAAGTTCACTATAACCGTAAGAAAAGCTATTATAAATTATAAACATATTTTTCTTTTTTTAAATGCCAGTCTACATTATTATGTATTTCAAATACTTGAAAAGAAAGTATAAATGTCATTAGCACCACTTATGAAACAAATTCTACTTCCTGGTACTTTACTTTTTACAATAATATCTCTAATATACAGGGCAACTCCTCCCTAGTTACTTCCAGAATTGCTGCCTCATTCAGCATACAGGATGGATGACACTCATAGATTAAATCAGATCTGAATGACTGAGATGTTATCCTGAACAGAAGACTCATGTTACCTTGAAAACTTAAGTACAGAAAAGGGAGAGACTGTAAGGAGATGGTCTGTGATGAAAGCAGTGAACGTCACACAAGGTTATTTACTGTCCTTTTTCCACCAGCCTCACCTCACTGTGATAGTTTTCTATTTTTTTTCCGAGAGGATGGGTTTGAGGGATTTTTTCCCTTTAAATTACATTTTTCCTTTTAAATTACTCATTTCTTTATAGCGTGGATCTCCAGCAAAGGACTTGCCATGGATCCTCTTCTTTGAGAAGTGCCCAACCATGACTGCAAGAGAGTACCTAGTTGGATAACTACTGGCTTCAGCATTAGGGCAATACAGCCCAGGATAATGCATGCTAAAAAGCCCCAAATCCCATGCCTATCACTCTAGCCTCAGGCAACTCCCTATCCCTCTGTCCCGGTTTCCTTGTATACAAAATTGAGAACACACTTTGTAGGAGAGTTTAGAAGATTAATAAATTGGTCGTTATTGAGGTCTTCCTGTGTTATGATTAGAATTACCCTTAAAAAAAGCTCATTTAGCTATTAATTCTTTACCATAATATAAAGAGAGACAGTGTTTGTAGGAAGAGTCAGTCTGTTTCATGAGATTCAATGACATTCAAGATTGGGTTTACTGGATAATATACAGTAAATACATTATCAGGCCATACCTCACATAATAAATACAGATTAAACAGCTACTTATATCCCAGATGATCTTCTGTGGGTAGAAAAAGGGAATAGCAAAAACACATTTTCATACATAGATTACATTCTACTTCATAGGCACAAGGACCGTGTAGCGACATTTCTACTTTCAATCTTTCCTAACCTCCAACTTTGCAGCTTGCTATAATTCTGTAAGCACAATCACTTAAAATGTGTATTAAATTACACAGTTTAACATTTTCTACAACTTTGTTGTTTCTTGAGACTTACTTTCAACAAACGAAGTATATACAAACATAAGAACCAAAGACTTCTTGACGACTGTAGATACAAACAAAACAGACTCTGCAGATGGTAATGAACAATTACAGTTTTCTGGATGCCCTCATCACACCCCTCTTTCAGAGGCATTGATGCTTACAGCAATATAAATACTTAAAAGCTCTAAGGTGTCACATATTAAGTATGTGGGAAGACAACAAAAGACTCAAAACCTACTTATTTTTCTTACATGCATATATATTTACAAATATATACCTATGTATTCAAACACGTAACTTCCAGTGTTCTTTAAATTTCCTCTACTGATGCCTGAGCCCCTTCCCAAACTGCAGCTGTTGCCATGTTCGCTTTCCAGTATATAAAAAAACAACCCCAAAACCAAAGCCCCAAACCAACCTGCAACAGAAAAAAAATCATCAGCTAAACAATGCGAGTTCTTCCCTGGTTACATACTCAAGAATTAACGTTTTCCATCCTGTCACGCAGAAGATACCCAGTCCTCAGGTTAAGTAAGTTCTATGAAGATAAACCAAAACACGATGCAAGGGCAGGTCTTTCTTTTCCCTCTCCTGTCTCTAAATAGAAAAGGATAACAAACTGAAAACATAACAACTTGTGCGATGGCTTTCTTACATTTTGTTTTAGATACACTCCTTAACAGTTATGGAAAAGCAGTAATTCTGGAAAACTCTCTGATTAACCAGCCTTTAAACACCCATAGTTCATCAACTCATGGAAATCAGAGGGCAAAAGATACAATATATCTTCAGCAGTGATGTATTTTACACCAACGATACCTATTTTATGAGAGAAAAACTACTAAAGATTTAATGGTGCCAATTAAAGAAGCCAAGAGTTTGCATGGCTCAATGGCTGAGTCATAGACCTTTTGCCTATAATAGGTTCCATTATAGCCCTGAGCTCAAGCTGTGGGAAGAGGATCGCAGATGAGTAACAGGAATTAGTATTTTTAAATGTTATTGCAAAGGAAGGTGTCCTTTAAGCATTACGCAGCTGCAATTCTAGCAGCCGTAGAGCAGGTTGCACTTACTCAGAATCCTAGTTTTAAATGAGATGCTCTGCAATTTGTGGACACCTCACAACTTCAAAACACTATCAAAGAAATTAAGCTCATCAGTGTAAAGCCCTCACAAATTTAACCAGCATTTCATATGTGCTTCGAAACTTGGAATACTACAGCACCTGCAATTTTTGTGCTATGTTATTACCCCGATTTTTGGTATTCATTTATGTTCACGTAAAACAAGGTAAGACTGTGTAGCTGAAGACTGAAGTAATTTGTACTTAACCATAGGATGTCTATAAACAACTAGTGTGATGTACAATGAGGAAAAGAAAATTAAAATGTTGAAGTGCCTCTCAAGATGGTTCCCAGTAAACCCAGGGAAGTGTTTGTGCCATAGTACAGTACTGTACAAAATTCTGATCGTCCACATCAACAGTTAAACCTCAGACACAGGTATGGATTATCTTGAAGGAGAAGTCTAATGGGAATTTAACTTAGATTGATATTTATGAAAACATCAGCAGATCCTAATACAGGAAATAAAAGAATTAAGATGGGTAAAACTGGCACCAGAGCAAATTGGGTATAAAACCAGTGACTAATAACTTTAGGATAGAAGGTCAGATGCCTGTTCCAACATTGAGTAATCTGATTTGGGTAAGAATTTCAAAAAAAGGAGTACTGGGAGCAAAAGGCAAGTGCTCTTTAAATTGAAGTTTGATAAGGTTATGAAAAGTAGTTCATAAGATGGCACATGTGACAGCTGGAAGCTCAATTCAATGGCCCAGACAACCCTTACGAATACTTTGCTCCTAATAAATGGTGACAGCAAAAATCAACAGCAAGGTCTTGTTTAGATTAAAAAAAAAAACCAATGTATTTTAACAAATGTTATTTGGAATATGACAAACACTGAACATACTAGTTCAGAAGTGAGTTAAATATGCTTAGAACAACCATTTATGTTTCATTTCCTAGGGGAAGGAAATCTCTATTAAGCAGACTGAGCTGGTAAGACAAGTTTCTCGTCACAGAAGTTTTACCTTCAAACCTGAAAAGATGGGTGGATTACCCAAAAAGTTTTTATAATTACACTGGCCAATACGGTTCAGAAAAAAAACCCTTAAGTTTTACCTCTTTTACAAGCCTTACTTCGCTCACATCCTCAAATCATCACAGCTACGAACGTGACTACTCAGATACCCCAAGGAAAACCTCTGTGATTTCAAATGTTTGTGTTTGTAACACCATCCTCCGACTAGACATTGTCTTCATTCATATCATGACTGTCATACAAAATGTAACAGTGCTGTTTAAAACAGAAAGGGTTACTTTTAAAATAAAAATGCCACAGTCCCAGTGTCCTTTTACAATAGCTTTTCTATTCCCTGGTTTGGACAATTTTCCCAAAACAATGCAGAAGTAATTTTTCTTTTTAGGTACTCTAGATGATAGGGATTTGGGAAAAGTAGAAGTAAGCCATTTATGAAATCACTGGCAATCAGTTGTTCATTTACACAGCTACATTATTTAAGTATTAGTGATATACTTGTAAGGAGCGGGTGAGTGCAGGAGATGCTGCTACCCAATTGTTTGGCATCTGTCTTAACTTGCAACAGGAATACTGCAAATAAAAAGGCTCTCAAGAGAATTTAACTTTTCTGATGTGTTGGAAAACTTGTTCTTCCTCAAGAGCTTCCTACACACAACATCCCTAATACAAGAGATCTGAATCAATGAGGATAAATGAAGGTAGAACAAATTCTTCCCTCAAAAAACGAATTGTTTTCCGCAGAAATTACCCCAGAGCTCCCAGACTAGAAGCCCCTGGCCTGCTTTGACAGCTCTCCATACCAGTTAGTTAATGATGTAAACCCCTTCTCCTATCCTCACCCATTGAGGCAATTAGGTGGTTCACTGGAGCGCTTTGTTTTGGGGTGAGTTTGTACAGTTGGTGTAGAGACACTTAGAAGAGATGCAGAGGAGCAAGAGTTTTCATCTTTTACACCTACTAGTAAGTATATCAGACTTAAGCAGCTAATCACTGAAAGAGCAAGAAAACCTGCTGATCATACTTTAGCTGCTCGCAGCCCAGGCTTTCCTGTATAATATACGCTTCCCCCCCCCAATGTTTTCTTTCCTTTACTTTTGAATACAAGTGTCTACTTCTTCAGTATCTACAACTCAGAGAACATGTTCCCGAGTTAAAAGGAAAATACACTGATCAAGATTTCAATAATTCTGTGTTTGTAACTTGCAAAAAATAAACCGGTGGTTTTCTAGGATTGAAGGTAGGTATTTTCATGTGTGCAACTAATGCTCCTTTTATGTATTAGTCCTCAGTTCTGCACGAGAATTTTTGATTATCCAATTAGACATAGTTAGTACAAGTCCTTTAAACGCAGAGAGTCAGTTTCTGAAGCTGCAGCGGTTATTCTGGGTATACTAAAAAGACAAAGCAGAACAGAAGACTACACCCAAAGGCTTTTTGCCTTTCTGAGGACACACGAATGCACAGCAGAAGTCAAGCTGGCATTCGAGAAAGCGTGCGGGAGCTGAGGAACAAGCGGTGTTAACTCTTCTCAAGGGAGCGGAGCACCAGGCAGCGGTGGCGGGACGGAAGAGGGAGGAGGTCTGCGGCTGCCTGCGTAACCCCAGGCGCCTTACCGGGCTGTACATTTCCACCCTGTGAAATGGAAACAGTGATCGCGTTTGCCTGCCCCACTGGCATATCCCCACTGACTCAAATTACTCAAAGGTTCTCCAATGGAAGAAGTTAACAGACATGGAGGGTACGTATCACAGGCTAAAACCATCTTTTTCTAGCTGACAGGTTAGTATTACTAAGCCAAACAACTCAGGTAACTGTGGTTTCATGCTGCCACTTTCCACTACAAGATTTGCAGCTCCACAGAAAGGCTCAGTTATGCCCAGTTCCCTTCAATCAAAAGGCAAATACAACAAGCATTTTTAGGATACAGTCTCTTCAGTCTTTCCATGTCATTTTCAAAAAGGTGGCACCATACAATCCATTACTTCCAGGTGAGGTGAGGATACACTGTCCTGGTCAGCCAACACAGAACTCACTGTTGGGACAACCCCCTGAAGAGAGCATAGAATGGTTTGGGTTGGAAGGGACCTTTAAAGATCATCTAGTCCATCTCCCCCGCAATGAGCAGGGACATCCTCAACTAGATCAGGTTGCTCAGAGCCCTGTACAAGCTGACCTCGAATATTTCCAGGGATGGGGCATCTACCACCTCTCTAGGCAATCTGTTCCAGTGCCTCACCATCCTCACTGTAAAAAATTTCTTCCTCCTATCTAGTTTGAATACACACTCTTTTACTTTAAAACCATTATCCCTTGTCCTGTCACTACAGACCCTGCTAAAAAGTCTGTCCCCATCTTTCTTACGAGCCTCTTTTAAGTACTGAAAGGCCGCGATCAAGGTCTCCCCGGAGCCTTCTCTTCTCCAGGCTGAACAACCCCAACTCTCTCAGCCCGTCCTCACAGGAGAGGTGTTCCAGCTCTCTGATCATCTTCATGGCCCTCCCCTGGACTTGCTCCAACAGGTCCATGTCTTTCTTGTACTGGGGACTCTAGAGCTGGACGCAGCACTCCAAGTGAGCTCTCACCAGAGCAGAGTAGAGGGGCAGAATCACCTCCCTTGACCTGCTGGCCACACTTCTTTTGATGCAGCCCAGGATACAGTTGGCTTGCTGGGCTGTGAGCGCACCTTGTTGGCTCATGTCCATTTCTGCATCCATCATTACCCCCAAGTCCCTCTCCACAGGGCTGCTCTCAATCCCTGCATCCCCCAGCCTGTATTGATACTGGGGGTTGCCCCAACCCAAGTGCAGGACCTGGCACTTGGCCTTGCTGAACCTCAGGAGATTCACATGGGTCCAATTCTTCAGCTTGTCCAGGTCCCTCTGGATGGCATCCCGACCATCAGGCATGTCAACCGCACCACTCAGCTTGGGGTCATCTGCAAACCTGCTGAGGGTGCACTCGATCCCACTGTCTATGTCACTGATGAAGATATTAAACAGTACTGGTCCCAATACACTTTGCTTTATACTGAGCCATAACCACTGTCATTTCAGACACCAGCCTGAGCAGACCCCATCTGTAGTAAGATTTACATTACACCAACAGAACTCTGTTCTGTAAAATTTTCTTCCCATTGTTTTTATCTTTTAATCTGTAGGCCTCTAGTAGTGGAGATGTAATTCTCTTTAAAAACTTCCCATATGCATGTTGTTGCTCAGCATATAAACCTGCTCTCCTTAACCACCTTTCCCAGGCCACTTAAAGCATTCTGCAGGCGACTTCAGAGGTATACAGGCCACAGGTTGAAACCAGTAACTCAAAGAAATCTTAATGGATACACGAGATACAAAACGAAAAGAGATCGTCAGTAATCAACTCTATTTTTCTCCTGGGGTGGGAAGACAACAGTTCTCCAAATGGCCTTTCCTTTGCAGTATTTTATTAACTTAATTGTGACAAAGTAGGCTTGAAATCACAGACTTCTTAAAAATCCTTTGATGTTATATATGCTGCCCGAGATCCATTTATGTTAGAGCCCAAGATACTTCTCAAGCTCAAGTTCTTTAGTCACAGCAACAAATGAAAAAAGCTTTTGAGTATGTTATCTATGGCATGTCACAGGCAGGACTTTTCCCAGCTCCTCTAGTAATTGAACTAAACTAACAATTAAATCAGAAAGTGTCATTAGAACTGGAGGGTTTGGGGGAGGGCAGAAAAAAGAAAAGAAAAAAATCAACTAAAACCACCACCTAGTTTTCTGTGGACAAACACCTCACTTAGCAGTACCAATTGAGACAACTCTTAATTATAATGTCTAAATCATACTTTAGTTCTCCAACCACTTTGATTAACATTGTTCTATGAAACATTAAATACCTTATCTTTAGCGCAGATATCTTTAGTGTCCTACCTCCAGCCATTCTTTACGCAACCTATAGTAAAAAGTAAAAATCACTACGCATAGGTCTTAAATCAGATGTGCCTACAGCAATATTGGGTCTAAATTTTGGTTTATATTGTAACATTATATTACAACTGGAGAGCTGTGTCTAAAGCGACCCTTTATAACTTAGCCCTCATTGCCACCAACAGTTTCTGAGTTACGTTTTTTGGCGTTGCTGTACAGCGCAGCAGGGAACTGCAGGAACTGCTCTGCTGTCCCCTGCTCGCCACTATTGCAGAGGAGCACCTCTCAAGCACACCCGACGGCAATGCTGGCAATGCAAACACGAAACAAGCAACCTGTGTCAGACAGCGAAAATTCCCTGAATCCCAGCCTAATGCCTTAGTATTTCAAAGGAGGCTAGCAGAGAAAAAGACTTGGAACTAAGTAGTCTGCCAGTATTGCAGGCATTTATCCCTATGTCCACAACTGACGACGCTTGCCCCGGTAAACATCTGCAATATTCCATTAACAAATTGAGTGAGATATGAATAACGACTATAAAGCCCAAAGTTTTAGACTAGTTTTAATGACTACGTATTTCATACATAGTTGTACAAGTGAACTGTGAAGTCAACTTTTTATGGTAAGGTGTCGCTTTAAATTCAAACATGCACTGTATATTATAAGCCTCCCACTATATTTAGCAACAATTGGCTGGTACAGAAAGATTTCTTCCAAAAATAAAATAAAGCACTTCATATCATTCAACGCTCACACGTAAGGAAAATTACAGTATTATCACAGTTATCAGAGTCTTGCAGGGCCAAAAAAGATATGAAGTACCAGAATGCAAGTGGATGGAGGGCCATCTGGAGAGAAAGGAGATGTAAAAGGAGAGAGGAAAAAACCAGAGTTTATATTGACTACTGGATAGTAGGAAGTTTGTTATGAAGCTTGTTATGAGTCCTCTCTGTCTTTTCTTACAGGAACACTAAACCAAAAAAATGTAGAAGCATTAACTTCTCAGTTTCTGTGGCCTTTATGTTCTTTTGGTTGGGGGAGTTAGAGACATAATAAAACACAATTTAATTAGCACAATTAAAATTAAGTAATGTTTTTCTGATTCAACCGATTAAATTATTCAGTCCGTTTTAAGAAAGAAGTCTATTGTAGGTTGGTATACCTTCCTTTCGGGAACTCTTGCATTACATAGGAAAATTTCCTCTCTGATTAAAATAACAAGAGTTTATATTTAACAAAATGTAAAAAAAAAGAAATAGGAAACTTAATTACGTGTTTGGCACTCCCTACAACATGTTATATCAATATAGCAAAGACACATTTGGTGCTGTACACTGAAGAGTAAGCGTTGCATTCTTGAATACAAATACTTGCAATTTTCCAAAATTAAAAGGTTAATAATACTCCATAGAAACCTGCCACGCTCCAGTAGTTAACATTTCTTGACGTCTAATTTCTACAGCAGCAACCCATGCAATATGAACCCACTCCCAGTTGTTCTTAATTTTTGTGCTTGTACAGTACTACATAAGCTGCTGTCTCCTAAACTAGGCTAACGCAATAAAACCGCTGAGGAGGAGTACAGGAAAGAGTTGCATCCAGACCCTTGGTACTGATTCAGGGATGAACAGGTGGTGAAACACCAGAAGCAAAGAAACAAGGATTCCTCCCAACCCAACAGTGGAAGATCAGAGAGAGATCCACTTCTCTTCCACATCTTGTATACCTGCACTACTCTCAGGTTAACCTCTACAATTACCAAATTCGTACACAAGAAGTGGGATTTCCTGCTTTGAACTGTTAGGCTGATCATCTCCATCTTCCTGAGCTGCACCCTTAAGCAAGAACAATACTGGAAGGAGGAACAAGGAGAGCAGGGAGATGGCATGTTTTAGAGTAACAGATACCTGAGTAAGAATTGCAATCTGGAGTTTTATGAATTTGGGTTTTGAATAACAATCTTTATGCCCATCATCTGTATGTTCTTCATAAACAGGGGTAACACCATTACCAACCTTGCCCAGTAACTAAGAAAATTCTGACTAAATAGGTGATATACCAAGGTCAGTAAAATCAGAAAGAATGCTGGTTCTAGAGTTTATAAATCAAACCCACACTCGGATCACTAAGCCATCCCATCTCCTGGTTCTGTTTCCTCATAAAGACTAAGAAATTAATCTGAGTTTTATTTCTAACTTTTCATGCTTTTAAATGATTCTCTATGTTGAAGAAAAAAAATTCCACTCAGTGCTCAAGGAAAACAATTCATTGACAGACACTGGAGGCACCTTCCCTCACTTCAATGCACATGACACACATCTAATGAAATTGTGCCGAGCTGTCTTTGCTAGAAAGGGAGTGTTCTTTCATCTCTTCAATAACAAAATAGCTGCAAATACTTCAGTTGGAAGAGGAAAAAAAGTCCTTCATTTCTAAAAAAGAAAACACACCTCTGAAATCAAATCAGTCATTTATATTTGTGTGAAAAAGGGAACAAAAGGTGAGAGTTAAAAAAAATTTGGGAGAACTTGGAATGTAACCTGCCACTAATTCAATAAAACAAGACAAAGCTTTGACTTCTAACAGAAGTTTTAATTTATCAAAATTTGAGGGAGGACTCAAGGGCTGGTTATTGAGGGCAAGTGCTACAGAAATTTGAGCTGTGTAAGCATATTAAAGGGCCTGAAAGCTCACTGCCAGAGGAAGAGGCAATCCCCATTTTCTCACATCAAGCATTCCCACTCCCACAGCACCAGCTCGGGTGATCTTGTGGTCGCACAGTGAAGAGATGCCAGGAACGTGACCTGGCCAGAAGCGAGCTGGCCAGATAAGCCAGTTCACCAAATGATCAGGCATGCAGATGGAGCAGAAAAGGACCTACGGTTCTGTACTCCGGACCTCAGCCACCTTTATTTGCACGGATTATTTTTTTTAAGCAGATTAGATATTGAGAGTTCTTCGGTTCACACAACTATGCCCACAGCACGGTGACACAGAAGGTGCACCCCGAAGCAGCATGCGGAGCAGTAACGGGCACCACTGAGCCAAATGGCTGCCTCCGGCAAGGGATCAAGAGGCGGGCGACTCAAGCAGCTGGTGCGGGAGAGGTGGGGTGACTCCCTAAATTCCGTCCCCATCTTAACACAGACGCTGGCCGTTTCCTCTCTGCTTCCACCGCTCGGCACCGCTCCGTCAGCTCAGCTTCGCCTGCCGCTGCCCCCTCCTGACCACCGCCTCCTGCCCACGCTTCCGACTCTGCTCCCACCAGCTCCCAAGAAGCAGCTTCACCATCTCTAAATCACACCTGCAAACTTGGGAATATTTCAAAAGAAAGATCTGTACAAACAGATGCTTTAATCACCGTGAAAAATTCAAGGGTGTTAATCTTGCTCCTTAGCTACCAAACTTTACAACTCTGTTGACAAAAGAAGGCACCAAATATTTACAGATGGCATGCCTAGAGAAAAAAACCCAAGCTATTTGTTCCCAAAATCCAGACCACATTACCACCTGTATAATACATATCTCTCCATACAATTAGAAGAATATTGATACCTAGAAAGCAAAGCTCTCAGAGAATAAAGAAAGGAACGGGAGGGGTACACATCCATTCTGACGCGTTGTTCAGGTGAGACCGTCCCTTTTTAAAAATACTATTCCAGTGTTTTAGTTTCATAATTGTTTGGTTTTCATTTGTAACTCAAATCTGGAAATTCAAAAGTGAAAACCAGTGGCTCACTGAACTCAGGCAGAAAACAACCTCTACAGACAAAGTGAAAAATCCAACTTCAGAGTTATGGTGTCCCATCATAGTGGGAACTGAGACATTTACTCTCCCCAGAGGAAAAAAGAGAGGACATTCACGCAAGTTTGTGACACTTGCATTCAAGATACAAGCAAAGGCAGATTAGTTTAGAACAAATGGATGCCTCAAATTCCACGTGAAAAAACAGGATGGAAGACCAGGAGGAGGATCCATAATAAAAAGGCAGGAAATTATTACTTCGCCTGCAACTTGCTCCTTATTAAGATTGCCACTGTATTGAAATAACAATAATAATTGTAATGAAATAACAAATAAATGTAAAAAAAAATAATCAAGCATTTCTCCTTTCATTTGCCCCAATCTTCCATCCTTGTAAGTTATGTAGCTGATGACAATACAGACATTTCCCTATCAGCTTTCAGTCATGAAAAAAAGCTTCTCTGAAACAACAGATTTAAATTTGTTCAAATAAATATAAAATAGGAGAAAGTATTCAGCCATGGGAAAATAAGATGATTGCCAAATCCCACTGGAAATTACCATCAGCAGATAATAATACTGTTCTGAGGTACTGAACAGCAGCATAAATTTAAAAATATTTCTAGTTAGGAGATTCCTCAGATAATGCTAATGATTTCAAGAAAAATCACATTCAGGTCACCAACATATCATAGAAACTTTCAACATATTCATACTGAAGAACAAGTCTAGTAACTCTTAAGCCTACAAAATCAGTGTGCTGATGCAGACTTGTGTTTTTATGCTAATGCTGCAAACTGGCTTTACCCAAAACTCCAGAGCAGGTAATTTAATGGCACAAATTACTTTCATCACAGTCAAATCATGGCACCTGAGGGAACAAGTATTCTTGAAGTTTCTTGTACCTTACCTCAACAGTAAAAAGGATCAAAAAATCCATAGCAAAACCATCTCAAAACTACAAGTCTTTGGCCCAAAGGCCTACTTACTGCAGAATCACTGCAACCCCTTATTTACAGAAGTACATATAGCCTTCTCAAGGGTGAGGAAGAAATAAGCCTTGGGATATGTTAATATTAACTGTTAGACTGGAATATATCTGAGAGAGTCCTGCATGTGATCTAGCTCACAGATGGATCAGGTTATCAGCATAGCAGACTATTCTACTCCACACAGGTAAAATAACTTCAACACTTTTAACCAAAGGTAGCTTTAACGATCCACTTTTATTTGGAAAATCGTTGTTAATTACATCGCATACATTGCCCAAATACAGGAGTTCTTCAGAGCCTCTACAACATACAGCAGAAGCCTGTAAACTTTAAAGAAAAATTTGCTGGTATCACCCTTTACTTTCAGATGAATACTATGGATTTTCTTCTCAGCTTTCCTTTCATCACTCTCCACAACTTCTGATCTGGCCTAGGTTTTTTACATATATTTTACATAAATACACATGCACACATGTATGCTTATGTGTATATAGAAAAATTATACAATTGTAATCAAGGTCTGGTATTAGTGTTTTTTTAATTCCATTTAGTCTGGCACCTTCAACAATCTTGTGAACATACACTAGCTGCTGGTCTATGAATGCTTGAAAAGGGAAACTAGAAATTCCAGGGGCAATCATGAGATTTTGCTGAACGTGCAGCAGCACATACGGTACCCCAAAAGACCACCTATCAGTCAGGTGAAATAGCCTCTGTATCAAAACAAAAAGTAACAAATAGTGTTTGTAAGTCTTCAAAAAAAAAAAATTTGAGTTGTTCTACTTATGGACAGGAAAACAACCAAAAAGCTAAACACTTACAGGATGAAAAAAACCTAACAGTTCTCTCTGGAGCTGTGGGACATTGCTTATGAATATTAATCATGGGAAAAATCCTAACCATCTGAAACACCATTTCTTACTAAGTAAAATTATAGGACACACATTATTGACAGATAATTGGTTATACGAAGACAGTAAGGAGGTAAGGAGTCAGTCTCTTCTTACTACTTGTAGGCATTAAAACAATTAAATACCCAGGAGAAAGTCAACTTCATTTTAGTGTGCCAGCAGTAACTAACTTAACCTGCACTCTCTGCCGGGTTATAGTATTGTGTCAAACCACTCCAGCTGATCATAGTTTTCATTAATATATATCCATGTATAAATTAAACTGAGGCAGCAACACAGGGTTTGAAAATGCAGGAAGAGCCTGCGACAGGGGTGACCCAGCTGGTGACTCAGCAGGACTTTCCCTGCCTCTTCCCCTGCAAGGGAGGGCAGGAAATTTCAAAAGAATGTGTTCATACCAAACACAGCCATGAGTTATGATTTAAAGCAAAGTCACATGCCCACAGATAGTAAGGTCAGCAGAGCAAACCTGGCAGTAACACACACAAAGTGAATTCTTTCTCCACAAGAAGCTGGACACTGCAACCCAGCATCCTTCAACACTGTTGCTGCCCACCATTGAGGTCTATCATTTATTCAAGCATGGAGGCTATACCATATCTATTTGTCATTTAAGTATTCCTGTGCTTAACTATAAATAATGTAGATCACATTTGTGGAACATGATTAATGAACAGGACTCGAAACTTCAGCCCACACAGTAGCTGTGGGTAAATAAGAATTTCTGTAAAACAACACACCCAGGATAGCCTATTCTTGGCAGAGAAAACTCCTACACTTGCTCTATCACTAATGAAGTTCTCTGGAAATAATGATACATAAGAGCAACTGCATAGCATCAGACCCCCAGAGGCCTGTCTAACTTGATACCCCTCTCTGACGAGGTCTGTGGAAGAGTACAAGAACCAGACATGCACACAGTAGATGCACCCCAACAACAAACTCTCAGCCACTTATTTACGGCACAGACCTGCTGAGCCAAATGTGGTGCTTTCAGCTTTATCAAATGATGATGCATTTTTCTGTGCAACATCTCAGAGATCAGCATCTTAATGTGCAGTTCTGAGCTCACCACCTGATAATTTGCTGAATACTTTAAAAGAATTCAAGGAGACAAAAACAGGTGACAAACAACCCTTATTTCACATTCACCTTCTACACGCACCCATATCACTCAATTTTAGAGGCTTTCACCATCTCTCTCCTTCCCTTCCCCTCTAAATCACCTCCCTCTGTGCTTTTTCAAGTGCTGCTGTATTTTCTGAGGCTGGAGGAAGGTACCCAGAGCTGCACAGCACTTGCCACATAGGGGTACCATGCATACACATAACAACACGGTAACCGTCTTTGTTTTCCTCTCCGCTGCTTCGTAACAGTTCCTACTGTTTTATTTCTTTGACTGTCATAGCATATTTTCAGATAGCCATCTAACAGCAAGACCTTATTCCTAAGCAGAGGTGTTTGCCTGTCATTTCCCTGCGCAGGTACCACAGAATCATTTAGGTTGGAAAAGACCTTTAAGATCATCAAGTCCAACCATTAACCTAACACTGCCAAGTCCACCACTAAATCATGTCCCTAAGCACCACATCTACATGTCTTTTAAATACCTCCAGGGACAGGACTCCACCACTTCCTGGGCAGCCTGTTCCAATGCTTGAGAACCCTTTTGGTGAAAGAATTTTTCCTAATATCCAATCTAAACATCCCTTGGCCATGCCTTGTCTCACAGCTTACGGCCAAGCGACTGACATTCCTGTTGTATTTCCATTACTTAGTTTCATTATTGTTAGGCTCTTCGCCACATCTGCACTTGGCACTCAGCTTTCGGTATGTTAACAGCAGCAGTAAACTTTGCCATCTGACTTTTCACTCTCCTCCAGATCATTTATGAGTATTTTGAAGAGCACAAGCTCACAAGCCCAACACAGATGCCTCCACTGTGGAAAACAAGCAAGCTACTCCTACCCTCTGCTTTGCACCTTGGCCAATTACCCTGCCACAGCAGAACCCACCTTCCCAACCCATGGCCACCGAGCTCTTCCAAAAGCCTTTGGTGAAGAATGCTTCAAAAGAGGGCTTGAAAAACCAAGCACACTGACTGAATGTCCCAACACTACCATGGTTCTTATGAGTCTATCAAACTCCACTGAAGCCAGCAACTGACTGCTAACAAGGTCCTAATAACCACGTCTAGTTTTCAGCTATTAATCTAAACCAGCTGAATTATCAACCACCAGCTCTATCTCCCAGCCAAAATAATTTGCAGTTTTGCACACAAAAAAAGAAGTAACAAGCCCTAGAAACGACACAGCAATTTCTTTCAAGTTAAAAGCAAAAGAACTTCACTTTCCTTCCAACATATCTAAAAACAAAACAGTAATTTGGTTAACCACAAGTATTACAGCCTTCCCATGATAAGGCTAGCTTCAAATCACTGAAAAATAATTACTAAGATGGCTTCTGTTGATTTAAAAGTACATAGTGATTTCCATTTTACTGACTGTATTAATTTTGTTGATTCATTTTATACGAATAAAAACAAACCAGTTATTTAAATAACTGTTCTTCAGTGAACAGTTATCTGCCAACTGACATGAAGGGAAAACCACTACACAGACAGGCAAGCTACAAATTCTGTGTTCAGTCTTAAGAGCAGGGGTTTCACACATCTGTATTTTTCCCCAGGGGTCGGGAGGAGTTGAGTTTTCATTGAACAACATTTATTTCATTCAAACACTTTTCAAGGGGGAATTGCCTGCCTGTCAAGAGTTTCATTACTACACTCAGGTCTCAAACTAATTACTTAATGGGAAGGTATGGTAACAATAACTTTTACAAATAAAAACTTAACTTCTCTGTTCACCTAATTCTGTTATTTGACTAGCTACAACTGTCTGAATTACTGATTTTAATCAAATAACTTATCATGTGGTTTTCTTCTATTTAGTTTCAGCATTTACCTTTGTTCAAGCTATTCATCTGCAGTTCAGAACTTTTTAACAGGATGCATAGCTGCATCAAGGGTTCAACTGTCTGCATTTTACCTCTTCAATGATTAAAGGGAAATAAATGTCCCAAGAACATTTAGCAAGCCTGTCCATTCTACAAGTAAACCTTCTCCTCCCAAACCACCTCTTGCTGCCAAAAAAAGGTGTACTGGATGGTCAGATGAAAACAAGGAATTAATGCCAGTGAAGAACACCACAGCTTTAGGGCACAGTTGATCTCAAGTCTTCTGTTCCCACACCCGCACCATTACTAGTTGTGAAAGATCCCAGGGACCCTGGTTTTTGTTCCTTTACTTAGCAGTCTTGCGTTACCATTTCTACAATTTTCTTTCCAGTTATTTCTGCTAGATGTGTCAGCTCTCATCTTCAAGGTAAAAACCACACCTTGTATGTCCTTTTCTGATCCCCAGTCTTTCTGTACCGATTTCGCTGTGTTGTCATTACCCCCTTTCCAAATAACCGCTCATTCTCTTGCAGTTTTTTGTGTAGTCTTGAGTTCTCTCCTTTTTCGTTCTGCTTACCCACACAGTCGATAACGCAAGAGGCATTGTCAAGAGCTGCTCTATCAAGGAGGAACAGAGAACTCCACATGCATGCGAGAACTGTAATTCAGGTCCTCCAAACAAAGCCTGTGCGTGAAGGTGGGAGGAGAGGAAGGGCCAACACAGGTATAAAATTTCACACCAATTTTGAGGGGGGCAGGGGAGAGAAAGACGATCTTGAAGATATTATTTGTCCCTTCAAGAGGAGAACTTCCTCCTCCCTCCCAGAAAGACGGTGTCCTTCCCCTTGCCCAGCTTAGGCCCTTGATCTCCCTCCCAGGGCTTCCCCACCCTACGGCACCTCCAGCGCTCCCCCCTCCCCTCTCTTCCAGGGGGAATGTGGAAGCCTCTCCCAGCTGCTGAGCTGCTCCATCTACCACTCCTCGTCAGCTGCCTCTCTGTAGCGCATACATCTGATTCCCAGACCCACCTCACGCTGTGCGGAGCGGCTAACAGAAGCAGCCGGCAGGCAGCAGTGGAGGGGACTGCTGAGCAGCTGCTTTCCGCACAGGCCTGGGACATTGGCTAGGACAGCTGTTTTTATGATTTATTAAGCTTATTGTAGCATCATATCATTATGACTGCATTCCAACAATTGTCTCCAAATATTTATGGGCAGAGCTACTTGGCATTAATTACTGACTGGTTTAAAAAAATAAAATTAAACCTCTGATATCTTGACCACCTATTAATTCAGTACCAAAACCTCTTGAATGATGACTGACAGAGCCAGAGGCAAGCAATGGCAAATAAGAAGATCCCAAAAGGCACTTTCTCAGCTGAAGCTTAACATACTAGCATGTAGTCAAACCTGCTAAGCTACAGAGGATCAAGATGTTTTACCATTTTTAGCTTTTAATTGAAAAATGACGTGAAAGCAATACATTTTCATTGAAACTCGGCAGATCAGAGACTCAGTAAAATAAAACTTCTATCCTATTTGAGATTTCATTTAAGACTCAGAAGATTTTATTTCAGACTATGATTCACACCTGCTGTCTTCTCCTTGCATAAACTGTTGCCCCATCGCTTCCCAGTTGCATTATTTAGTGCTGAAGCAGTTCATCCTGAAAATCTTTTCACACGTAAAAACTTCAGCTTTAACTTGAAACCACAAACCATTCCCTTAGGATTTAAGGAAAACTCTGAGTTTGGCCAAAACAAACACATAATAACACACACTTCTTTCTCCAAGTTGCAAATACAAAAATTAATAGTTTAAATGACAGTTCTCACACATGCTTTCCATTTTCCCCCCTCAAAGGAACCAACACGGAAAAAGAAGCAGGTATTCAGCTTGTCCTTTTGCTGTATCACATTTTGGTCTATCTATAATGTTATCCTGTAAAAAATACTGTAAAGACATTAGCAAGCTACCTGAACCTCATTTTACCTTCAGCTTCTGTGCACCAAGAAAGCCACATAACCAGAAACAAACAGGAGCAACTATTTTGAAACCACAGATCTTGTGTACCCTGAAATGCATTTACAGTTAATTTAAAACATTTTCTGCTCACTGGAAGTAGCTTACCTGAAGGACAGGCACTTTTTGTGGTGTGTTTTGTGGTGACTGGTGAAGCTGTGCCCAAGGCTGATGATGAGGATGTGGGGGTGGTGAAGACTGATGATGTATCCCTGGATGAGGCTGCATGGGAGGACAGGTTGGCATTTGCTGTTGAAAAGACTGCTGTTGACTAGGAAGCTGCTGGCCAGATATTAGTCGCTCTTGTATTGCTTGTGGATCTGCAAGGCCAACACCTGGACAACCATTTGGTCTCATGTGCCCACCCATCTCCCGTGGTGTTGAAGACATACCCATAAACGGACGATTCTGTTGCATGTTTCGGGGGCCCATATTCCTTTGTCCAATTCCCATGGCACCAGGGGGCTGGTGTGATGGCTGAGGATGGGGTATATTTGGATAACTGCCAACTTCCATTGGTATTCCAGCACTGCCAGGTCTAACCTGTGGAGGAGGTGTACCTGCTGGATTACTCATTGCTTTCATAGGTGACATGGGAGGTGGAGAGGCATAAGTTCCCTGAGGCTGTGAAGGGTGCATAGTTTGCGTGTTCATTTGGTTAAGTGAGCCACTGGGGTGGATGGGTTGCTGGTGCATTAGTCCTTGACCACTGTTTGATGGAAATCCGACAGCATTTGGGTATCTTGGTACAGATTGATTCATTGGAGTGTTATTTGTAAGGCCTAAATTCTGATTCATCCCTGTATTATTAACTAATCCCTGATTAAGGTTACTGTAAGGATATCGAGAATACTGCCCTGAGTTGTTTATAGTAGGTGAGGGTACCGTCTGGCTCCGAGAACTAAAATTAAGTGTTTGTGGCCTAACAGCACCCTGCTGGGGAGGATTAGGGGAGAATCTGGGACTGTGGGCTACTGATTCTCCATGGAGAGCAGTGGGGGGATGGTGGTGAAATTGCTGGACTGAGTGTCGCAAAGAAGGTGCCATACTGGGATTCTGCTGGGGCACATGAGACAAGTGGCCAGGTCCTGAGGTGGCAATGAAAGGGTTTCCCTGATTGAGGCCTTCCTGGCCTTGAGAAAACTGGTTCATCCTCTGCTGTTGCGGCTGACCGTGCTGCTGCATTGAAAAATCACCACGAGCCATGTAGTTTCCCATCTGCTGCATGTGCTGAGGATGGCCCTGCCCGGGGGGTCCGGAGGGTGCCTGTGGCGGCTGTGTCGGCTGCGGTTGCTGCTGCTGTTGCTGCTGGTACGGTGCTCTGATCTGGTCTGGCACTTGAACTGCCCGTGGTCCCCACATGGAGCCACTGTCTACGAAGGGTTGCCCGTGCCTTTCATTCTGCATGCTGGGATAGACTCCCATCTGACCACCAGCACCACTGCCGTGAGGAACCTGAGGAACTGGAGGGTTGTGATACTGTGAATGAGGAGACGCTATACCATTCCCAGGGGCATTGCTTATCATCCTGTTCGGCTGATCCATCAGGTGCATTTTCTGCTGTTCGTATTGATTATAGTGATCAAAATGGGTCAACTTGGCTTGATTTTGATTTGCAGGGGGATGATGAAGAGATGACTGTAAAGAGGGAAATCCTTGATCCATGGGCATTTGCTGCCCCATAGGATTTACTGTATTTTCAGGATATCCACATTCTCCAAGACCTTCCAACCCTTCACTGAAAATATTCCCATCTTCTCCAAACAGACTCATCATTCCTGGATCTGCCATCTTTTTTCAGCACACAGCTCCTCAGAGCTACAACTAGAATGCTAGTCTGTGCTTCACCTCGGCGAGGTGTTTTGTCCTCAAAGCCTTTAATCCTCAACTAATCTCCTTCATGTCATTCCATATTTCCTTAATTCTTTTGGACCACGCAGTGTCAGGCAAAGTCTGGTTATTGCTCCTAGAAAAAGTGGGGGAAGGGGGAGAAAGAGAGGAAGATATTGAAATAAATAACGTCAGGCAATATAAAGAAAACATACTTGGCTGTTTTTTAGACAATGCTAGCTAGTTTCAGCCCCTGAAATACATCTTAAAAATCTATTTCACTTTATGAAGGATTCATTAGCTTTATCAGAAGCTTTGTTATGATAGAGAGTTAGAAAGCAAGCAAAACACTAGCCTTAACCTTAAATTAATCCATTCACTACACTTCCTAGTGCTCCTTTCTTGGGTGGAACAGAACAAAAGAACACAACATGCAGCAGCAGCAGCTGCCACAGCAGGTAGGCAGATGTATGAATATAGCCAAGCAGCCCATCTGCCGAACTAAAGCCCTGAAAACGCTCTAGTTACCAACAGCATGTCCTTAACCTTATTCCCTTGAGCTGCGTAATCAGATGAGCAAGCAGAAGCGCCAAGTCCTACGATGGACTAAAGTTAGTTATACAGACAACAGATTTTTCAAACGCACGCAGAGATGACCCTCTAAAACATACCAAACTTAGCATTTAGGAAGAAAAAAAAAATATATTTTTTTTTAAACACACCATTTATCTTAATTTAATGAAGTTGTAAACTGAAAGACGTGATGCTTCTTCCCATTTAAGCAAAACTATATGCTCAGTTTGTGTATGAAAATTAAATTCAAAAGCTTCATTCTATGATAGAGTAGATTTCTCAATCCATACCCTAATTTTTCTCATGATGATAACAGGGAACACTATCATTGGAGTCCATTATTCATCTTCAGGCAATCATGCTACTAACTGCAACTACAGCAGTTTAGAAGACCACACTGAAGTTTTGTTCTCTCCAGGATTATAATCTTGAAAACTCACTCAGGTGAATAAGTCATGGCAAAAGAATTTAAATAATAAAATGCTAACCTAACAAGGTACACACTTGGACTTGGGGGAAAAAGAAAAAAGCAATACACAGTAACAGAGTAGATTCAGAAAAGTTCCCATTTAGGTTTTTCACAGGAAAGATTGGCATGTTCTGAAATGCGTCACCTGTCCTCCCCCCGCAACAACTCGAAAGATTTTGTTTGGATCTGCTTATTATGAACAAAACTAGTCTAATGTCATCTTTCCTTCTTAAGATCAGAACTTTAAATGCTATGTCTTATATCTCAAAATAAAGTTTAAGACAAGGAAGCCTATCCACGTAGCAAATAAGAACAACAATTTTTTGCATCTTTGTTATAATTTAGTAGCGACTGTACTTGCAGATACCAACTTGTTCTTAATCGGTGATCAAAGAAAAGATTGACGAGTTTGCACTATCACATCTCACATTTTGTTGCAGATGAGGGATGCAAAATGCCAGGCCAGACTATTTTAACTAAAGGCAATTTGTTCCAGACAAGTTTTAGGGAGAAAGTATCAGCACATTTATTACACTTTTTGTAGCCATTGTCAAGAGGACCTTCTACAGCATGAAGCAGAGGGCAAGAGGAAAAGTGTAAGCATTTATCACTCCTCTTAAAATAGCATTTGAATGTCACCTTTAAAACCACACTCTTAAATCTCTTTAGTGCTCAGCTGGGATATTAACACATATTTCTAAATCACTTGGGGGCAAAGTCCTATGAGCCATCTTATACCTCTAATATCTATTTATTTTGATTTAATTTTCTTTATTAAGCAGAAGCCATCTGTAATATTTACCACCTCAATCAGTTCATTAAAGCACAGTTAAGGAAGTTCCAACAACAAGGCGAGAAGGAACCTCCTTCACCAAAACAAGCTTTTGGTATGAGACTGCTCCAGAGCAGACCACTCCGTCGTGGTGAAGACCCCTCCAGTGATTCAAAATTGCCCGAGGACTTCTGACACTGCTACCTTGGCTGATGCACACTGCCATCAGGAGCTGGCAAAGCTGGACATCAGTGTGTACTGAGAGTCTCCATCTAATGGAACAGTCTCTCTGCTTAGAAATGCTAAAAAGCATAGCACACAGATACTGTTACATCCCAACCGCTGATGTAATCTGGGCAATATCAAACTTGAGCCAAGTAGAGGATCTCACCCACCAGCTAACCTATTTACAGCCACAGAATTATGAACAAGTAAGAATTTTCACTCATTTTATTATATAAATCATGTCTACTAAAAGAATCATTTTTGACAACAAGCGTGCTCTACTCTCCTGAAGCACTAAAGAAACTTTGCAATAAAAGTAACTGAAATCTACATAGAAGAATTCTCTTTGCTGTTATAGACAAGCTAACAGAGCATGTCTAGAAACAACGTTTCCAACATCAAGCACCCATTTGAATCATACTGCTTCTTTTACTGTTTTTCAGCTGACAGGCTTCCAATAAAATTCAGGCCAGAGTCAGACACTGATAACAGTCAACATCGGCTCTTGCCAAACCTTCTTCTACTTCCCCAAATAAAAGTCAGACCTCTGATGTGATATATGGCTAACAGCACATGTTGAAGAATGAAAGACAGTAGCAGCTACAGCCTGATCAAAACAAATCAACCAGTGTTTTGATAAGGAAACAGTCAATATTGGAATTACCTAATAAGCTCTCAACCTTCTACGCTAACAGGATAGATGTCTTCTAGATAGTTAAGCAAGTCATAGAGTCACAGCCTTATTTTAAGTTGCAATCATTTCTTTGCTGCTTTCACTACAAGCAATGTATAGTCTCTGCTTAAATCCTCAAGGCTGGTAAAAAAAAAAAAAAAAGCCTACACACAAAGGCAGGACCTGCATCAAACAATAATTCTAGCTAAAATATTCAGTAAGTGCCACTGTTCACCTCCCCATGAAAGCAGACATACTAACAGCAAGACTGACCTTGATAAACTTGGCTTCAAGTCTTTTTTTTCTTATTAAATACTTTAAAAATACGAGTTTGTGCATCTTCTTCTCTGCTATCCCATAAGCTAAAACCAACAGACCTTCATGAAGCAGTGACTATTTTCCAGGTACAAAGGAGAGAATATATGAACCCTTAGCAAGGCAGATTGCTGAATAAAGTCTGAACGCATGAAGATATATTGAACTTTTTTTTTTTTTAAATAATCTTAAACAAACTACAGAGATTCTGCTATAAAATTCTATAGCTTTTCTTTTCCTGAACATGAAAGATTGCACCAACAAGACTGAACTAAAGAGTGAATGAATACATTTCCTTAAGACTGCCTAGACAACCTATTTCTGTTCAAAGCAATGGTACTATCCCAACTACCAGGACACAGTCAATTGCTTAACAACCCTGTTGTCTCAACAGACAAAGCTTACATTTACTCCAGTCTGCAACATTCCAGTCCTAAACAGCTAGATCTCAAATTTAAGTAGTAGTTAACTATTGCTCAACTTCGTATTTCAGAGTTACATGGACTCAGTAGCCTTGGACAGCTTCCCACTTTTATGAGTGGAACTAAACTGGCTGCTGCATACACATAACCTGATCTAGGGCTGCAAACACTAAAACCTGAACTTCATTTAGTCTTGCCCCCAAAGCAGCAGATCCAGGCAGTCAAGACCAGGAGGCAGCACACAGATGGATGTGCTCTCCAGAACACCATCCTCACATTCTGCCATTCAGAACAACTTCTTGTAAATCAACAGGTTCCTCGATTCAGCTCTCAATCCTTCCACACAAGAAATTTAGCAGCATTTCTTGATGGCCATGCAGCAAGTAAACTGAATAACAGAACGTGAAAAGGCAACTAATACTGCCTGCTTCAAGCTTTGAAATGAGATGTATCATGGAGTTGATATTTTCACAGCTACCAGTTGGTATCTCAGACAAAACTCTTAAGTACTTGACAGACACAAACGAAACAGTTACTCATATAATGGAACTGTGCACCTACAACGCAATACAATAGACACTGTGAATACTGTGCTATTTTGAAGAACTAGGCTAGAAAGACCTCTTATGCTAAAAAACAAAGCCCTGCCAAAGGTCATTGCGAGACTGGAGCCTCAAAATGTAGGATTAAACATTAGACTACTAAATCTGCATTTAAACATTGCATATTTAAACTGCTTTTCAAAAGTCCTAAGCTCCTACTGGCTGTTAGGGGTAGTAATTTAAGCATTTGCCGCATGGAAGTAGATGACACAAATGACAGCAATTAAAGTCACATTCTTATTTTATGAACAGAAGAAAACTTCATCAAAAACTTTCATAAACACATATAACACCCTGACAACATAGGAAAAGTGAGATGGCTGATGAGACTTCTACCTTTCAGCTCATTTACCCACTGCGCGAACAGCACTGCTGATGCCAGGGCAGTTATGCAAGTGCCTGACCGCGTCCGTGGGAAGCACGCCTAGTCTCCTGCGTGTTTAATGCTTAGTTGTCATTGCTGTCACAGACAACTCTTCAAACATGGTATGTTCCTCCTGCATGTAGATTAGCCAAAATAGAAGAGCAGATCTGTAAAGTGATTGCAATGTGATTTCTGACTGTAACTTCCAAAGAAACTTGGGTTATCTGAATGCCTAAAGACACTTTTTTTCTTCTTCATATAGAATGCCTTCCTAGTATACACTTCACACACTTACAGCTGTGTTAAAAATTAAGTCCGTATAGTTCGTATCAGATCAAAGGATGTCAGGAATCGCATTCCCCCCCCGCCCCAGGAAAAGGGAGACGGCACTTTGCAAGGATGAAAAGAATGACCTCACACCCTTCAGCAATATTCTGCCTTCAGTGGGAAGAGTCAGCAAATATGGTATAAGTATTTCTGAAAAGTTTACTTTCAGAACTACCTTAGTAAAATTCAGTTAGCTCTTTATAGAAACACATCCTTACAGAAATTTGCAGCGGCAAATATAAGGCAGTCAGTATCCCTTGTTAAACTAAGAATTGTGTATGTGTGTGTGTGCGTGTGAAAACCTCATAGGCCTTTCCTCGAAAGTCACAGGTTTTGCCTATGTGCAGCTAAACGCCATGAATGCTATTCAGTAACATCTTTTTTGGGCACGAAATCCATGAAATCGTAAGTTTCCCATGTACAATAGTTAAGCAGAAGCCAGACTGCATTTTATTTCCTTAATGCATGATGTACTTTGGCAAAGAACAGGCTTTTACAGAGGCAACTGAGGGCACAACAGCCTTCGAATATTTGGCAGCTTGTTGCTGTCAAGCAGCTGATGCAGGAATGACCAGCTAGAGTTCAGCCTGTGCCACGCATTTGGAAACAATATCCTACGTCATTCAAGTTCATGGGAGCTGTGATAGGAGACCACAACAGCATCACGTAGGAGTACTCTGATGCAAACCCACCCAGCCTGGTTGTTACATCACATGCGCCCATCGCAAACGACTTCTGTGTTTGCTGTACCCGGCGGGGCACTGCTGATTTTAAGTCAGAACCTGTAACATTAAGTAAGAAGCCTCAGCACGTCTTTTCTCTCCAGTCCAGAAGAAAAGAGGGGAAAGTTCATAGCCATTTATTAGAAGTACGTACTTGGAGGTTTTTAATGAGGTAAGCAGAGGAATAAAAAAAAAAAAAAAAAGTTTTTCACATTTAAGAACGTTACAAACACGAGGTGGGAGGAGAGGTGGACAAGCCCAAGCCAGAAGCACTTCAGTTTCAGTGTTATGTAGCCTGGAATTTTAAGAGGCCTTTTTTGGTCACACGACCACCCTCTCTCCCAATGCAAGTTTAAAATACAGATGTGAGGAGGAGGGGGTTTATCTAAAAATAGTCCTAGACGAGCAGGGGAAACAACTGCAGTCACAAAAATATTTCAGGAACACTCTTTAAAGCATTCGACAGCGGTGTTACCTTGCAAGTAACCCCACGAAGGGGAACAGTAACGCCGGAGGAGGTTCGAACCTCGCCAGCGCGGCCCACGCAGTCAGCGGGATTTTCGGTTTCGGCGGGGGCCGGGAGCGCTTCAGCGTCCGCCGCCCGCTCGCCCGGTGCCAGCTGCCGGCCTGATGGGCGGCGGTGCGACGGCCGGGCGAACAAAAAGCCTAAGCAGGGCCGGGGGGGGAGGTGGTGTCAGGGAGAAGACTTATATTGTTGCCATCAGCCACCAAGAAATCTCCCCGCAATTACATTCTCTTATAAAGCTGACACTAAACCGACCGGGGGATTCAAGAGGTGGGGCCAGCGGCGACCCGCTGAGGCGCTGAAAAAACACCCCGCGCAACTGATTACTCTTGTTAAGGGCCACGCTTTTTGTGCACCTACTGCAGTTGTCACTGATTAACCAACTGATCTGGCAATTTCCTACATTCTTTTGCATTTAAAAAGGATCTGAGAGGCCGAGAGTCATCCCCTTTCATATTCCAGGGGGAGTGGGAGGCTGCGCCCCGGCCGGCCAGCCGCCTGGCTGGGGTGCGCAAGGGCGCGGAGGGGCCCCCACTCCAGCAGGCCCCTCTCCTCCCCCAGCCCAGGCCTGCCAGGCCTGCAGCTGAAAATAATTTATCTGTTCGCTCTGCCGGGCTCCCGGCATATGTGATTGGGAGGGAAGCGTATCCATCATGAATAAACTTGAGCACAAAGACAGGCTGAGTGTCACAGGATACAAAAGGGCAGAGGTCGCCGCAGCGAGCGGGAGGGTTTGCGCAGGGCCGGGCCGGGCCTGGCGGGCATGGCCGCCTCATGCAACCTCCACACGGCAGGGACAGGCCGGAGCCTTTCCAGTTTTTTGTCACATCCCCTGGAGTAAACAAAGCCCCGCGCGGCCCAAGTCACAAAAAACCGTTGTAAACAACAAAATAATCGGAGACGTGGCGAAGCGCCGAGAAAAACGGGGCCTTTTCTCTTCCGTTTGCTGGAAGTAGCTCACCGTGTTTACACCCGGAAAGCTGGGAATTGTAAAAATTCATGAGGTGGATACTCAAATGTTTCCCAGGGTTTCTGAACATGTGATTTTCACTGAAATGTATTTTTTTAATCACGGGCAGGTTTTAAGACTTAATCGTATCCCAAAAGGCTATTTCCAGCTATAGAATTATGAGTGCTTTAAAGTAGCCAGACCCTATATTTTACTTTACCTGTTATAAGGCCAATACAATCATGTTTCATTCATAGTTTATGAAGTCTGAAAAACCACTTGATGAAATTACAGTCTACCGATACCACACATGGTATATTTGTCCACATATATTCTATAATCATTTCAATTTATGACTTGTACTTAAGAGTCATTTTCCTGTACATGTGTTCTTCATAAATACTGGTAGATCACAGTCTGCGCTTGTACAGGAACCACATATCCACACTCATTTCTGTGAAGATAAATACACCTTCTACATCCAAAGTGAAAAGCCAGAGTTTTCACAGAACTAAAGAGAACATATTTCAGGATTGTGGAACAAAATGGTAGTTCTCCCTTACGTTCTTTACACGTGGCAAGATGAATCACCCTACATCTGAACTGAAGCCCTCACTCAACTTCCAGTATTTACAATAATTTTTGCCCAATACACTTAAGCATACTGTCTTGAACCTTTACAGAAAAACAAACAAACAAACAACAACAAAAATGTATTAACATTGGGAAGGGGTTACAAATTATCTTTTAAAGAAACAAATAACATCAATGTTTTATAAAGTATTTTAAATGAAATCATACATGCTCCACTGGATTTTACAAATCTTAACTTTCTGTTAGTACCAGACTAATTACATATTTTATCATATACGATAGACTAATTAAAAGAAGTGTTAAATTATTTCACTAACTTAAAGTCAACCGTAAAGAAAAAGAAGTGGGGAGAGAGGGGTGTGGAGAAAGACAGTACACTGCAGGACACAAAGCAGTAGATGGGAGTGCATAGATTTCAGGAACCTTCATTTACTGCCTGGACCATTAAGTAGGTCCAATAACGTCCCACAGATATGGGGGACAGCTGAGCAACAGGACAGATACCAAAGACATTCCACAACTACTGTTTATTGGAATACTTATTTGTGGGTTTGTTTGTTTGTTTGAACAAAATTAAGATACGCATCTTGAACATCCTACTGTTTTTTTGAAAAAGGATATGCCAAAAAAAGGTGGTTTATTCTTGGCCTGTAGAATGGAAGTGGGGTCCTGCATGTACAAAAGAAGTTTCATTCTTTTGTTTAAGAGTAAACAAACTGCTGCATTCAAGTTCACTTAGACATGGAAAAAAGGGTGCCTACAAAGTATAAAAGCAATGGTGCCAGAAGTTATAAATTGGCATGGGGACTGTCAGATGAGTGCAACCCTCATCATGCATCGTGTGCAGTGTGGCTTATCTTTCCAAGCAGGACCAAGCTAGAATACTTTTCCTCTATAAAAAGCAGGGGAGATTCAAAAGGAAGAGAACCCAATTTTCTTGTGCAAAACTCTAATGGGTCTCCACTTTCTTCTTCACAAAGAAGAAAACTAACTGGGGTATTTTTAAGTGTGTTGCTTAACTGATATGCACGTCTAAAATTTGTCCAATGTAGTTATGTGCAAACAAACAAAAAAAGCCTTCCAGGGAAAAATTTGTCATCTAAAGTTTTAGAACTATGCAATCTCAGCCCCCTCCTCATCAAGATTTTGAAGAACTTGGAAGTAGCTTGCAAGTCAAAGATAATTACTGACCCAGTACCCAGAGCCATAGTCATTCAAGCTATTGCAAGCAGTAGGACAGCTGACATTCATCTACCACAAAATCTTTTACGCCCAACAGGAAAGTTCTTGAGCTACCTTCAATTCTCCACAAGCTTTTCAGAGATTGATGGTGAACATACAAGAGCAGTACTGCATTCATGGATAAGATAAGAAAGGAAATTTTTACTCATCTGAAACAAACTTTGAAACTGGTTCCATTTCACAGTAGGTAGCTCTACCTTCTCTCAAAAAGCAGGGCTAAACTTAATTTTATAATAGAAAGCCTAATGATTCACATTCCATTTAAATTTACCTTTCAACCATATCAATCTTGCTGCAGCATCTACAGAGGACTAGAAGTTTTCAAGTCCTTTTGAATAAACAAACAGAAGAACAAAACAAAAAGATACATTCCCACACTGCCCTCCCCTCAACAAAACCAAAAATTTATTTCTACTCACTGGAAACCTGTGAGGTTAAAATTTAGTGTAGAGGTTTTTTTGTTTTGTGTTTTTCTTAAGTAGGAAAAGCAAGCAAATTAAATGAGGGGGCAGGCTGACTAAAAGATTGGAGTACTATTTTACAAGCGCGAGAAATAGGAAGGTTTATTTCGTAGAATCATAGAATGGTTTGGGTTGGAAGGGACCTTTAAAGATCATCTAGAGTTTGGAAGAGTTTCTACTGCAAGCTTAGGTGGACTAGCAGTGTCTTTATTTTGTGTTTGTAAATACCTGAAAAAGTGAAAGTCTGACCCATAAGACAGCCATCAGAAGACTAAAAGCATGAACACCTACACTGTGTTTTACTTAAGCAGCAAACAGTAAATAGCATTATTATAGCATCCTTAGTACATCAGGAACCATTTGATGGTTTGTCTTTCTAAATTAGCATGCAAAGACCGAATAATACAGTGCACAGCTGAGAAGAAAGTATGGATGAGGCTCTGCTAGAGATCAGTTGATTTAGGAAGCATAGGAATCAGTAGCAGATGAAATTCTTAAGTTGTATAAGCAAATATCATTTGCACCTACAGCTGAGACTAGGGTAACTTCTTCATTAATGAAGCAATAAAATCTAGCTCCTTGTCCATCTGTCCCCATCCCCCCCAAGTTATATATACTATATAAAACTAGTTAGGAAAGTAAAAAAAACTAGTTAGGAAAGTAAAAGTACTGAGAAGTACTTGAAAGGTATGCTGAACTGCCTGTTGCCACTAATTAAACCTCCACAATGAGCTTTCCTGACCAGCTTTTTACAGCACCTTTTAAATTACTGTATCAAATCACAAGGCATCATCCAAAAACCTAAAACAGGCAAGATCATGATTCTTCCTTTCCTACCCTGCTCAGCTCCTGAAATCCATGTACCTCTGTGTTTTCAGACAATGGTAATCTCTGAACCCAGTTTTGAAATAAAAGCAAGAGAAAAGACCACCTCAAAAAAGTATATGTTATGTCCTCAAAGGAGACTGCACCTTCAAAGCACAGCAAGCAATGAAACATCTCACCTCATTTAACAGCCAGTCACAGAATCAGGTCCCCTTGGACACTGTATACCAGTGTGCCAAGCTTGGACAAGAAGTTGTTGAGGAAAAAAGTTTTATTTGAGAAACTTCAGTGTCTTACCACTCTAAAATACATGAAGACTTAACTTGATAGACTGATTTTTCTACCACTTGGCCTTTGTAAAACTGTTAAGGGGGCTCTTTTGTTTGTATTTCCCTAAAACCCAGGTCTTCACTTCTCAGTTTCAAGGATGCTAACAGAAGGACTTAACACCAACTGCACCTTTCATACCTCCATAGCACCCAATACATTCTGCTCAGCTCTGCAAATTACCCAAAACCCAAAAAGAGAATAAAGAAGCAAGAGAGATACTGGGACCAGCTTAATCAAGAGATGTCTGCAAGGCAGTAGCAATAGCAACAGCTGCCAGCCGGATTTGTTCATCAGGACTGTCAGGAGTCCCAGCCTGCTTCTGAGCATCCAGGTAAGCCAACTGCCACCTTCCCTTTCAAACACACCCCTCACTAGTCAGCCATGCCTCTCACTGCAAGCTTAGGTTACAGCACAGGCTGCACTCTCAACGTATTCAGAAAACATTGCTACCAAAACCTAGAAGTCTTTATTTAAAATTAAGATTTTTTTGTGTCTTTTTTTCCTCTGGGGAAGACTGCATTTGTGTTTTATTTGTGGCTACTTATAAAGTAACTTTCTAGGGGCAGGCTAAGTGAAGGCTTTATTGAACAAATTCTAAGCCTCAGACTTGACAATATTGACAGTCTCTTATCAAAAAAGACGATATCTATAATTACCCAAAACCATAAATAGCATCAAACTTATTTTTCTGATTATTCAATACTACGCTTTTAGGCATCTGCATTTATAGAAGCAGCAGCTAGTTGTTAGTAACATTAAATGCTAAATGGTGTACATACTCTAGTAACTCTTCCTGACACCTCCATATAAAATGAATTTTCTTCAGAAGGGATGGAACATGCTATGAAACAAGAATTTCTCTCTCTATATAAGTGTTTTAGTAAATAGTAATTGAAGCATTATGTAAAAAAAAAAAAACCAAGAACACTACCACCACCATTCTCCCCCAAACCAATCAAGAAAACCCAACAAAACTACTTCAACATCTGTCTCCTTAAAAGGAAAAGCTCCCCTATTCTTTAGGGATCTCAAGATTGTAAGCAGCATCATATACAGGAGGGATTATTAAATTTTTTCACAACATCAAGATGCTCTTCTAAGAAATAGGCTAAATCACTTTTTCTGTCTACAATAAACATGTAATTCAATTTAGTTCATTTAAACCATGAGTCAGCTCCATGCTATCAGCCTGATCTGCAAATAGCCCTTGTTGATAGTCTGGGAATTTGAGATTATTGATATGACCATGACATACTACTTTACCTGAGGATGAACAGTTAATTTTTCATGTCTTACACCTGTTCCCTATGTCTTCTTCACAAGGACAAAACTGGGCTTCCTCTCACACCTTCTAAAAACTGGAATGAAGTAACAGCATTAAAGCTGGAGTGAATTTACAGGCAAGGTCCAGAACAGTACTCTAATAGCCTTTTTTTCCTGAGCTGAAGCCAACCAAAACAAGTTTAAAGACAGAGTTTCATTTGAGAAGCAAGGAGGAAGTATACATCAACAAAGCAGTGATGCAAGGAACATCTACAAGATAGAAATCTATGTAGTGCCTCTTTTTCAAACATATGACGGCAACATAGCCCAATCATTTCTACTTTGTTAGAAAAGCAGTGTCCATCTATTATTTCACAAAAGACATACCACCTTTTACGATAACTGATACAAATGAAACAGGGCTACAGAACACACTCTGAAATATTTTTACAGTTTTGAGAACTAGACTGAAGATTTCAGTGTTTACCACAAACTTCACATTTCTCTGGAGCCAAGAGACTGCACAGCCAGTTTCCCCTACTTCTTTTTCACTAGGCATCTGGAGCTTTGACTGAATTCAAACCCAGATAACTACTAATTCATCTATTTAAATTAATTTCTCATTCCTGCTGCACCATACAGTAGCTACTTAATCTGAGAGCCTTGTAAACTAGGCAGACTAGCATACCAAATAACTCCTTAAACCATTAGTAGACACTCACTCCACTGTTTGTTGTTCCCAAACTTCAGAAATCACATGCTGGATTCCCCTTGATCCTGATTTTGTATCTTCCCTAGGAATGCTCCAAGTGCAGAAGATGAGGTAGGGAAGCTTTTTTCCAAAACACTGCAGAGCCTCTTACCTGACATTCCACAGCCATTCTCGTTGCTCAGCTAAACTATTAACAACATGGTAGCTGCTCACGACTGAGCACACAACTGAAATGCTGAGTTGCACAGCTGTTATCCATCAATAAAAACATTCCTGTTTCACCGAGTCCTCTCCTTCTTGGTCACTGTTTCATTCACTCCATGTTTTTCAAGAAGGCAACACATCTCATGGGCATGGAGCTTCTCTTCTCACTCTGCGCAGAACAACGTGTGGCAGCTGCGCTGATAGTCATGCACTTGCACAGAAAACCACCCAGAAGTATATTACATCTCTGATAATGCAATACATCTATCCTCCCAAAAGGCAAACAATTGCTCTTATCAGCAACTCTATAATATTTTATTTCTCCACTATCAATTTCTGCCAACATCAAGCTAATAAATGCATGATCCCCAGTTAGAAATCAGCGGTTAAGTTACATATACCGTATTAGCTGGCATCTGGGGGCAGAGGGGGGGCTAATTTGAGAAATACATAGAAACCTTGCTTTCAGGAGAATGAGCATTAGCACTTTCAATGTGCTCTGGGATTTCAAGTTGAATGTATGAACGACAAAAAAAAAAATCACTTTACAGTAATTTTCAGCTGGTTGCCTAACACCCATCTCCTAAGTGACTATCATCAAAACACAACCATAACACTAGTGATGAATTAATATTAAAACCCTTCAGTGAGATCACAGAAGTCCTCAAAAAACAGCCCAAGTTGTCAGAGCGCAATTCTCCCACACACTGAGTGGTAGTCAGGTTCTGGAAATAAAAGCTTTGTTCAATTACAGAAGTGGGTGCTAGATACATTTCTCATTTACACATATAATTTTGAAATCCAAACCAATTTGACAGTGTCTAAACAGATTTTAAAAGCTAAGAACGAACACTTCTAGAAGGAAGAGACGCAGTAGTCAGAAAAAGGGAAGCCACTCACTCCCTAGGACAACTTGACTAGCAAGGGACTGCACTCTGACAATTTTACATACTTCAGCAGGGATAATCAGTGAAGTTTTGCAGGGCTTCTCTGTACCAGCAAGTCAGAAGTGGTTACAATTCTTCACGTATAAAATGGGGGTTTTGTTATTCACCTATTTTGCTTTACAGGAATACTCCTCAGTTGCACGCCTGCGTTGCCACAGTCTCTGCTGCTGTCGGTAACTTACCAGTATCACTCAAGAAAGAGCAACAGCCCAGCAATCTGTGAAAGGGATAATCTAAGTGACTGCAGGATGAAAGAAGTGCTAAAGACGAGAGCAGCCTAAAATAGCAGTCTGAAGATGGGCAGCAGGCATCTATCTGCCTGCCAAAAGAGAAGACACCTCACGGGGTAAAGTTCCCCAGCTCCTGGGCCAAGAGAGGGATGGCCGCTCCAAAGTTCGTTAATGCCTCCCTTGGCTCCCTGCTACTTCTTACTAGTCACGTATTTTTGTCTTCACAAATAAGGCTTCAGATATTTCTCCCACTGTCTGCTGCAACTGAACGTTTAGCATAGCTGTGTGTTCCTGACTGAGCCCACCACAGACCGAAGCACAGCACTCCTCCCAGGGCGGGGGGCAGCTGCCATGTAGGATAGGCCTACAGCATTGCATGCACAACTAAGATGAGTAAACGCATTTGCTACAAAGAAATGAAAATGCACCTAACGAAGTTTTTCAAGATATTAGATGTGCATGTGTTGCATGCGAAGTTCCTGAGAGGAAAGGAAAATAAGCATGCAAGCCATTTTCTCCAAAACCACAACCCCCCTAATTCCCCAGGTCAGCGCAGTGTCTGGTCCTTCAACATTTTACTCGGATCAGCAGATGAGGAAACAGTCGCACCAGAAGGCCCTGTAACAGATGGAAACCAGAGCAGCTGGAGAGCAGGGAAATGTCTGTGCGGGCGCGGGGCGAGGGGGTGGGGTGGGGGCAGAAAGCCCATCCCCGCTCCCGAGCTTTAAAGCTGTGTGCAGCCATCACGCGGTACTGCAAACTCAGCCCACAGATCTGCTGGGGAGAAAGTTGAAGGAAGTGGTACGTGGCCAGATGATTTAGTGCTTCCCAGACTTCCCATCAGGAGAGCAACACTGAGCTGTGCAACACAGACCTGCAAGTGCTGGGTGCGAGCTCCTCAGAGGAGCGGGAGGTAGCGGAAAAGAGCAAGCTGGGCATTTGCCTTATTCATGAAAAGCACAGCAGATGAAGAACTGCCAGCTTGAGAAAGCCTAGAACTGGAACAGTGAGGAAGGAGACAAAACTATACATGCATACCAGAGAAATGAGCAAGGAAACGGGATGAATCAAGATCAAAACCAATCAAGGTTTGAGGGATGCGCTTTTTTTTTTCCCTTCTTTTTTTTAAATAAGAGGTATTACAGAACCAAAGTGGCACAGAAACACATTTTTTTAAAGAGGAAAACCCAAACATGGTAAATGAGGAAAAATAAAATTGAAGAAAAACACCCTGCCATATGGTACAATTATTCCACTACAGTTCAGATTCACAGCTTTACAACACCTGCGCAGTTAATAACCATATTAAGTCATACATGATGTCACCAGTGTTTCTTTTCTCAACTTCGTTAACTATTAGGGAAATACATCTAACAGGGGCTTCCACACTTCTGGAAAGACAAATGACTGCCCATGATTAAGATGCCCATCCCCTGGCACAGCTTGGATGGCAGCCTAACCCCCGTTCCCAGATGAGGGAAACAGACCAAGCCCTATGAGGGAAACAGAGGGATTATGCAGAGATAGTTTTATAAACAAGAAGAGCAGTGTGGGGGTTTTTTCTTGTTTGTTTGTTTCTTTTAATCCTGGTTGGAACTACCTTCTGCAATCCTTTTGGCTCCTCAAGTCAGGAGACAAGAAACTAAACTGATCAACACGTAAGACGGAAGTCCTCATGTGAGAGCAGCAGATTACAGTGTTAACCCAGATAATGCAAACAAGGTCATTCAATGCTTGTAAAAGGCACACAGAAATACTTCATTTTATATATTTTTATATCTATTACTGTTCTTTACCTGGCCTGCCACGTAGAATTAGACTTTGAACATTGATTTTCAGCAGCTGTGAGCAAGTGCAAAATTGACAGGACAGCAGAAAGTTTTCATGACAATTTTTCCTCCTTAGTTATTCCTGTTCCTAGCCACAAACAAGATGCTTTTATTCTCCTGCTTACCCCAAACATCTCAAGAAAATATTCGGGTGCAGTCTGACAGTAAGGGTACGCTGATCTAACCGTTAGCTGCCATGAGAAGATAGTCACCACAGGGGCAGTTGAACAGCAATGACATCACAAGGGAAGAAGCAAGAGTGGTACAGCTGATTTCAAGCAGCACAAACCATTGGATCAGCTTATTACTATACCACTCATTCAAACTGCCTTCAGGCCACGGCCAGGTGGTTCAACAACTTAACCTGAAAAGCACAGCACTAAACCAAGCCAGGCATTTGCTGTATAGAAAGAACATGAGAAACCAGTGCCTGCTGGTATGACCTCCAGAGGAAAAATTAAAAAAGAGTTTAATTTGGTCAAATACGTGAAAAAATACTTTGCATCTAACTGATCAAACACACAATCAAATCAACACCAAACACTACACACAGAAAATCTTGCAATTACTGCTAGCTACTCCTGCCGGCTGGAAGGGAAGATTGCTGACTTGGAGTTATTTCATACCAATGTGCAACTCCAGTGACGGATGTGCAAATATTCTGGGGTCTGGCGCTAGAATTTCTTTTAGACAAGAAATGTTATACCTCAGTGTGATTTAGGAAAATAAAGGCCATTTCTGAATACTAAGGATATTTGTCAAGAGAGTCAAAGAACAGGTTTTAGTTAAGACATTCCAAAAGCAATTAATCCATGGTGCTCAGAGGACTGCCTCCAGCAGTTCAAGCCAAGCACACACACAGTCCTTCAATGAATGGCTGTGATGGATAAACACACTGCTTAAAGGGAGAATATTTCATCTACATCCAGTCAACACCTAGGAAGCCTTCTGGACACAGAGAGGTAAAACTTTCTTAGATTTCTCGTAACACTTCTCCTGCTCACATTGTACTTGTCTGCAGTCCTCCCTAAATCCCCATATTAAAAGTCCATTAGCATAAGATTGGGTTCTACATATTCTTTTTTAAAAAACATATTCGCCACAAGAATTTTTAAATATATCCCACTATTTGAAACACTTTTGTTCCAAGAGCTGACCATTACAGACTATTTTCTAGATATGGCAGGACAAATTCCTTCCTGTCTGAGAGTTTCCATGGTAATAAAAGTCCCCTTTAAACACATTCACGGTGGTTTGGGCAGGCCAAACAGGCAGCCTTTGTACTGAAAAGCTCCCTCTTTGTACTCCTCTGTGCTGATCCTGCACAAACTACCGTAAAAGTGTATTTTAGTGGAGGCTGAGTAAAAACTAAGGCTCACATCAGTTTCACACGACAACTGTTTATTCCACAGCACAGATACAATCCTCTGGAAGATTCCCTTCCCAAAGAATTTCAAGTGGTTGGAGAAAGCAAGCTACAGGACAGCCTACGGCACGTTTCAAGCAGACCTAACTTGAGCAACTTTGCCCCTTATGCTATTAAAAAAGATGAACTGAAATGACCATCCTCCTTTTCCCTTCCCCTCCTCCATGCCATGTAGTCTCATTGCTATTTGGAGATGGCATATTTACACCAGTGCATGCGTCTCTAGTTAAATAAGCGTAGTCTTAATTGATAGCTCCACATCAATATGTAGATCTGTCATGGAAAGGGACTGGGAGAACAGCCTAATGTGTGCTTCAAATTGCTGTTTGGAGGAATATACAGAAACAACAAATGGTTTTAGGATGTTCAACAAAGCACCTCCCTTTAAATTTCTATATATTTGCATTTGTACTCTGATATCTTTGAGTACTAGCACAAATTCTAGCACATTTAGGTCTTCCTACAAGTGAAGCATTTTTGTACTAGGAGTTTACATTTCAGTAAATGTCACAGTATTTCAGATTTAGAAAGATTTTTTTTTTCCCACTACCCCTACAGCAGACCTTCTACTGATGCTGGACCAACTCTGCAGGCAGTGGATTCTCTTAAAGAACTAAATCATGAAGCATAAACATACAACTTTAATTCACTAAGTTTTCAGCCATCCTTTGGATTTTTCTTTTGTTAGGTTTTGAAAATTTGTATGCAGATTTCATTTTATATAAAAAGTCTCTATTTCCTGATCAAGTTTGTTCACTAGTTTTCAAACCCTGTAGCTTCAGATGTCTCCATAAGACTCTGAAGTGCAGCTCAGTTCCCAAGCCAGTATTTCTTTGCTTACAATAAGGGAGAGAAAATTTAAGCATCTAACTTGCACAGTGAGCTATTCTCCAGTGCTACCATTAAAATTTTGGGTTTTTTTTTTTCTACCTCACCTAGTGGAAATTTCAGCATAGTACGGACTCCCTCATCTAGGCTTTTCAGAAAACGTACTAAGAATGTATTCTGTATGCAGGAATAGCTCTGAGAAATCAACATAATGTTTCATCTCTCATCTCAACAGTTTTAAAACACCCCTCAAACACACACATGCACACCCCCTTTCTTAACCTCCCTCTGCCTCCCGTAACTCATTTCCCGTTGGGTGCCCCTACTTCTGAGAGGTCTGATGTTGACTGCGGACTCTTTTTGCTTCCCAAGAATTGAAGCAGTTTGTATGGAAAGCATTATCCAGATGAGTGGAAAAAATCAGTCTTGTGATCACTTTCACAAGCGTAAGAATGAAAATACCTGATCTTTGTCAGATCTGATTTAGAGGCATTTAAGTTTGCTTTTTGGCAATAGAGGAAACAGCCTTAAAATTACAGCAAGTTTAAAATTGTGGGAGGCAGTCCAGTAATATTTAAGACAAGCAGATTGAATAGAAAGGAGAGGTTTGAGAAAGGCATGTTATGCAGAACTATTATGAACCCATAAAACCAAGCTGTAACTTTCTGGAAAAGCTTTTTGGTAGGCAAGAACAGGATCAGAGCAGATATAGAAAAATCAGAAGACAGCAAAGTAATTCATGAAATGCCTCTCAAAGTAAGTCTAGTAGCTCACTGACTACTTGCAACTGAAAAATTATGTTTTTAGCTTAAGCAAAAGCTGACAGCATTTATTTTTTTCCAATAGAAAATTTCAACTCGGGAAAAGAAACTGAACAGAATTTGTTTTGGTTGCCAGCAAAACCTGGTCTATCGCTTTCCTTGAAACTAGTCCAATTTAAACAAACATCAATGTAATATCCCACATTTCTCATGCTAGCAAATCTTATTAAGAATACTTTCCACAAACACATGGTATTGCTCAGTTATTAACAAAAAAAAAAAAAAAAAAAAAAATCTTACGCAGTCCTTAAGGATCATTTGTAGTAAATCCATCTACTTCAGCAATCTAGCTATGAATCTATCTCCTTACACAGATGCAACATGTTAGATGATTTTCACTCTAGGTTATAATATTTCTGAGTATGTTTAAATTGCCCTCAAATTATGCTTTATCAAGCTATCATGCTGATTGTGAAATAACTGAATAACTGAATCAGAAAAGGTAAACTGTAGCCTCTATTTCTTATGCACCCACTTCTTAAAATCAGAGTCATTGTATGACAAAGATTTCATTACCACCCTGTTCTGACAGAAACCAATATTAATTATTATTTGAATTAACCTTTGAGCCATAGTTTTCATCAGTACTCAGTAAAGACACGGACAATTTCTAATTACATTCTACTCTCATTATAAGTCACTAGGCTGTAAAGCTGTATCTGACAAGACTGCTATACTTGGCCTTGAAATGCTTTGGACTTCACTATAAATCTTTCAGAAACATCTAAGAACTCATTGAATACAAGAGCTATCACACAGGATGCTTCTCCAACAATTTATAAGTGTTTTTAAAGGGATACCAACCATGGTATCACAGAATCGCAATACTATTGCTGAAGGAAAATAAATTACCAGTGGCTTTATCATTCAACATCACTATATTGATGATCTTTTACTTAAAGTTACACATAGTGGATCTACTCAGTCTATCAAGGCAATTACGCAGTGATCATCAATTTAATCATAATTATACTCAACAAATAGTGTAAGAAGAAAATGAAAATTTATAGATTGACACAAATCCGATTCTAAAGCTTACAGCAAATATCCACACCATAGGCTATATTTATTACAAACTAGAGAGATTTTATCCACTAAAGAGTTATTAGTTCTCTAGTAGGAAATGTGGATTTTCAGGATCATAAATTAATAATAACCAGTAATTAATACCCAAAAATTAGTGCAAGAGGACAATTTTTCTTTTGTAATTTTTCTGCTTTACCTCACATAACCACTTCGCTGCGGTCAGTTAGCTAGCCAAGAAAAAATGAGATATATACATGGATATAGGGAAAGTGAATGCCATTCTGGAGAACAGGTTTCTACCCTTGACTATGCCAAATCTCTTGAACGAAGAAATTAAACTTCTAAAACAGTGAGTTCTGGCTCTGTAACCCGAGCCTCATTTTCACAACTTCACAAAGCTCAAATCTATGACTAACTCCAAATGTTCAATCTCTGAGCAAAAGACAGTTTTATTTGAAGGAATACCAGAGGCTGGGATCTATCAGGTTTCAAAACCAGAACTTGACTTAGCTGCTGACTCAAGACATATTTCAATATAACAGAAACATATTTCAAGATATCATTTTTAACCTTCCACTGTTGAAAATACCTGTATCTTAAAGCAGAAGCCTCGGTGTGAAATCAGTTTTAATTCCAGTGAATGACACTTTGTGTTACAGAAACCTTGACTTGGAATAAGATGCACAACAGATATGACTCTAAATTTTGTTCATCTCAAAAAATAAAAAAAAAAAAAAAAACCAAACAAAAAAAAAACCCCAAACCCAAATATATTTCCTTACCA
>JAVJGG010000029.1:13915519-13926889 GCA_035590195.1 Aviceda cuculoides | reverse complement strand
CCCGGCCCGGCGGGGCCGCTCGGCCCCCGCCGCGCCGGCACGGGCAGCGGGAGGGGGAGCGGGAGGGCTGCTGAGCCCCGCCGCTGTCGTGTTCGTAAGGCGTACCTTCAAAGCCGTGATACAAACCGAAACAAACTCATTCCGTAAGTAAATTGGACAAATCCCACCAAAAAGTGATTACCAGTAGCACGCTTAGCGGTCTTCCCTGCATCGCTCTGGAAACTAAATAAGCGTCTTAAAAGTATAAAGAGATTAAAATGTAAACCCAGTGTAAAGACACTCTGCATTACAGGAATTTTCAGCGAGTCATTTGACGAGATAACTTTTTACCACCATTGTTTGTAGCAGGTTGGAGAAGGGAAAACAAAGGTCATGTGCTGCTGAGCAGGGGTGCCCTCCCCCTCCTGCTCCCGCCGCCCCTTTTCGGGGGGCCGCGTGCTGCACCCACACTTGTACCTCTTCTGTGGGAAAGCGAGGAGGCGTCTTCACAGGATCTCGCACGGGTTTTGCTCTACGCTCTCTCAGCACACTGTTACCGAGCCGGGAGCCGGACCCGGACGACGCTGATGTCTAAAGCTCCTCTCGCTTCTTGGGTCATCGGCTCTGTCGACCCAGGCATCCGCACCGGTGCTGTGGCCCTGAGGGCCACTACAGCCACAGAAACATTTTGGGCTTCTCCGGAGGAAGTCTGAAACTCTCCCGCGTCGTGTTGTTCGCGTCTGGCCTACTCGGACTCTCGTGGGTTTAGGGGGAAAGCACCTTTTCGGGAGAAGGGCCCGTTTGCGGATAGAGAGGCGTCACCTCCTCCCATGCAGCCGGGCCCGTGCAGTCACGCAGAGAGGGGCCAGTGGCCGGGGAGGTGACGCTGTCCCATGCTTTCAACTGAAAAACGTCTTGAAAAGCTGATAGCACGTGACGGTGCGGCATAATACGTTCCCTGTTCTTCACCGTGGTCTTCCATAAAGTTAAAAATAGCAAGTGGAAATAGTGTTTAAAAAAAACTTTGAAGCAGCACATGCCCCGAGTATACCTTCACCAAATTTGCTCAGTTTACGATCGTTCTATTTTTAATGTGCATTTCTCTACTTTGTGGGGAAAAAAAAACCCCCAACAAAAAAAAACCCCAAAACAACCCAAACCCTACACAGGTATCCTCCCAAGTTACTAAATGTAATCAGTTTCAGTTTTCTCTTGCAGTATGTTGACAGAACAGAGAGTAAACAGCCTAGAAACACTTCCCCGCCACAAGTCTGTTTTTCTGTGTGTATCATTTCACTGTGCCCCTAATCTGGCAGCCAAGCACCCTGGCGTAGCGCAAACCTGCCTGGAACTCCCCTTGCTTTCAAAGATTTAAGTTCTCCAAGATTTAGGGGCAGGAGAAACTCATTCTGAGACCAACTGCCAGCAGCCTCGCTGCTCCCCCTAGAAACTTGTTTCAGTTTCTTGTTGAGCAGAAATCAGATTGCGAAGCTTCTGAGCATGAAAAGTGTTTAAAGAATATCGTAGCGGCAGGGTAAGACAATCAAAGAACATGCAGGGTTTCCTTAAAAAAGTAGTATATTAATACAGCACCAGCAACAAGGGGGGACACGTGTAGGTGCTTAGTTAAATGCTTGTTCCAAGGGAAAAAAAAAAAATGCCCTCGTCTCTAGTGCATGCCTCTTGCTGAAGGCACAGAACCAGCTCCTCGGGTCCCATAAATCATCCTCAGGCCGTGGCCTACGAAATCAGCTGGCTTACTGCTTGGGTAATAAAAATGTGAAGGGAGTCTCCCAACGTTTTTCCAACCTTAGAAGAAACAGAATCCGCAAATGGCACTTAGACAGAACAGGGAGAATTACGGCCGCTCTCCAACTCCTCAGCAACGATAGGAAACGGAGTAAGGAAAAGCGCTGCAGGGGTTTCACCACTCCGAGGTGGGACATGGCCAGGTGCGGCACGTGGCCACACACATGCGTACTCGACGGTCGCTACGGAGGAAAAAGTTTTGAAACCTTAACTCATGCTTCAGCCAGTCCCCAAAGAGAAAATCGTAACTCCCCAAGTTACCAACAAGCACTTTGCAGCTCTGTAGCAGAGTGAGGAAATGGCAACATGGCAGTCTTCATGATTAACCTTACTTGTAACAGCTTATTAAAATATCCAAGAGATGACAGGGATGAAAATTCACTTGTAGCCACCCAACCCTTTGTACACTGTTGGGACAAAGTAATCCATCTGATGTAGGCAGCCATTTGGCTCACAGATTAGAAAGAATTTGCATTAATGGCTGAGAATTTCAACAGCAGTTGCAGAGCAAGGGTATGCGTACCAACAAAACCCCAATGAATTGCTACACTTCACCTAACTGGGTAAACTTTCAAGGTGGGGATAGTTTGTACAAAGCTGAGCAAGTCACTGTGCATGACGGGCATAATAACGCAGAGATGAGTTAATGTACTCCGTAAGAAGTACAGCACAGAGACTACCGAGCAGCATTTACATCCGTTTTAAAACAGCAGTATTACAAAATGCAAATTATTTAGTATCACATGAAGATACAAAGGAAGCTTATTTATTCAGCAGACTTTGAAGAACCAGCATCTGCTTTAACAAGCAGGTACAGTGAAATGTGGTCTCAAGGTCTAGACGTTGTCACTCGCGAGGGTGGCAGGTGACACCCCACGGTGCTGCGTCCCCGCGAGCCGTGCACAGGTAGGCCTTGGGGCCAGAGGCCCCAGCAGCCTGCGCCTCACTCCCGACAACCCGGTCCAGCGACGTGGCTCGTCTGAGAGCTGCTGATGCCGAGGTCTGCGCACACAGGGCTCGCAGCAACCCACCCCGCTTGAGAAAAGCCCTCTTAACTACCTCCGCCTGCTCGGCACCGCGATGGTCCAAACCGCACATCGGTGCCGACAGAAAGGACCCGTGCCTGTGCCGTGCCCTCCAGCTGCCTTCTTCCAAAAGGCTTTTTCGCTTCGATGAAAGAACTTGCAGCTCCCAAGGAAATTCTGCACAGACGTACCCAAACCCCAACAACCTCTCATCTCACAGCCTTTCTTTTACTTCTGTTTGTGCAAGGAGAGATGCAGAACCGCACCAGGAACCCAAGCTTGTGCTTGGAGTAGCTGCCCTCCAAGCACTTCAGGCTTGGTATTCTGGATGCCATTTCATGGCCTCAGACGAGCTAAGGCATCACGTTTTGTCCCACAATCAGTGGCAAGTGGCTCCAGAATTACACGAGCCTGACACACACTCACATTTTATTCATCTCTGAATGTTGTTTCAGCCAAATGAAGCAAAAAAGACAAACCGTTTCTTTTTCTTTCAGAAGTGCCAGTTTTACTCAAAGTTTCTCAAAAATAAGGCAGCAATGGAAGCACATGAGACTGAGAGGGTGAGGTGGCCAGAAGGGTACAGACAACAACGATGTGCCATATGCTAAAGGAAAGTAATACTCCTTTTTTAGAAGAAATTGTTCACCAATGTACAGCAAGCTGAAATACCAAGAACACGTGGATTTTGGTTAGTACCAGGAAGCAGTAGACTCCTATCAGAAAGAACAACCTTAACGATTTCAGCTGAAAAGCTAAAAGCGTTAGAAATACAAGTGCTACAAGGAGCCACCCTGTGGCACCAGCAAGCTAAGGGAACAGAGGGCAAGCCAGGGTAGACACTTGTGTGGGTTGGTTGTTTTTTGGTTTTTTGTGGGTTTTTTTTTTTTTTTGAAACTCAGGCCAGCCGGAGTGACAAAAGCTGGAACTGGCCCAAACAGCCACTTCCATGGTAGGGAACTCCTCAGCCGAAGAACTGAACCAGAAAAGCAGAGGAGCAGCAAGCTCCGGCAGCTCGTGTCCAGATGCCACTCACCTGCCAGGCCTTACAGGAACAAAGCTCTCTGAGGGACGTCGGTGTTCCCCCCGCCTCACCCTTGGGAATCCAACAACAAGAAGAACAATTAATACTACTCCCAGAATTCATTCTTTTCTGTGGAAGTCTTCCGATACAGTAATCTCTCTCAGAACAAGGATAACATGTAGCTCTCTCAAGGCTAACTTAAGGACGTAACCAAAGACTTTAAGGAGGGAATAGGTAGGTGGAAATGCCACCCGAGACAGCACACCGTGACTCGTCATCGTGGGTTGCGTGGGTACACACATAGTTGTGGGCAGCTGCCCCGAACCTGCCTGCACTCTCCCCCTCAAGTCTTTTGGACACGCTGCCCGGGTACTGCCATTTACCCGTGACTTATCTGTGTGCCAGCAGCACAGAGACGATAAACAACTCGCTCTCCTTCCCAAATAGACTCACTGCTTAGTTACCAAAGTAAGAGGAAGGATTGCTTAGCTTTCCATCTAAATTCTGATTTAACAGGCCAGCGCCCAACTGCTCGCCTCAGCCCCCCAGCTCCCATTACCACTGAAGACACTCAGTTACACAGGCCACCTCTTTAACCAGGAACAGTTGCGAGTTCTTGTAAAAATGGAGCAACACCAGGGAACTGACCTACTCCACAGCATCCCTGCTCGTGAGGATGTTTGCTCTTGGACCGTGACATGAACTGACAGTTTCACAGTCGGTTTTGTTTTCACCGTGCAGAAGCAGCATTAAGGACTCCCATTTCCATCTTTGGCAGCTCAGTAGAAAGTGCCTCTTCTTATATGGAGAGACACAGCTATCGCAGCGCTGACAATTCCTGACCTTTGTCCTTAATAAATGGAAGGGATCATATCTAAGAATGAAGTCACACACCCGACGAAACTATCAGCTGACATAAAAATACGGCAACTCATCTGCTTAGCAACACAAGCTGCCACCAACATCACTTCCTTCTTAAATACAAAGTTCAGTTCACGGGCTCCACCCTGACTCAGAGCCGCCTGTAAAATTGGATCTGACTCGCCGAGAGGTCACGTCTCCTCGCTGTGAGCAGGACTTTCCACAGCAGCTATATTTCACTGGAACTTCCCAACGCGCAGCCCGGGGGAGGCAGGGAGGGAGGGAAACGCTGCTGCAGCCGCGGAGTTCACCTGCCGAGGAAGCGAGGCGCCGATTTTCACGTTCCCATTCAGCTTTCCTTCAAGACAAGATTTTTCAGAGCAGGTACTGAATAACTTGCACCTTCTGTGGACTGGGGAGAGCAAGAGGGATCCGTCACGATTATTTCCTGGGTTTGCACATGCAAGGAGCACCCAGGTGTGACATTCTCAGACACGGTCAGAAATACCTACGCATGTTTGTCGTTACTTGTTTTAAAATGGAAGGCAATTCAAAACCCACGGCCAAACACACATTTATAATACCCTTGAAAAATAATTATAAACTTGGCATTTTTGCTGCTTACATTCATTGAGAAAAAGATGTGTTTAAAATTGTTTCTTTAAACTGTTACACTACAAATGCAGTAAGGAACACCTTAAATATATGTATAAAATTTTATAACTTTTCCGTGTATTTTTTTTGTAAATGCTTCATAAAGTTGCAAGTCAACCACAATTAAAAAAAATAAATCCATTTACTTACATAGTTAAATGTGGTTTCTCTCTGATTCTTTTTCTATTCTGAAAGAGGATCAACTAATGGGATGATACCGTTTTCTCATTAAGCTCAGGTCCACTCCCCTCCCTGCTTGGTAAACTTCTAGGAAGAGGACTGAGGGGGATCTGAAGAGACCATCTGGTGTCCCCTGGCCACACAAAGACAGGATAAAGTAGCCCCAGACAATCCCCAACAGATGTTTGTCTAACCTGTTCTCAGAAACCCTCCGTGAAGCAGATACCCCTACTTCCTAAGTAGCTCGTTCTGGTATTTCACTGTAACGATTTAAAAGTTGTTGTTGCATCTCCCCACCACTCTCCTAATATCCAATTTAAATCATCCTCCCACCATCTTAATATCCAATCTGAGACATTTTCCCTCTGTACAGATCTGATTTATCTCATCTTTCCCCCAGCATTCAAAAACAGTTGATCAAACCTCTTTCAACCTTTTACACATTGGAAAATTTATCCAATTCCCTCTAAAAATCACTTTTCAGGCTCAACATCCTCCCTTCCTTCACCATTTCCTTTTATATTCTATATCTCTTATGTTTTCTTGCCCTGTCCTGTACTTTATTTTTCAGCACAGAACATGAAACCAAAGGCAATACTGCAGTTGAGGCCTTACCAGCTCTTAGTGGAATCATCTTTACATCTTTCACTATGACTTACATATGCCACCTATTGATAAATCCTAAGAGAGCATTGCATTTTGCAAAAGCAGCACAATGTCCATTGCTATTTTGTTAGTGATTCTCTGTAAACTCCTCATTTACCATCTACCTTGATTTCTCCAAGAAATTGATGACTGTTTTCACATTTGCATTTATTAAGTTCATTTTGATTTCTGATCATCTATAGTGGTCACCATCCTCCCAGCTTGGTGCAATCGAGATGTTTCATAAAAATGCTCTGCATTACACCAATCCATATTATTCTTTGTGTTTCCTTATGTCGGATTTATCGCAGTAGTATCTTGGTGCCTTACAGCAGAGTAATTGGCAATGTCTCTTCTGTCTGTTTCCCACTCTGTCTTGTTCTTTCTCTCTCCAGAAAGGCACGCATGGAAAATTTGGTTTCAGAAGGATACAGGGACATACATAAAATCACTGTACATATATACAGAGAAAAAGTAAAATAAATTGTTCCTTCCACTATTTCAGACCCACCCCTAGAAAACGCTCTCATACATAGTTAAGTTTAAAGCTTATGGAAGAGTTCTGCTGCGACAGAGTAGCGGAGTTGCCAGCTGTGGTCTTCATTTCACTGGGACAGAACGCTTAAAGAGAAGGGCCAAAACTCTGAATATAAATCAATACTCTATGGAAACAGCAAAATATGGAGGAAAAGGATAACACGCTCACACTGTAGCCTGCAATAATTATTGTGGGTACTGGGACATGCAAAAAGTGTGAGATATAGTCAGCAAACACGTAAGGACTTAAACTTACTTGTATGATCTTCACAGTTTCTCACAGTCCAGCCGAATGCGTATCCCTTGTGCAGCAGCTCACTGCAAGAAAAGAAACAACTTCCTGGCTAAGTAGAGTTTGATCATCCAAGTATTTAGAACAATGCGCCCTTAATTGAACCCTACCCATACTAAAACTGAATTTAGCAAAATGTACTCTGGTAATACCAACTCACAGGTAAAGGAACACCTCACTTCATGCATATATTTCATAGGGGACATGTTAGATCCAATTCCATGAGATGCTGCATACTTGTCATTCATGCTGACATGATTTGAAAGTAGAGGTGTTCAATACCACTCAGTGCCAATCGTGAGGAAATAAATCTAGAGCCACAGGTCAGCATTAAAAGTACCACCACCACCAGCAGACACCTCATTTTGTATCCCTCCATACTGCACCTTTTCTGTTTCCGTCTTGCATAAATATCTAACATTTGTCTTATCCTTAAAGAGGAACGCCTCAGCTCTGCAGCGCTGAGGGAACTCCCCTGAAAACCTGCCAGAAACTTACCTTTCCTATGCACAAGTTTGTTTATACTTTGGGTATTACAAGCAACTTACACAATCATTATATTTACTTGTACATTCTTGGCAGATGAACAGAACTTGCTTATTTCAGTTAAGCCAGAAAGACCTCATGTCTTCATCCTGTGGTTGCAGAGGAGGGAGGGGATGTGTACTGCATCCATAACATCACAGGTCACACTTCATGGGCCGTACACTTAAGCAGCACTGCGCTGAATGGCACAACTTTTAAGCAATGGACCAACTGTTCTCTCTCTTAAAAAATGCAAGCCAGAACATGCCGTGTTTTTTGCACTGAGCAGAGATTATATCACAGCTTCTAAGGCAGCAGGGTTTTACCTGAAGCTTGTCTACAACTTAACAGAAAAGTTATAAAACAGTTGCTAGAAGGTAAAGACAACAGATACAATGTTAGTACTAATATTCATTGTTTAATTTTTGGTGTAGTAGGTTATTAACATGACTTTTGAGTCAGAACACTGCAGATGCTGTCATTCTTTGAATTTAATAACTAACACACACCATGTCCACCTTGCATTCTGCAGGGAAATAAGAAATGTTGGCAAGGGAGCTAAAAAGCCCAAACACGATGGCAGCCATACTGATACCAACTTCTTAGAAACAAAGTTTAATGATGCATAAAAGCTGATCATTTTCTTTAGAGGAAGGCTTAATTTTTTTAACTTACATTTGCTGTTGTACGACCACCGTAAGTTGATGTGCTACGTTATATACAAGGAAAGTCCCCAGAACATCAATGAATCAACATAAGTAAAGGTAGATATTCTACTATCTTGATCAACTGACTACAACTCTTTTGCATTTGTAGCTTAGTCTGAAAGGCAGGCAGTTCTCAGGGCCTGGATGACAAGGGAATTGCAGCAGGACAGGCTGGAGGGAGGAGCAGGAAAAGGCCCACTTCCACCTGGAGTTGCTTTTTATAAGCCTCCTTGCTACGAAACAGGCAATCCCAGTGCTTACAAGGATTACCCCATGGGAGCCTTGCTGACAAAGGCACAAATACATAGTTTATTCTTGATGCTGAAAAAAAACAAATGGAGAGCCTTCAGAGAAATAAAGAGAGGGATCATCTGTTCAGTTCAACACACTGGAAAGACGTTTCTCTGTCACAACTCTTCACAGAGATTCAAGGCTAGCAAGCTGCAGATTCCCAAATAGGAGCAGCAGCAGTTATTGCAATAAAAGGATCAGTGTACGTGGGCCTTGGATTTTTGTCAAGCAGAAAATATACTTACACTTAGAAGTTCTCCAGCGCCAAAGACAGCAGCACATCTAACGCTTTATGCTGTCCTAGGTCTTTTTTACATGTTTATACAAAGGCACAATGGTAACACGAGGGTTATCATCAAAGCCAGTAAGTCCTTAAACTTTCCTACCAATCCCTAGAAACAATCTTCTGAAAAGCAAAGATACCACTAAACCCACCCCCCCCAAGTACTGAAAAAATTACAGGCGATACTATTTTTAAACCCTCACTGTTCTTTACCCTAGTCTAAATGCCATAAAATCCCAGTAGCTTGAACTGCTGCAAGAATTAAAAACCTATAATTCACCTCAAATCATAAGTTTTACTACACATTTTTCACCTCCTTTAAAAACAAAAACCCAGGTTCAGCTTTTAGCAGAAGTGAGACTATTGCTTCACCATGATTAGATGTAAGCAAAGGAAAACAAACGAACGAACTTGGGGCCTAATGCTGTCAACACTTGTTCCATACACAGTGCTTTACTTGGTACTTTTCAGCACTAGCACACATGGTAGTTTTTGCAAGATCGTGGCCTTGTTTTGGTACAACACAATCAAGATAATTTTTACAAGGTCAGAAAGTTGGAGTAAGACGAAACAAAACCCAGGCCGGTTGTGTCTGGAATCAATTAGGCTTATGTGCTTTTCAGATGCTGCTTGCCTTTCTATTAAATAGTATTTCAATGTATACACACTATTAGTGTGTACCTAAAAGTATGCATTGCATACAATACGTTTCTCCATTTATTTAAACCCACCTAAAATAGGGATGTGAGGAGGTCAAAAAAGGAGAAGAGGTATTCATCTGTGAGTGTCGAAATGGTTTCACTTTGAGTTTACAATTTAGTTATCTGCCTCCTCAATGACAAACTGCTCAGAAGGGCCAAATGTCCAGGCATGCCTGTGGTGTACTCTGCCTGTCCAAAAAGCAAATTAAAACTGAAGAAGTTGTCCAGGCAAATACCGACTGTGCCCACTGTCAACTTTTAAGCACTTCATTGAGTTTTAAGATTTAGAGCAAAAAGAAAACATTATTTCAGCCTTTAAGATGTAACTTTACTGTCTAAGCATCACATTTACTATGGAATCATCCACAGAAGACTTCAATTAATGAAAAGTTGATCTTCTGGGGAATTTTTATTTTCTCTACATTGTTTTTTCTCTAGATGAGGCTAGTCTAGTTTATACTAAAATTAAAGCCAGTATCAGTACAGAAGGCATGTACAATCCAGACAGAATCTTGCTGTATTCACAAGTAAAACAGGCAACAGTAAAAATGTTTACTTGTTGCTGATGTGAAAAAATTTACAGACATAAAAGTTCAATTGTCTAACCACTTAAAGATCAAAATATTTGCCTTCACCACTTCTTTTCTCACCTTCATTTTGCTGAGTACAAAAATAAAGTGAAAGAAAGTGCTCTTCCTCTGCTGCAGTAACTTTTTAACGCAAGAAGTTGAAGTTGTTTTGGAGATAGCATTAAAAACCCAGCCAAATAAGTTAAAACCCCCAAATTTCCTATAATTTTTCTAAGCAGAATAGCTGTATCATGTCTTTACCGTAAGTGGTCAGTCACAGAGCTGGCTAGGTACCACAACACACAGGTCAGCAACGCCTCAGCCGGAGCTGGGTCAGAGGAAGGACCCTGTGGCGGGCTCCCAGCAGGTTGGGCAGGAGCTGGGGGAAGGGGAGGGCAACAGGCTGGGTCGCCCTTGCAGCGACCACAAGAAACCCAGCCCCAGGTTGCGGGGAATCACTTTATTGCTGAAGTCAGCTCCCCCCCCCACCTCCTTGTGCTCACACAACAGTGCGGCTCCGCGCTCGCGTAGCGAGGGGAGAACGCTCACCGCCAGCGAGGCTGCCTGCAGAAAGCCTTCGCTGAACAGGCAAACGCAACCCAAAGGGAAGTCCCCTGGACGGTCCGAAGAAGCGGCCTGGCTTCAATACGCCAACAGCTGCCACGGTTATCGTCGTGCCGGGGGAATCGGATTCCACGCACAAAGTGCTGACCTGACTTCGTGCCCCTGGTTCCTCTCAGCTTGGGGAGCGCTCCTCAGGCTCCTCGGCGCTCTCGCTCTGGGAGGAAACCTCACCTTCTCAGGTTCGACCTTCTTCGCCGGACTGGGCTTTGGCCGCGCTCTTTCGCAGCGCCTTCCCACCGCCAAGCGCGAGCAACCCCTCGCCTCCCGAGGGGCTCGCTTGGCGAAGCCTGAAACGCCGGACCCGTGTCCTCACGCTACCGTCCTCTACCGTCACCGCAACTCCCCCGGGGACTCCCAGCCGAGTTCGCGCCGGGCCCCGCAGGCACACGCCGAGGGAGAAGCTCCCGAGGATTTTGACCGACATGGGGAAAGGCACCCCAAGGGCTCGGCTCCCCTCGGCCCCTCTACCAGCCTAGGGCCGCCGTCAAACAACCGCCTCAGCGCACGCCCCCCCGCCCCCAGCCCCGCCAGGCGAACCCCAGGCTTCCCGCGCCGCCCGCGGAGGTCCCTCGGGGCTGGGGCAGCCGGGCGAACAGGCGGCGGCTGCCGCGGGGAGGAGAGAGCAGCCGCTGACAGGCGCCTCACAGGGGGGCGGCGGGGGGGG